>CM046440.1:36630029-36874676 GCA_025506505.1 Flaveria sonorensis | reverse complement strand
TCCAAGGTGTGAACCTTGTCAAGATGAGCTTCCTTCCATATTTTCCTATTCAAGAAAAGGATGAAGATACAGAGGATATATGAAGGATAAACCAGAGGTGAGTGACAAGGGTTATCCTAAGAAGGGACACTATTCTCTTTAGAGAAGAAATAACCAAGGATAACCAGTCTGTAAGGAGAACTTGATCAGGGTAGCTAAAAGAGAGTCCAAGAAAGCCCAAGAGAACAAGGCCACCTTCAACTCCAAGCAAAAATAGGTTTTCAATTCTGCTAGATTTGAAATGGTAAAGACTGAAGACTCAACTATGGACTCTAGTACCAGGAGTCCTAGTTCATATCCAAATCATCCTGGTCAGGATAAGAAGACTGATAAAATGTGCACCACTGCTGCACAATTTGAACCATCCAGTTCCAAGAACAAGCCTCATCTCAAGAAGCCTGCTGCATCATCTAAGAAGATGAAGAAGAAAGTGGAAAGGGATCAAGCCCAACCTCCCACTCAAAAGAAGATTCTCAAAAGTATGCCAACTGAATGCATCATGTGTGGTAGTACTTCTCACTTTGTCTCAAAAGTAATATCCACATGACTAAGAAGAAAACTTTGAAAAGAAGAAGAAGAAAATAGCTTCGGAAGGAAAATCTCTTGCTTTCGGAAGCTCCAAAGTGAAGAAGAAGATAAGTGAAAATTTACCTTCGGAAGAAAATTTGGTCTCGGAAGAAAGGAATGCTTCCGAACTACTGAAGTCTGCTGCAGTGGATGAAAAAGCTTCCGAAGGTCTAGTCTCCAAAAATCTGAAGTCATCAAAACTTTCAAAGTATTGAAGGCCAAGTCTAGTCTTCCAAATATGGTGTGGAAGATGAAGGAAGGCCATATGACTGAAAGTTCTTTATCAACAACAGCACATGATCCTCAAAACTTGCATATATGATCAATAACTATTGCATTATCTTTTGTTCACTTTGACAAGCCCAAGACCAATGAGGCTTGGGTTTCCAAATGTAACTAACCATCTCTTTATATGCAACAACAACTAAAGACCAAAAGGAATGTATGGATTATTAACAGTGGTTGTTCCAGGCACATGACATGCAATGGCTCTTTGCTTTAAAACTTTGAGAAAATTGATGGAGGGCCAGTTTCTTTTGGAGGAGAATTGGGTGGTTATATCACTGGAAGGGGCAGGTTCCTAAATGGTAAGCTCAGCATTGAGAAGGTAAACTTTGTCAAGGAGCTTGGGTACAATCTTTTGATTGCATCCTAATTTTGTGATCATAGACTCAACATGCTCTTCACTGAGCATGAGTGCATATGTCTCAAGCCTAGGGTGGTCATTTCTTCAGAGCATATCCTACTCAGAGCCCCTAGGAAAAGGAACATGTACAAGATGGATTTGAAGGAAACATCCCCCTCAGGAGATGTTTCTTGCTTTCTATCTAAAGCCAATAGTGATGAGTCTTTCCTCTGGCATAAAACAATGTGTCATGTAAACTTTAAGAACATGAATAAATCAATTAAGAATGATTTGGTAACTAGAATACCAAAGAAAGAGTTTACAAGTGATGACCATCGTGTTGCATGCTTGAAAAGGAAGCAACACAAGGCGTCTCACAAGCCAAAGGAAATGAACTCTATCACTACTCCCCTACACTTATTACATATGGATCTCTTTGACCCCACCAGTGTAATGAGTCTAGGAAGGACCTCTTATTGCTTGGTGATAACAGATGACTTCATAAGATATACTTAGGTCTTCTTCCTTAGAACTAAGGATGAGACCCCTAAGATCTTGAAAAGCTTCATTCTAAAATTAAGAATCAATGTGATCACAAGGTCAAGATCATAAGATGTGATCAAGGAACCGAATTCAAAAACAAAATCCTTGATGCATCTTGAGCTGAGAAGACCAAGTATTCAATCTACTTTATCTCTAGTGGTAACTAGCCCTGTAGTTGGAAATCTTGTCAGCACAACCTTGACATATTCTTCAGCTATCGGAGATGCCTATAAATTCCAGCACAGAGGCACTGAACTCAAATGAAGGAATTTCAAATGTAAGAGGAGATGGAGGTGGTGATAGTGATCAAGAATTCCTTGATGCTGATACCCACTCCATAGAAGACAACATCAATGATGTAACACACTCATTGGATCAAGTCTCACTTGATAAGTGTGTTGATGTGGTGGATGATTCTAAAGCACTAGATCTGAATTTCACCAATTTATATCTGTCCAAACAACTTGTTGTGATTCCACAACTGAGAAGCCATAAGTCCTATCCCACCACAAACATTATTGGAGATGTTAAGACTAGGGTGAGAACAAAAGGACAAACTCATGACAAAAATGTTTAAGGAGTTGCTTCAATTCAAGAGACAGAAGGTTTGGAATCTGCGTCCTATTCCTCAAAGGAAGACTACTATAGGTACCAAGTGGGTATTTAGGAACAAGAAGGATGATAGAGAACTTGTCATCAAGAACAACATAAGACTAGTTGTTCAAGGGTACACACAAAAAGAAGGGATTAACTACATAGATGCTTTTGCTCCTGTAGCACCACTTGAAGCTGTTAGGATATTCCTAGCTTTTGGTGCATCCAAATATTTCAAGGTCTACCAACTTGATGTCAAGTGTGCCTTTTTATATGGGGTGATTGATGAGGAGGTGTATGACAAACAACCACCTGGCTTTGCAGACCCAGATCATCCTGATTCTGTCTACAAGATTGACAAAGCTCTTTATGGGTTGCATTATGCTCCAAGGAAGTGGTATGAGACACTATCACAGTATCTCTGTCTACAAGCTTGACAAAGCTCTTTATCACAACTCTTTATGGGGTACTATTAATGGAACACTCTTCGTAAAAGGAACAGGAAATGACTTGATAATGGTTCAAGTTTATGTAGATGACATTATATTTGGGTCAACTAATCCGAAGCTCTGCAAAGATCTTGAGAAGCTGATGTAGAATAGATTTGAAATAAGTGCCATGGGGTAACTTAATTTCTTTTTAGGAATTAAAGTGAAACAGGTTGACAATTGCATCTTCATAAACCAGTAAAAGTATATGCAAGACATACTTACCAGATTTCATATGACTGAGTGCAACGTTGCTAAGACACCCATAGCAAAAAACCACTCTCTAGGACCAGATCTTGAGGGGGAGTGTGTTGATGAACATTTATACAGGGCTATAATTGGGTCTCTTATGTACCTCACAGCCAGTAGGCCTGATATCATGATTGCTACATATATTTGTGCAAGATATCAAGTCAACCTCAAGATGTCACACCTAGTTGCTATCAAGAGAATTCTCAAATATCTCAAAGGTGCTCCGAAACTAGGTCTTTGGTATCCAATGAATTCTGACTTCAATCTATATGCCTATACAGATAGTGACTATGGTGGTTGCAATATGACTACAAAGTCTATATCTGGGGAATGTCAATTTCTTGGTGGAAGGATAGTCTCATGGCAATGCAATAAACAATCTTGTGTGTCTGCATCAACTACTGAAGCTAAATACATTGCTGCTGCAAGCTGATGTGCCCAAGTGATTTGGATTCAGAATCTGATCCTAGACTATGGATTCAACTTCAAGGAGACTTCCATCCATATAGACAACAGTGCTATCTCTATTACAAAGAATCCTATCCAGCACTCAAAGACAAAGCACATCAACATCAGGTATCATTTGATTAGAGATAATTTTGAAAAAGGATTGATGAAACTAGTCAAAGTTAACACAAATGAACAATACGCTGATCTGTTTACAAAAGCTTTTGATGAATAGAGATTTAAATATCTTGTATCAGCTATTAGGATGACTAACTTTGAGTAGATTTTCTTAAACTAAACTAATGATTATTTTTAATAATATGTGTGTCTTAAGTTGTCTATATCATCACCATATAAGCCCAGTTTACTTTGGAAGAATATTTTTTAAAATTGATATCCTTTAGAATTTTTAGAATTTTAGATATGTTTTCCTTCTGAAGACATCAAGTTGTCTTCGGAAGAAATTTATGTCTTCAAAACAAATAAATACGTCTGAGAAACTAACATTTGGAAGAAATTTTGATATATCTTCCGAAGCTTATATTTGTCACTAAGTACTTATATGAATTGAAGGACTATTTTCTTCTAAAAGCAATTAAGTCTTGGAAGTTTTATTCTCTCATTAAAAAAATTTCTGATACTTGATATTTTCCGAAGAAAAATTTATCTAAGAAGCAAAAATACCCTAAGTATTTTTCTTCTGAAGCTAAAATTCTTGAAAAGCTAAGAAATATCTTCCGAAGCCAAATTGGCTTCGGAAGTTTTCTCAAAACTTCCAAAGACAATTTACATTTGAAAGATTTTCAAATTCCAAGAAAATTACCTTTTTGGGCACATTTTCAGAGGTAGGACCAACATCAGGATTTCAACGTTTATTCATTTGCATTAACTTTGTCTCAAATCCATATCATATATATATTTGTACAATTGTTCCCCCTCTTTCACTTTCTTCTTCATCTGCAAAATTCAAATCCTAAATTCACCCACAAACTGACCTTGTTCTTAACTTTCTTCACCTCAAAGCTACTCAAAATGGCCAACCCTGATCCCCAAAACCAGCCAGATTTCTCTATACAGTTACACCAGAAACATAATCAAGTTGCTATGTTATCATCTGAGAAATATCCTGTGTGGAAAATTCGATAATGATAGATCGAATATTGCAATCGTATTGTTGTCGTTTATCAGATCTATGATGCGGAATCTCACAGACACGTTGATGATCTTAAGTGAAGATCTATAAAATATTTAGTGTATGATGATGAATGAATGATGAACAATCAAGAACACATTCATAAATATTTCATTCATTCATATGTATGATAATGCTAGAAGATTACAAAGGGAGTTGTAAGAAAAATCTCTCTCACACACACTCAACCTAATCGTTTCTCTCACTAGCCTAATTCTCAGCATTGCTTGCTTAGAGAATGCTTGCTTCCTTAGAGTATAAATGAGAACACTTGGTCTATTTATACTCTTTATATAAATAAACAAAATTACATTTAAGCCCTAATGATTACATAAATATTGTTCTATGACTGATAAATTCTCTGTTGCTGATGCGTGACTGCCGGGTGTTGACATCATTCGGGATGACCGCTGATGTTGATTGTTGACTTTGACCATGGTTGACCAAGTTTGACTCTGGTCAATTTTCTTTGTTTTGATCATATTTTCAGCATAGCTTCACCGTGTCAGTTTTGGTAATCATCATGAGATTCGGCATTTAGGTTTTGGTAAGTATCATCTTCAAATAGTCTAACAATACTCCCCCTAAGATAATGTTACCAAAACCTTATGATTATCAAAACCTTGGATGTTGATTGATGTGTAGTCTTTGAGTGCAGTCTTCTCCCCCTTTTTGGTAGCAACTTCTTAGAAGCTTTAGAAAAAGGCATTAAGAAATAGACTTTGTTTCGGAACATAAAGACTTTGTTTTGGCATTTGATGGATGTTTCATCAGCTTGATCTTCCAGTCTTATTTTGAAGACTCAAAAATGCACCCATTTGCAAACACTATAGATTGCACAGGTAGCAATATTAGCAGCTTCATCTCAACTTCAGAAGTGAAGGAGAAGCATCAGTGTGAATCCATGGATCGCAATCAGGAATTGTCAGTGTTAGATTGGTTTCGAATTAATGATCGCGGAATTATCATTAATCGTTGTTTAATTGATCAATAAATAAATATCAATGTCAGAGAAAATAAACAATAAATGATCAAACGATATCAATAATATGCAAAGAACAATGATTTGAATCAAACGTAATTCATTAAAACCGATTAATGATTACAAAGAATCATATAATAATTGCTAACAAAATTCTATGCTATGATTGTGTTTATGATTTTTGGTGTGTTGATGTGACAGCTGCTAGGGTTTATGTTGATCGTGTGAAACGATATGATGGTATTTTTGTCGCCGTCTCTCTGTGTATACTTCATATGAAACCTAGGACTCATATTTATAGACACGCGTGTTTCTGTTAAGGAAACAGCGAATCTCTTGGAGTCTGTGATTGACTTGTTGACTTGTTGACTAGAAACACTTGTATGATTTACGTATCTGGTTCTTCCGCAGCTATTTGGTCTTCCGCATCTACTTTGTTTTTCTGCATCTATTTGGTCTTCCGCAACTACTTTGTGTTGTTCAGTGAATATCCATATTCATCCGTAGAAGATCTTCTGATGAATGTCTTGTAAGAAAGATATCTACGGAAGAACAAAAATGTTCATCCGTAGATGTTTTTCACACTTAGTCAATTTCACAAATTGACTAAGTATAATGTTTGTACCCGTAATCGTACACATAAATCAACGCACATATGGGTTAGCATATATATATATACATAATGAATTACAAATATTCATTACATGAATTGATTAAAGTTCTGAGCCTATACAAAAGTTCTAGACCTATTATTCCTAGATCTAACAATACTCCCCCTTAGGCTTAGAAACTTGTAATCAGTTCAAAACTGAAAGCGCTTTCACTTTTGCTATAATTTTGTTATAGAAGTATGAGACAGCAGTCTTCTGATCATCATACTTGTAGTTGATCTTCATTTTGTTGATCTTTTGTAATGTTTCAAAACTAAGACCCAGAACATCTTCTTCAGTTGTAAGAGTTTCCAAAACATTATTGTTATGGACTATCTCTAATTCATCTTGCTCTGAGATCCTCAAATCACTCACTTCCTTGATGTTTGATCCTCTCAAAATCCCTACCTCATATCTTCTTCTCTTGTAAGCCTTGGCATGCAGTTTATCAATCACTTGAATCATATGAACATGTAGGCATAGATCATTCTGAGCTCTTTCATCAGTCAGCTTTGGAAAGAATTTGTCATGTAAGTATGAAGTATAGCTGGGATGGAGTAGCTTGATTTCCACTGGATCAAAGATCTTGATTCGATCAGCTCTTTTTTCTCTGCATTCCTCAGCAGCACCAACTCTTTGTTTTCTTAACATATCCCCATTCAGTTATGGGTAATGTATATTGATTACCATCAAAGCTTAGTAGTTGCTTCCTCCTATTTTTGTATCCAACCCTCTTAGAAACTCATCATCTACCAATGTAGAGGAGTAGGATTTTGATCTTTTCATTCTCTCTATTCTTCTTTGTGCTCATCATCCTCTCTCTAGCTTCTTTTAGCACATCATCTCTAATTTTGTCTTTAAGTTACCCACAAATACAGAGAAGTCTCTTCCTCTTGGGTAAACTAGGTAGTTAGTCATGATTAGGCTTTGTAGATCTCTGATGTCACATTTAGGCATGCACAGACTTGTTCTAAATCATGAAAGTACTGCACCCTTCCAGATGATCTCTTTATGACTGCACAATCCCACTCTTGATCATATTTCCAGGCCATAACCCTGTGTCTTCCACAGAGTTGGGAGTTGTGAGGTGATCAAACAACTCTATCAAGGTAGACTTCTGTTCAGTTATTTCTCTGACTGTTGTTCCAAGTGGCCATACTTTGCTAGGTATCACTTCTCTTGGTTCTCTAATCAGTTATCTTTCCTTTATGCTGGTCTTTACTTCCAACAGTGACAGGCTCAGCAGGGACTTTGTTGTGATGCTCAGCAGCTGGATTTGGAGCTTCAGTCCGGAATTTCACACCAGTTTCAAGCTCAACTTTCATTACATGCTCCATCATCCTTCTAAGCTCTCCCACTGATCTTCCTTTCAGCTCATGTATCTTGTAGTTATGACTTTGTAACCAACAAGTCATATTGTATTTGTTCAGCTTTGCTGTATCACAATGGCCTAGTTCTTTCTTTATTCTTGAATTGATTGGAAGGTTGTGAATGTTCATAATCGCAATCTAGAATCATGAAGCTTGCTAGTTCAAATTCTTTCAGTGCTTCCTTCATTTCTGTCATGTTCATTCTCTCAACCATGTCATACGGAAACTCATGATTGATTAGGGTCATAAACATAGTTGATTCAGGCCTTTCTTCCAATATGTCTTTGATGGACAGTAGGTCATCAGCCTTTGATTCTTTTTGTTCTTTGGGAGACTCATCTTTAGTAAGCTCATCCCATTCAGCATCACTCTTAGTTTCAGCATGAGACTTAGGCTTTAAATTGGAAACATCCACTGAAGAAGTGTGCTCTGGAGATGTTGGTATTGATCTTTTTGGTGAATCTTCAACATTAATCACCTCTTTCTCTACATACCCCAAATACTTCCTCTTTCTTAAGTACTGAATGACTTGCTTTGAAGCTTCAGTAGATTCTTTTATTTTTGTTGATGGAGCAGCATTTGATTAAAGTGCACAAATTTTCATCTTGAGCTCATCAATTAGTTCATCTTTCCTTTTCAACAAAATAGACTGAGCAGTGAGAGAGTTGTTTGTTTGTTCAACTTCCAACATGAACTTCTCTTTTTCAGTCTTCTCATGCTTCATAGAGTCTTTAAGTTCTTCAACCAGCTCATTCAATGCATCAATTACTTTATTGTTGGTTTGAGCATCTTCTCTTAATCTGATCAGTCTGGATTCTTGTTTGTTCATCAGCTCCTCCTTTTCTTTTAACATTCCTTTGAGCTCTCTAATTCTTTCCAACATTTTGTTTGATTTGATAATAAGTTTGTTATACTCAGCAACCAGATAACTTTTGCTTACATCTATATCATCATCTTAAAGGTCATCTTCATGATAGGCTATAACATCAACATAGTTAGCTTCTTCTTCACCTTCTTGATGTTGACCAGCAATCTCAACCTCATTGCCTACAGCAGGAGCTATACTTGCTGAGCTTGAAATACACTCAACTGCTTGATCTGTTTTCTCTTGATGAGGTTGTTGTTGATGTTGAGGATCAATGATTAGAGATATTGGTTTAGTTTGGTTAGACATGACAGGGGTTTGTGGGCTGGTGATTGTGAGAGGAATGGTACTTGCCTGAGATACTAACTCAGTCTCACCAGTGTGTACTGAGTTTTGAGATTGAGTAACTGAGATGGGTTCTGTATGAGTACTCTCAGGTGATTTTTGTGGAGTTAGAGGTTGTTGATGGATGGGTGATTGAGGGTAATTTGGAGAGATTGGTTGGGTGTGTTGACTGGATGGAGATTGGATTTGTGTAGATTGATGATGGTGGTGTATGGGAGATTGAGGAGTGGAATGTTGAGGTAAGTCTTGCTCAGCATCAGTAGATTGACTATCTTGCTGATCTTCCCACATCAGTTCTGGTGGAATGTTGGCATTAGCATCTGCCACATGTGCAAACATTGGCATATCTTCTCCTTCATATTTTCCACTGATCTTATTCAGTACAGATCTCCCCAGATGTGCTTGAACAAACACATCACCTTCTCTTGCTATCCCAGGCAATTCACCATTAATGATTAGTTGCATAAACCTTGGAAACATGTACATCTTATCAGCCTTTTGCACTTTGATGTGATCACACCAACAACTGAAAATGTACTTTGAGTAGTTGTATGTCCTTCCCTCAAAAATTCCAATAATGCCAGATGAAATATGCCTTGAGAATCTATCAAGCCCAGACTTCCTGTTGGAGATGCACTTTAAATATGTGTGACATAAGAATCTATATGGCTTGCACAATCTCCCTTTCTTTATCTCACCCTTGTCAAAGTCACTATCATATCCCATCAGATAGAACACTTTCTCTATGTACTCATTCTCAAAACATCGGGTGACCAACTTTTGTTCTCCCAGCTCAAGTGCCCTTCTGATAGTTTGTTCATCAACTCTCATCCTTTCATTCTTGATTTCAGCAACTATCATCTCAGATTCTCCAACTTGCTCTATTCGAGCTGAATTCCAAAAATCAATGATGTGTGCTTGATGAATCACAGGCTCTGCTGATAAAGCATAGAAAAGCCGGGATCGTCGTAGGTATCTGATGATATCTCGACATCCTTCTGCTACAGGGTCGTTAGGATTTAAGAATGCACATACATTGTGCTCTCTTGCAAAATGATTAGCCATCTGTTCATAAGAATGAAGAAAATTATGTTAGAGCAAAATCATCACACTTAAGAATACGAAGAGTTTAGACACAGAAATGATGAATCAATCAGTTCATAATTTCGGATTATGATATATTTTACCTTGATATTATTGAACTTGTAGTGAACAGAGATCAAGAATCAAGCAATGTTTAAAGGTTATTGGTAATTTTGAATATTTTCGGACGGGGGTTTATCTGAACGTTTTTCTAGGTTGAAAAAGATGTTCTGAAAAAGTGAATGGAATTGACAAGTCAAAAACATCATTTATACTCCCTCGGATATATTAATTTCATTTATTAAATGAGCTGGGACCCCCTATCCTTATTACCAATTTTATTGTTTCCGCAGATTTTAGTTCTTCCGTAGATCATCTACGGATGACTTAGAATTAAAAATTGATTTTTGATGTATTTGAATTTTCATAGATTACCAGTCTATGGAACTATTATACTTTTAAATACTACCGCATCCGTAGGTTACCAATCTACGGATGGTCATATTCCTTTTTCGCACTGTAGCATCTACTGAATAGGAAAATGTACTGTAGCTTCTGCTGATGCTGAAAATGCACTGTAGCTTCTGCTGAAGCTGAAAATGCACTGTAGCTTCTGCTGAAGCTGAAAATGCACTGTAGCTTCTGCTGAAGCTGAAAATGCATAGTTTGAAACTTCTTTGATTGTATGGTCCTAATCAACTGATAGAACTAATAGAACCATTTATTGCTATTGGACCTTGTTGACTTTGTTTTCATGACAATTTGTGCACAAGATTTATAGTTTGAAAAACTTCATGTATCATGCAGCCAAGTTAGCGCTCAAGCTCCAATTCTTTCATTTGATTTTTGATTGTAAAATTCAGATTTTATTTTCATGCATTAACTACTCCCCCTAAATTTGTGATTAATGATAAGATGTTGCATTCATCATAAATTTATGAAGTAAATAGCATGAAAGGAACATGACAGTCCAAAAGTTATGAAACAAAAAAAAATTATGTACAAGCAAATAGACACATATAATGGGATCATACTATGACACTAAACTTCTTTCTGATTGAGATGATTGTTGAAATATGACCTGATTCTAGTCCTGATTGCAAGTATGTTTGTCCACTTAAATCCAAACAAGAGTATGGAAACAACTAGACATGTTGTTTATCATGTTTTCATGTTTATTATTGATAAACTATTATGGGCTCCACATTCAATTCACATTAGAGTTTGTCCTCCGTTTGTGAGTCAATTCATCACTTTTTCACACTTAGAAACTATGTACTTTAAGTTATAAATTCTATCTTGAGACATATGAGCTGTCTTATAATTGCTTTGCTACAAAAGCTCTTATGAAAATTTACAGTTGATCACTATGGATTCTTTTGAGAGCTTAGATATGATTATCAGCAGGTTACCAGGTCTTTACTTACGTAAAATAGAGGTGCCTTTAACCTAGGTGTTTGTTTACACAAAACAAGAGGGATGATGAGGATCATGATCTTGTCACCAGTTGAATACATATGTATCTCATGGTGTTCATAAACCCAGGTCTTTGTTCACACAAAACAGAGGGAATATGATTTGCAAAGACAGAAGTTATAAGGTATTTTACATAGTGTGCTTAGGTGAATGAATTGATCACATCAAGATAAGACTTACTTGCTTGATCCTCAAAATGAAGCTTCTCACAAACAGTCACCTTTTCATTATTTTAAGCATGCTCTTAGTATAATCTTCACTCAAGTTGAATCTACTTACATATCAAAGAACTTTTGATCAGTTTTTTAAAGAAATTTAAGAACTCAGGAAGCAAGCAAAGGCAAAGTGTACTATCATTTCCCAAACAAGGATAGACACATGCTTTTCTTTGTTAAAGATGATTAATCTAAGTTAATCATGCCCAATGACTCAATTAGAAAATTAAATCTAACTGAATCAAAGGCCTTAGTGAATACATCAGCAAGCTGATTTGTTGTATCCACTTTGACTAACATGATTAAACCCTTTTCTGAGCAATCTCTCAGAAAATGATATCTGATTTCAATATGCTTTGTTTTACTATGTTGAACTAGATTAGCAGTGATAAACATAGCAGCTGAATTGTCAATGTAAATTGGAGTTTGAAGGAAATTGTAACCATAATCAAGTAATTGGTTTTGCAACCAAAGGACTTGAGAGCAACCAGCTGAAGCAGCTATGAACTCAGCCTTAGCTGTGGATACAGATACATTTTTTTGCTTTTTGCACTGCCATGAAACAACTCTTGGTCCTAAAAATTGACATCCACCAGTTGTGGATTTTCTATTGTTGTTGCATCCTCCATAGTCACTGTCTGAATAGGAGTAGAGAGAGAAGTCTCTATCTTTTGGACACCATAGACAAAGGGCTGGTTTCCCTTTGAGATATCTGAAAATCCTCTTCACAGCATTCAGATGGGACTCTTTTGGATCTGCTTGGTACCTAGCACACACACATACAGCAAACATTATATCAGGTCTGCTGGCAGTTAAATACATAAGAGATCCTATCATTGATCTATATAATCTTTGATCAATAGATTTTCCTGCAGGATCAGGTACAATTTTGTCAATTGTTGAAGCAGGTGTTTTGCATGAAGATGTATTAGCAAGATTGTACTTCTTCAATATTTGATGAATATACTTTTCTTGATTGATGAATATGCCATCTATTTTCTGATGAACTTGTAGTCCAAGAAAGAAAGTTAATTCTCCCATTGAGCTCATTTGAAACTGAGATTTCATCAACTCTTCAAAGCTTTCACACAGTCTATTGTTTGTTGATCCAAATATAATGTCATCTACATATATTTGAACAACTAAGAGGTCTTGATGTTCATGTTTGAGAAAGAGAGTCTGATCAATAGTTCCCCTTTTGTATCCATGCTTGAACAAGAAAGATGATAATGTTTCATATCACTTTCTTGGTGCCTGATGAAGACCATACAAAGCTTTGTCAAGCTTGTATACTCTATGTGGGTAATCAGGATCTTCAAAACCTGGAGGTTGAGCTACATAGACTTCTTCATCAATTTTCCCGTATAAAAATTCACACTTCACATCCATTTGATAAACAGTGAACTTCTTATATGATGCATAACTCTAATGGCTTCAATTCTTGCAACTGGTGCAAAAACTTAATCATAGTCTATCCCTTCTTCTTGAGTGTATCCTTGAGCAATCAGCCTAGGTTTGTTTCTCACAATGATACCTCTGTCATCTAGTTTATTTTGGAATAACCACCTTATGCCAATTGGATGTTGTCCTTCAGGAAGATCAACTAGATTCCAGACCTTTTGCTTTCTAAATTGTTGAAGTTCTTCTTGTATGGCTTCAATCCAGCTATCATCTTTTAGTGCA
Organism: Flaveria sonorensis; assembly: GCA_025506505.1. Lineage (NCBI taxonomy): Eukaryota > Viridiplantae > Streptophyta > Magnoliopsida > Asterales > Asteraceae > Flaveria > Flaveria sonorensis. The sequence goes on along the minus strand of CM046440.1, from coordinate 36,861,260 downwards.
GCTGTAATGTTTGGAGGAACAACTTGTGAAAGAAAACAAGTGAAAAGACAGATGTTTGCAGCTCCCCTTTGGCTTCTTGTGGTCCTTTCATTGAGATCTCCAATGATGTTGTTTATTGGATGAGTCTTATGAATTTTTGTTGTTAGAATGGACTCAACTGGAATAGATGATTCTAAGTTAGACATATGCATTGATGCAGATATATCCAGCTAAGATGATGAATTTATGAAGTAATCAAATTGATCATCATTGGAAGCTGAATGATTTTTGTTTTGTACATCAGCTGCATTGTGAGTGCCATCCGCAGGAGTTACAGGAACATCTACGGATGTATTTTGTGCTTTCGCAGGAGTTACAGTAATATCTACGGATGTATTTTGTTGATTTGCTGACAATGACTCTTTGGAATGCAATGGACCATCTCCAATATGTGGAATATCTACTGATGTGAATGGAACATCAGCTGATCCAATAATCACATCTCCGGATGAGGACACTCATCTGCGGATGCAGAGTCAGCAGCTGCTGATGAAGTGTTTGCATCTGAGGATGTAGATCCATTTGCTTGGTCTTGTGCTACATTATTGTCATTATTTGTTGTTCCTTGTTCCATGATACTTGAAGTTTGTATTCTTGGAGGATCAACAGATAATGACACTTCATTCATGTTTGGAGGAACAAATGGATAGCATGTATCCTCAGTACCTGCAGCATTCAAATAACCAGAGTTAAATGAGTTTGTGAGTGCATCTATATCAAACAACCATGATGATCCTTTTATAGATTTAGGAAATAAGGATTCATCAAAAGACACATTAGGAGTTTCTTCCATAATGTTTTGTTATGGAATGTAAATTCTATATGATTTAGATGTTGAAGAATATCCAACAAAGAAACCATCATAGGCTTTGTCTGAAACTTTTCCTAATTGTTCTTTTGTGTTTAAAACAGATACATGACACCCAAAAGCTCTAAGATATCCTATGTAAGGTTTTCTTTTAAATAAAAGCTCATAAGGTGTTTTATTGTGTTCTTTGACAATTAATGTCCTGTTTTGAACATTGCATGCTGTGTTCACTGCTTTAGCCCAAAAGGTGATTGGCAATTGTGAATCAGCTAGCATTGTTCTTGCTGCTTCAATGAGAGTTCTGTTTCTTCTTTCAGCAACTCCATTTTGTTATGGAGTTCTTGGTGCACTGAATTGCCTTGCTATGCCTTTATTCCTGCAAAATGAATCTAAGACAGTATTAACAAATTCAGTTCCATTATCACTCCTAAAAATTTTAACTTTTCAATCAAGTTGAGTCTCAATCTTAGTGACAAACTCCATTAATGTTTCTGATGTTTCACTCTTTAGTTTTAAGAAAAAGGCCCATGTGAATCTAATGAAGTCATCCACAACCACTAAACAATATTGCCTTTTTCCAATGCTCATCATATTAGTTGGACCAAAAAGATCCATGTTAAGCAATTTGAGTGGTGTAGTGTTTGTGTTCATTATTTTGGATTTATGTGACACTCTATATTGTTTTCTTTTATAACATGAGGAACAATGGTTTGAACAAGAAAATTCTTTCTTTGACAATCCAATGACTAAGTCATTTTTCACCAATTTATTCATGTTCTTCAAGTTGGAATGAACAAGCCTTCTATGCCACAACTGAGATTCATCTTCTGATGACTTAGATAGCAGACATGTTTCATTGTTTGTGATTGCTGTATTATTCATATCCAAAACATATGTGTTTCCTTTTCTTGATGCTTTAAGAAGAATCCAATCTTCTGGAACTGCAAAACCTGGCTTAAGAATGTAACAATTAGTGTTATCAAATAATGTGGTATAATTTTGATCGTAAATTTGAGAAACACTCAATAAATTATATTGCAAATTTTCATAATAATTTACTTTCTCAAATTTGAGCACACCATTAGTTACCATTCCTTCACCAACTATTTTACCTCCCTTCTTATCCCCACCAAATGCCGCATAAGAAGCATTTTTATGTTTGAAGTCATGGAGAATAGAACAGTTTCCTGTCATATGTCTGGAACAACCACTGTCAACATACCACTTGTTGTCAGCTCTCTAAGATTGTTCCTGCACAATTAAGGAAATCAATTAGATTTGGAAACCCAAGTCTTAATGATCTTGGGTGATCCTGTGGAGTCTAAAATTTAAACTTCCTCATGAATGAGTCTTGAAGATTTAGTATTAATTTTAGATTCAATAGATTCATTGTGTGTTGTTTGTGGTGAGGATGATTCTGTTGAAGATGAACTTGTGGAATTTTGTTTTGATTGTTCAAACTCTTCCTCAAGTATCTTCTCTTTCTTTGTTTGCTGTTTTGACTTTGATGATGATCCTTGATTGTTGAAAGTTTCATCATCCTTTGATTTTGAATGTGAAACATGAGTTCCTTTTTCAAAATTATCAAAGAAAGTATCTTTAGCATTTGACTTCTTATTGTTCAAATCCACCTTTTTGTGAGGTGTTTTTGACTGTTGAGGAGTCTTTGATTTCTGTTCAGGTTGTCTTCTCTTCAAAGGTTCACTATCAACTGATGATTTCTCCTGTGGTTTTGTCACCTTTTGTTTTTGTTTTTGTTGTTTCTTTAATCTTGAATCTTTTTGATCTTCACTTGATTGAGATTCTGATTCATCCTTCTCAGGTTGTTTCTTCTTTGTGCTCTTTGTCTTGTTCTTTTTGTTAAAATAACATTCCTGAATGGAATGGTTATTTTTGTTACAAATAGCACAATGTTTGTTGAAGTAACAGTCTGAAGTCATGTGATTATTCATATTGCAGATGGAGCAATAGTTGCTGAAGTAACAGTCTTTAGTGTTGTGATTTTTCATATCACACCATTTGTAATACTTTTCTTCTGACTCATTATCAGACTCAAATAATTTCTTCTTCTTTTGTTGTTTTTGAGTCTTCAACTCCTTCTCAAACTTTACTGAAGCTGACTCCTTTCCTTTTCCTGACATGATGTTAAAAGGTTCATGTTTATCAGCTGAAGTTTGTTGTTTTGAGCTCACACCTTTTTGGGTTTTCTTTTTGGTCATTTCTTTTGCCTTCCGCAGATCATCTACTGATTCAGTAGATTTGTTTTTCCGCAGATCTGCTACTGAAGAATGTTTCTTCTTCCGGAGAAGTTCTGCTGATACTCTCTTCTTTTCAGTTTCTAAGGAAGATTTGTGAACAGTAGATGTACACTTATCAATCGCTTCAGTTGAAGGTTTTTGTTGCTGATGAAGTACTTGAAGACCTTCATTTAGCTGAGCTATTCTCTTGCAAATAGTCTTCAACATGTTTCTTTGCTTAGGAGGATATGGCAACTTTGTTTGCTCAAGTACTTTGGGAATGATTGTTTCAACTGAAACATTCTCACCAATGTTCGGTTGATCCGCATAGATATTATCATGTTCATCAGAATCATCCAAGTCATCACATCCATCAAAGTCAAATTCTGATTCATTTTGTTTAATTTTATCTGATTCAGAAGACTCAGTTTCACTCAGCTCAGATTCTTTGTTATTAACTTGTTTAGTATAGTTTGTTTCAAACTTGGTGCATGGCATAAAATGATTTGACAAGCTATTTTTCATTGATTCAGGCAAAGGTGTATAGTTATCATTCAAAGGAGGTGCAACAGCATTATATCCCAACCCATACATGTTCTTTGATTCAATATGAGAATTCAATAATTTCTCATATTGCTGAGATGAAAGTTGAAATTTCTGAAGTTTCACTTCAGTTGATGCATGATCAGCCAGGGATTTAGTTAAGGAAGTGGTCAGATGCTCAACTTGAGCTTTTAAGCTGTAATTTTCTGAAACAAATTTATCTAAATCTTTTTGTAAAGAGTTAATTTTGAATTGATATAGTTTATGTTCTCTTACATGTGATTCATTCAAAATCATTATTTCTTTAACTTTATCAGCCAGTTGTAGAGCATGGACTCTATATCTTTCAACTTCCTCAACACACATTGATGAACACAATCTATCTCTTACCTCTCTAGCCATAGGTGGAACTTTGTTCTCCATGTGGGCCATTAAAGCTTGATTTTCATCCAAAACTTCCTTCTCATACATGCTCCAGACACAGGTTCCATCTTGGAGAATGATAATCCTAGTTTCTTTAGAATTACTAGGTCCTGCTGATGCATTTGTGACTGGTGGGGATGAGTTGGTTAGCTGTGGTTGTCTATAAGATCTCTGAGATGTTGTTGTTTGATAAGATTGATGCTGATGAGACTGATGTTGCTGCTGTTGTCTCATGTTAGGATTTGATTATTGATTACATTCCCTTGAGAAGTGCCCATAGAGATTGCATTTGAAACATCTTACCTTTGACTTATCAACACCAATCTTTGATGTTTTGCTTGCTGCAGCCAGACTTTTGTTTCTTCTCAAGTATTGTTTAGCTCTATAAGCAATCATTGCCATTTGCCAGTGAAGATCCATCTCCTCTACTACATCTGGATGTAGTTCTTCCAAGTCTTGTTGGCAGATATTTGCAGGTGTTAAGGTGCTTCCTAGGTAGGCTTGAAAACTTGAACTAAAAGCTGCAAATGCTGCTTTTTGTTCTTCAGAATCCAGAATCACAGTAATGGGCTCTGCTTGGTTGTTGTTTGTTGAAGACTTTGCTGCTGATGTAGATGCATGTTTTCTATCATCAGGTCTTTCTTTTTCTTTTCCTAATTTACTTTGAGAAGATTTCTTTGAAGGCTTTGATGCATAAAAGCTCACTTCTTCTTCATCTTCACTCAAAGTACAAGAGTTGTCACTATCATTGTTAGAGATAAAAGCACTTCTAGCACTTTTGGTTTCTTTAAAATGATAAGGTGTGACATGTGTTCTCATACTCTTGTTTCTTGATTTTTCATCATGTAACACCCAGAAAATTTTTAAAAGATGAGAAAGAAAGTATAAATGTGCAGAAAAAGAAAGAAAACACAATTTAACCTAAGTTGAGGGGCTGAATGTGTCAAAAGGACAAAAAGATTAAAAAAGTGGGTGCAAAAGGTGATGGCCGCCCAAACCTTTCTGCATATTTTCTTTTCACCAGATTGTAGAGAGAGAAAGCAGAGAAGAGCTTCGGTTTTAGAGAGAAGGAAGAAGAAGAATTCGAATTCAAGGTAAGAATTCACCGTTTTAAGTTGTTCTTGGCCGGCCTATGCCTCAGTTGTATGCTTATGTGTGTTTGTTTGTGTGTTCGGGTGGTGTGATTTGGTGGGTTGTAGGTATTTGAACTCATTTGCAAACGGGTTTGAAGGAAGTCATACTCGAAAGCTGCTAAGGTGAGTTCTAGATCCCCGGTTTCTATATTTTAAACCTGTTTTGGGGCTGGAATTGCATGCAACTAACTTTTAAATATGTCCAGTATTTTGTACCATAAGTTTGGCCCTGTTCTTTTAGTGGGTGTGTTAGGGCCTGCATGTTTTGCTCGGTTTATGTGGTTGTATGCTTGTTCTAAGAGATTAGCATGCTAGATCGGTGCGATGAATGTATAAGAATGAGGATTGGGAACTGATTATAGTGTAAGTTGCAGTTTCAGGTTAGTTGATCATCCGCATTATGTTTGTATATTTGCATAAGTGTTGTTCATCCGCATTTGTTGTATGTTCATCCGCATTTGTTTTGTCAATGCGCATTTGCTTCGGTCATCCGCATTTGGTTCATGCGAACTTCATTGGATGGAATATTTTCTGAAAATTTTCATGTGCTTTATGCATGCGCATTCGCTACAGAGTTCATGCGCATTTCTTTGGGACACTTAGAATATTTGCTGAGGTGTTCATCCGCATTTGGTTACTCGTCCGCATTTGTTTATTCATCTGCATTTGTCTGTTGATCCGCATTTGTTTGCTCATCCGCATCTCTTTAAGGGGACAGAATTTTCTGAGATTTTGGGATGTAGAGCTTAAGTGTTAAGAAAGGAGGTGTTATGGGGACCTGTGTTTATTTACGATTGCATGCTTTGTATGCCGTTGTGATGGTGTTGTTCCATGTTATGTTTATGTCGTGACCTTACGTGGTGTGACGTATGAATATGCTTATGTAAAGTAGTACTTAACGAAAGTGGAAGATAACTAAAGAGAAGTAAGAATGAATGCATGCATTAATGAACGATCGGAAGTAAGAAAGTCTTGCAAGCACAGTAAGGAGGTTCACACCCAATGAAGGGTGTTAGCTCAACGGTGTGCGGGTTAGCTACCCCAGAAGGATGCACACTGGGGTCTAGTCTTTGTGACTGACCATACGTACGGGACCATTGTCGCTTACCCGGTGCGGGGCCCGCCTTGTGCATGATGTTTGAAGTCTATTTATAGTCTTCGGTCTAGTACCCGCCTTGTGCATGATGTTTGGGGTATAGCTCGAGGCATTACCCTGGAGCATAGAGAAGTGAAAGTAATAATGATCGAATGAAATGTACGATAGGAAAGAGAATGAATGAATGAATGTAAGTTGACGATGATGAATGATAATAATGAGATTATCTATTTGTACGTATGATGTATGATCGCTTACGAAAGTAAAGTACGGTTTTAATCGAAAGAAAAGTACTTTATTTATAAAAGTAGAACTCACTCAGCAACGCTGACTTTTATGTAATTTCAAGTTGGCAGGTAACGTTGCTGAGGATGGCACGGGGCAGCTACTTGGCATTTTTGGATGGCATCCGTTGTTTGAATTATAATGTTTTTGTGATGTAATGCAACGAGTGATATTTTGTAACAGTTAACTAAAATGTATTATTTTGCAAAAGCAATTATAATGAAATGGTTTGTTTAAAAGAATTCCGCTGCAATATTTTGTTAAAGCTAATGTATGTTTTATGCTTTGTGTGCAATGATTGACCAGCTGTAAGCGTTTCGGGAACAGGGCCTTACAAGTTGGTATCAGAGCCAAAGTTTAAGTGAAACGGGTAAATATTTTCAAAAGAAACCTAAACTTAAACTGAGAATGGGACAAAGGGAAGGGATGCCAGTCCGAGTAGCTGCGTGCCATCAGGTATTTTCTTAATGTTAACCGGTATTATGTGCGCATGTTATGTTATTTATGTGCTTCTTAGTAGATTTAGATACTGATGAAGTCAGGATCGGAAATGCTTGCGGTATGAAGAGTAAAGTAAGTGGCTAATCACAACTGGCCACTGTAATTAGGGACTTACTATACTTGACATAAACTGAGTTGTTACCTTGAATGACCGTGTTGGTGTTTGAATCTTATAGCGTGTTAGAGGATGGCCGGTGGTAGATCCTCGAAGGCTTCTCAAGGTGGAGGTCGTGGTGGATGTGGTGCTAGACCACGGGTCACGAGAGGAAGGCCTAGGGCTGAAGAGGTGGCTCATGAAGAGCCCGAGACCCCTCATCCGAAGGGTGGTGATGAGAGTGCCAATTTTAGGGCCTCAGTGAAGGAGGCGGTGGTGGAAGAGGTTCACCAGGTCATGCAGACGATTCTACCGTCTGTGGTGACTGAAGTGATTAAGGCTGTACGAGAAGGAGAGAGGAAGGAAAGGAGGAGACCCGCGGAGGAAAGGGAGCAACCAGAGACTGAGACGGTTGTCTCAGGTGAAGAAGAAGGAGAAGAGCCTGTGCAGGAGATAGCACAAGGCTGTAACCATGGGGCATTTCAAAGATGCAAGCCCCCGACTTTTGACAGAAATGGCACTGTGGCTGCTGCTCACTGGTGGGTGAGAGAGTTGGAAGTTGTTCTAGATATCAGCGAGTGTCGGGAAGATCAGAAGGTGAAGTTCGCCACCCACTCATTTGTGGACTTGGCCCTATGTTGGTGGGACAATATTGTCCAGGCCGAGGGTAGTTGAGCGATTGGCAGGATGAGGTGGAATGAGTTGAAGAAACTGGTGATCGAGGAGTTTTGTCCTCACCGAGAGCTCGACAAGGTTGAGAGGGAGTTCCTACAGCTGGAGGCGGGAACCATGACACATCAGCAATATACCACCAAATTCAATGAGATGGCACGGCTGGTGCCGGATCAGGTGACACCCTTGTCATGAAAGATTAAGAGATACATTCAGGGCTTGCCGGCGGACATCCGCTGGCACATGATCGCCGCCCAACCGAGCACGTTTAGGTCAGTGGTTGATCTGGCAGGGAGGCTGTATGATGAACGAGAAGTGGTGGTGGCTGAGGTGAGTAAGAAAGGTGGTGGTGACCGGAACTGGAACGGGAAGAGGTTTGGTAGGGGTGGTGCCGTGACAAACAACAAGCATGCACGGGTGGATGACCGCCATGTGGTCACATCTGGTGCGGGGTCGAAGAGGTGTGGCAAATGTGGAAAGGAGCATTTCGGAGAATGTAGGCGGGGATTGAATGTATGCTTCCTGTGTGGGAGGACAGGGCATATAGCAAAGGATTGTCATATGGCCAGATGTTTTAACTGTGGTGGAGAGGGTCACATAAGCAAGGAATGCAAGAAGCCAAGGGCTGAGAGTTCCGAAGCGAAGAAGACGACCGGAACCAAAGGGCAGAAAGCAAGTGCCAGAGCATTCACGATGACCCAGGAGGAGGCTAGGACGGACCCCGATTTTGTGTCAGGTACGTTCCTAGTAAACCAAACTCTTGCCTCCGGGTTATTTGATTCCGGTGCTAGTAAGAGCTTCATTTCTGCTGCCTTTTGTGCTAAGTTGCCTTTAAGGAGTAGGAGTATTGACGAGCCCTTCGATGTAGAAACTGCCATAGGTAAGTCTACCAGAATTTCTAAGATGATGGAAGACTGTGTCATAGAAGTAGAAGGTCATAAATTTCCTGTTAGACCATTCGTGATGACCTTAGGCAGTTTCGATGTAGTCCTAGGAATGGACTGGTTAGCGGCCTACGAGGCGAATATCGTATGTCGCAAGAAGATGATTGGACTGACAGCACCAGACGGGAGTTCGGTGACAATTTACGGTGGCAGGAAAGTGTGTGAGGCGTGGATGTAGTGCCTACTTGGCCTACGTAAAAGATGTTGATACGCCAACACCATAATTGCCTGATGTACCGGTTGTGTGTGACTTCCCAGACGTGTTCCCAGAAGATTTACCAGGTGTACCGCCGGACCGTGAGATTGAGTTTCAGATCAACCTGATACCCGGTGCCCAACCTGTTGCTAAGGCACCGTATCGGTTAGCCCCCTCTGAGCTGAAGGAATTGATGGAGCAACTGCAAGAGTTGCTTGATAAGGGGTTCATTAGACCAAGTATCTCTCCATGGGGTGCCCCGGTTATGTTTGTAAAGAAGAAGGACGGTAGTATGAGGATGTGTATTAACTACCGCGAGCTGAACAAGTTGACGGTGAAGAATCGGTATCCATTGCCGAGGATTGATGACCTGTTTGACCAGCTCCAAGGTGCCAGTTGGTTTTCGAGAATAGATCTCCGATCTGGTTAGCATCAGTTGAAGGTGAAGGAGCAGGATATTCCTAAAACAGCTTTTCGTACGCGTTATGGAAGCTACGAGTTCCTTGTTATGTATTTCAGTTTAACCAACGCGCCAGCTGCTTTTATGGATCTGATGATTCGAGTGTGTCAGCCGATGTTGGATAAATCAGTGATTGTGTTCATTGATGATATCTTGATTTATTCGAAGAGCGAGGTGGAACATGCCGGTCACATTCGAGAGGTATTAGAGACGTTGAGAAGGGAGAAGTTGTATGCTAAGTTCTCCAAGTGCGCATTCTGGTTGCACAAGGTTCAGTTTTTGGGTCACGTGGTGAATCCCGAGGGGATTATGGTAGACCCGGCAAAAGTGGAAGCTATGATGCAATGGAAGTCTCCAAGGACGCCATCCGAGATCCGTAGTTTCTTGGGGTTGGCGGGCTATTATAGGAGATTCATCCAAGACTTCTCTAAGATAGATTCTCCACTGACCAAGTTGACCCTTAAGAATGTGAAGTTTGTTTGGGGTCAGGAGCAAGAGAAGGCTTTCGAAGAGTTGAAGACAAGGTTGACTCAAGCTCCTGTCTTATCATTACCCGAAGGGAGCGAGGATTTGGTGGTTTATTCAGATGCTTCTTACTCGGGGTTGGGTTGTGTGTTGATGCAGCGAGGGAAGGTTATAGCTTATACATCCCGACAGTTGAAAGTTCATGAGGTTAATTACCCTACTCATGATTTAGAGCTAGCAGCTGTGGTCTTTGCATTAAAAATTTGGAGGCACTACCTGTACGGGACGAGGTGCACCATCTTCACTGACCACAAGAGCTTGAAGTACTTCTTCGAGCAGAAGGATTTGAACATGAGGCAAAGGAGATGGTTGGAACTGATAAAGGATTATGATTGTGAAATCCATTACCATCCGGGCAAAGCCAATGTAGTGGTGGATGCCCTTAGCCGAAAGGAGAGGCCTGAACCAATCTGGGTGAAGGCTTACCAATTGATTTTGACCTCCGATGTGATGAAGAAGGTCAAGGAGTTTCAAGATGAGGCATTGAAGGAAGATCATCTTAACTCTGAAAGGATGAGATGTCTAGTTGCAGAATTGGGTGAAAACACTCTCTGTGTTAGAACCCGATTCGGACGAATGTGGATTCCTCATTATGGGGATCTACGTGGGAAGATCATGGACGAAGCTCATAAGACTCGATACTCCATTCATCCCGGTGCCACGAAAATGTATCAGGATATGAAGAAAGATTATTGGTGGCCGGGTATGAAGCGTGACGTAGTGGAGTACGTGAGTAAGTGACTTACTTGCTTGCAAGTGAAGGCGGGGCATCAGAAGCCATACGGTAAGATCCAACCTTTGGATATACCCGAGTGGAAGTGGGAGCATATCACCATGGACTTTATCATGAAGCTACCGCGTACCGTGAAGAGGTACGATGCCATATGGGTGATAGTCGACCGTCTGACGAAGAGTGCTCACTTCTTACCGATCCGAGAGACGTATTCATCTGAGAAGTTAGCGGATCTATTCATCAGGGAGATTGTAACTCGTCACGGTGTGCCGGTGTCTATTGTTTCTGATCGTGACACTCGGTTTACATCTAAGTTCTGGAAGAGATTTCATGATTCAATAGAGACGAGGTTACACATCAGCACGGCTTATCATCCACAGACGGATGGTCAGTCGGAGAGAACCATTCAGACGCTTGAGGATATGCTTCGGGCATGCGTCATTGATTTTGGAGGTAGTTGGGATGACCACTTACCGTTAGCGGAGTTCTCATACAATAACAGTTATCATGCCAGCGTTGGTATGCCCCCTTATGAGATGTTATACGGTGGGAGATGTAGAACACCCATTTGTTGGGGTGATATTGGTCAGAAGGAGTTAGGAAGTATTGAGGTGATCGAGGCTACGACTGAGAAACTTGAAAGGATCAAAGCCTTTATGAAGGCAGCCAAAGATAGGCAGAAGTCGTATGCCGATAAGAGACGTAGACCGATTGAATTCCAGGTGGGCGATAGAGTTATGTTGAAAGTCTCACCTTGGAAGGGTATCATTCGGTTTAGAAAGCGGGGCAAGTTGAGCCCGAGATACATAGGGCCTTTCCGAATCATTGCTCGAGTAGGAGAGGTGGCCTACAGGTTGGAGTTACCCGATGAGTTAAGTGGAATTCACCCTACATTCCATGTATCTCATCTGCGGAAGTGTTTAGCTGACGAAGATATGGTTGTACCACTGGAAGACATTGAAGTTGATGAAAGGCTCAATTATGTGGAGCAACCAGTGGCAATCATTGATCGCAAGGAGAAGAGGTTAAGGAATAAAGTGGTTCCCCTGGTGCGTGTACAGTGGAAGCACAGGAAGGGATCCTAGTTTACTTGGGAGACTGAAGAAGAGATGAGGCAGCATTACCACATTTGTTTGAGGAATAACAGGTTTCGGGGACGAAACCTATATAAGGGGGGTGGACTTGTAACACCCAAAAAATTTTTAAAAGACGAGAAAGAAAGTATAAACGTGCAGAAAAAGAAAGAAAACACAATTTAACCTAAGTTGAGGGGCTGAATGTGTCAAAAGGACAAAAAGATTAAAAAAGTGGGTGCAAAAGGTGATGGCCGCCCACACCTTTCTGCATATTTTCTTTTCACCGGATTGTAGAGAGAGAAAGCAGAGAAGAGCTTCGGTTTTAGAGAGAAGGAAGAAGAAGAATTCGAATTCAAGGTAAGAATTCACCGTTTTAAGTTGTTCTTGGCCGGCCTATGCCTCGGTTGTATGCTTATGTGTGTTTGTTTGTGTGTTCGGGTGGTGTGATTTGGTGGGTTTTAGGTGTTTGAACTCATTTGCAAATGGGTTTGAAGGAAGTCATACTCGAAGGCTGCTAAGGTGAGTTCTAGATCCCCGGTTTCTATGTTTTAAACCTGTTTTGGGGCTGGAATTGCATGCAACTAACTTTTAAATATGTCCAGTATTTTGTACCATAAGTTTGGCCCTGTTCTTTTAGTGGGTGTGTTAGGGGCTGCATGTTTTGCTCGGTTTATGTGGTTGTATGCTTGTTCTAAGAGATTAGCATGCTAGATCGGTGTGATGAATGTATAAGAATAAGGATTGGGAACTGATTATAGTGTAAGTTGCATTTTCAGGTTAGTTGATCATCCGCATTATGTTTGTATATTTGCATAAGTGTTGTTCATCCGCATTTGTTGTATGTTCATCCGCATTTGTTTTGTCAATGCGCATTTGCTTCGGTCATCCGCATTTGGTTCATGCGAACTTCATTGGATGGAATATTTTCTGAAAATTTTCATGTGCTTTATGCATGCGCATTCGCTACAGAGTTCATGCGCATTTCTTTGGGACACTTAGAATATTTGCTGAGGTGTTCATCCGCATTTGGTTACTCATCCGCATTTGTTTATTCATCCGTATTTGTCTGTTCATCTGCATTTGTTTGCTCATCTGCATTTCTTTAAGGGGACAGAATTTTCTGAGATTTTGGGATGTAGAGCTTATGTGTTAAGAAAGGAGGTTTTATGGGGAACTGTGTTTGTTTACGATTTGCATGCTTTGTATGCCGTTGTGATGATGTTGTTCCATGTTATGTTTATGTCGTGACCTTACGTGGTGTTACGTATGAATATGCTTATGTAAAGTAGTACTTAAAGAAAGTGGAAGATAACTAAAGAGAAGTAAGAATGAATGCATGCATTAATGAACGAGAAGTAAGAAAGTCTTGAAAGCACTGTAAGGAGGTTCACACCCAATGAAGGGTGTTAGCTCAACGGTGTGCGGGTTAGCTACCCCAGAAGGATGCACACTAGGGTCTAGTCTTTGTGACTGACCATACGTACGGGACCATTGTCGCTTACGCCGGTGCTGGGCCCGCCTTGTGCATGATGTTTGAAGTCTATTTATAGTCTTCGGCCCAGTACCCGCCTTGTGCATGATGTTTGGGGTATAGCACATGGCATTGGTCCAAATGATGATACCCCGGTGCTCGGCCCGCCTCGGGCATGTTGTTTGAAGTCTATTTATAGTCTTCGGTCCAGTACCCGCCTTGTGCATGATGTTTGGGGTATAGCTCGAGGCATTAGCCTGGAGCATAGAGAAGTGAAAGTAATAATGATCGAATGAAATGTACGATAGGAAAGAGAATGAATGAATGAATGAATGTAAGTTGACGATGATGAAAGATAATAATGAGATTATCTATTTGTAAGTATGATGTATGATCGCTTACGAAAGTAAAGTACGGTTTTAATTAAAAGAAAAGTATTTTATTTATAAAACTAGAACTCACTCAGCAACTCTGACTTTTATTTATTTTCCAGTTGGTAGGTAACGTTGCTGAGGATGGCACGGGGTAGCTACTTGGCATTTTTGGATGGCATCCGTTGTTTGAATTATAATGTTTTTGTGATGTAACGCAACGAGTGATATTTTGTAACAGTTAACTGAAATGTATTATTTTGCAAAAGCAATTATAATGAAATGGTTTGTTTAAAAGAATTCCGCTGCAATATTTTGGTAAAGTTAATGTATGTTTTATGCTTTTTGTGCAATGATTGGCCAGCTGTAAGCGTTCCGGGAACGGGGCCTTACACATCCATTTCAAGAGCCTCAACTTTAGCTACCAATGTATCTAAGCCAGTTGCTTTGAGATCAATGGTGTTCTTGAACATGGACACAGTTTGCTTCCAACTTTTAGGCAATATATAGAGCATCTTTTTGTTAAGTTCCTCATTTGTATACTTCAACTCCATGATGTTCGTCTCGGTTACCAATTGCATAAACCTTTGGAGTTGTTGAGAAATTGATTCACCCTCAATATGATGAAATGTTTCATATTGTGAGCGAAGTGTGTCCTTCCTAGTGCTTCTGATTTCATCACTCCCTTCACAAAGAGTATGAAGTATCTTCCACAAGAAATTTGCTGTTTTATAATTCTCACACCTGATTAGTATTTCTTCTGGTAAAGCCATACTGAGCAAACTGTATGCTCTAATATCAACTTTAATCTTTTTAACATAATCAGGTGACAGATGTTTTGTACTTATGGGTTGATTTTTGTCATTATAATCCGGCCCAAGGGTGGGTGGAATATAAGGACCTTCAGTTATTGATACCCATAAGTCAGAATCAGTGTAGTTCACATGATTTCTGAACTTGATCTTCCATGACTTAAAGTCTGCTTTTGTTTCCAACTTTGGAGGCTAGTACGATGATCCACCGACAAAGCTACTCATTTTAATCAAATATTGAAGTTTTTAACTAAAACAAAGTTTCTTATGAACAGTTAATAAGAGTCAGCCAATAACACAGATCTGTGTTTCAATTAATTTGAATATATATCAATGTTAACCGAGCAATGTAACAATACTCGCTGAATGACAAATCACTGATTTATTGAATTTCAAATCTTCACACCAAATACTTTTGCTTAAAAAAATTATAGATCTAGTCAGAAAACTGATAGATCTAATTTTTTGAATTAAACAATTCTAACACCGATAGATCAATCGATCTAGATCAATGAGCACTTGGCTCTGATACCACCTGTGAATCCAAGGATCGCAATCAGGAATTATCAGTGTTAGATTGGTTTCGAATTAATGATCGCGGAATTATCATTAATCGTTGTTTAATTGATCAATAAATAAATATCGATGCCAGAGAAAATAAACAATAAATGATCAAACGATATCAATAATATGCAAAGAACAATGATTTGAATCAAACGTAATTCATTAAAACCGATTAATGATTACAAAGAATCAAATAATAATTGCTAACAAAATTCTATGCTATGATTGTGTTTATGATTTTTGGTGTGTTGATGTGACGGCTGCTAGGGTTTATGTTGATCGTGTGAAACAATGTGATGGTATTTTTGTCGTCATCTCTCTGTGTATACTTGATATGAAACCTAGGACTCATATTTATAGACACGCATGTTTCTGTTAAGGAAACAGCAAATCTCTTGGAGTCTGTGATTGACTTGTTGACTTGTTGACTAGAAATACTTGTATGATTTACGTATCTGGTTCTTCCGCAGCTATTTGGTCTTCTGCAGCTACTTTGTTCTTCCGCAGCTATTTGGTCTTCTGCAGCTACTTTGTGTTGTTCAGTGAATATCCATATTCATCCGTAGAAGATCTTCTGATGAATGTCTTGTAAGAAAGATATCTACGGAAGAACAAAAATGTTCATCCGTAGATGTTTTTCACACTTAGTCAATTTCACAAATTGACTAAGTATAATGTTTGTACCTGTAATCATACACATAAATCAATGCACATATGGGTTAACCTATATATATACATAATGAATTACAAATATTCATTACATGAATTGATTAAAGTTCTGAGCCTATACAAAATGATCTAGACCTATTATTCCTAGATCTAGCAATCAGATAATCTTCAGACTTGACATATACTCTCCCTCAACAAAAACTTTAGAAGGTGAGGAACTTTTGTGTATGAGACACCAAGAGGAGGATTCTTAGTTCTCAGCAACTGGTAGGAGATCTTTGAAGGAAGTAGGAGTGTTCACTTGACATCTTGAACTGAATGAGAAACTCAGGCATGTTGTCCAATTCATCACCTACAAAAGTCTAAATCCTCTCGATAGAGGTATTGCATGGAAGTTTCACTCCTAAATCAATAACATGTAAATCTGCCAAAACTAAGAAAAATACTAAAAATGACAAATCTTTTTGGAATTTTAGATTTTTTCAAAAATTATAATATTTATAAGCATGAATCCTTCAACTGCAATGAGATCATACTAATCCAAAATCCTCTATATCTAAGAATGTTTAAAGTTGGAATAGACATAGACAAAGAACAAAGTTGATTGTGGTCAAAATGAAATTTCTTCAAAATGAAATTTCTTCTGAGAACACTTCAACTTTTGAGAACACTTCAACTTCCGAGAACTATAAATTCTTCTGAGAAGAAAGAAAACTATCTGGTCAAAGTTAAAAACTTCCGAACACAACTCTTCCGAAAAGAACTGGTTAATTTATATGTGGTCAAAATAAAAACAAGAGGCAAAATTAAACTCCCAAAACTCTCTCAAACTCTCCCGATCCTTCTGCTCTCACTCACCCGATCTCTCTAACTCCGGTGAAATGCCAGCAACACTTGCCGGCGAGGTTTGGTGTGGTGTGTTGAAATCGACCAGTGATGGTGGAGGAATCTATGATTGGTGTCGGTAGTGATGGTGGAATGTTGGAATTGAACTAACAAATCGAAGATCGGTGATGGGTTGGTATCGGTCGGAGATTGCATGTAATCGATGTTTGTGATTTTAGTCGGCGCTGACTGTGGTGGTTTGATGGTTGTGCTGAGTCAGAAATTGCAGCGGTGTCGGTACCAAGTTGGAATCAACTACAATTGAAGATTGGTGATGATGATTGTAGTTGGACCGGTGGAGATAATTGATGATTATCAAGACACCGATGGTGAGTTATGGTCGTCCGCCGTGGACAAAAGTGTATGTCCGCTGTAAGTGGGTCTAACTCATCCGCTGCAGACCGACATGTATGTTCTGTTTTGATGTCCGCTGTGGACAGAATGATTCAAGTCCGTCGTATGTTGGTTTACTTGTCTGCTGTTGACAAGTTTTAATCGTCCGCTGTGAGTGGCTGTCATTAATATCCACTGTTGATTCAATTTTGCTCGTCCGTTGTGACCAGCTATGAGGATAGTGTGTTTGGTCTTTACTTGTCCGCTATGGACAAATTGTGTATGTCGGATGTGGTTTCAACTCTTTCTTGCTTGATCCCCAAGGTACTGTCTGCTGTGGACCTGATGATTCAATTCTATTGTATGGTGATTCTGTTCGTTGTGGTGTGCACTGTCGGTGTGATGTTAGTGTGGTTAACGTCCGCTGTGTATGTTGTGTTTGTCTCAATATCCGTTATGGAATGTGTTTACACATCCACTGTGGGTGTTAACACATCAGCTGTGGATGTGTTTGTTCATCAGCTGTGAACACTTGAAAAAAAATGGATGTTCATCAGCTGTAGATTTAGTGCATCAGCTGTCGATGTAACACATCAGTTGTGGAATTAGAACACTTACTCAAAAATCAGATTCAAGTGTAATTTGTGTAATCTTTGTGCACTTTGATTATGAATGAAATTTCAATTTCAAATACACAACTTGTTGTATGTATGATTGTTGAATGATTCTGAATGATTATATGATGAACAAATGAATCAAAATATGGATTTAATCATGGATTTGGCTGATTTTAAGATTTCAAAGTAGTTTGACTTTGAAAAAGTCAAACTTCATGTTCTTGAATGAACAAACTTTTGATTCTTGGGTTTCTGATGGAATTTGATAAAATAAAAGGTTATAATAGTTGTAGATAAGTGATTCTAAGCTAAAAACAACAATCAATTTCATATAATCATCATCTAAACTCGGATTTAGATGATGAACACATGAAGAACACAATGAAAACAAAAACCCAAATATGACAATCAATGTTCAAAAATGTATGTTTTGGTTGTTAAAAATGATAAACGAACCTTAGATTTGATGTTTCTAAGCTAAAATCACTATTAATTTTAGCTAAACAACATCAGATTCATGATTTTTGATGATTTTTCCTCAAGAACAGTGAACTTTTCTCAAGAACACAAAATTTTCAAAAATCTTCAAATTGAAGAGTTGTGGATGTTCAATTGATATGAAACTTTGCAAATGTGTTAGTTATCACAAACAAAATCAAAATTTCATGTTCATGAGCATTTGAAGACTTGAAGAACAAGTTTGCTTAAATCTTCAAATTAGTGGCTCAAATGAACTTCAATTGATGTGAGAACTTGCAGATCTTCACCAAATAACAAATCTAAGCTAATGGTAGCTTGATTTCATCAAAAACAACAACAATTTGTAGATCATACTTGTGGTTCAAATTTTCTGAGAAAAATTTGAAGAACAAGGAACCTGGCTCTGATACCAACTGTGGAAAATTCGATAATGATGGATCGAATATTGCAATCGTATTGTTGCCATTTATCAGATCTATGATGCGGAATCTCACACACCCATTGATGATTTCAAGTGAAGATCTATACAAGATTTAGTGTATGATGATGAACAATCAAGAACACATTCAGAAATATTTAATTCATTCAAATGTATGATGATGCTAGGAGATTACAAAGGGAGTTTGTAAGAAATATCTCTCTCACACACACTCAACCTAATTGTTTCTCCCACTAGCCTAATTCTCAGCAATGCTTTCTTAAAGAATGCTTGCTTCCTTAGAGTATAAATGACTACACTTGGTCTATTTATACTCTTTACATAAACAAACAAAATTACATTTAAGCCCTAATGATTACACAAATATTGTTCTAAGACTGATAAATTCTCTATTGCTGATGCGTGACTGCCAGGTGATGACGTCATTCGGGACGACCGCTGATGTTGACTGTTGACTTTGACCATGGTTGACCAAGTTTGACTTTGGTCAATTTTCTTCGTTTTGATCATATTTTTAGCGTAGCTTCACCGTGTCAGTTTTGGTAATTATCATGAGATTCGGCACTTAGGTTTTGGTAAGTATCATCTTCAAATAGTCCAACATCCTGGTTTCTCAAATGATTGCCGCTTCTTGTCTCTAACCAACTACCTCACCGCCCTCACAATAGACCTTCCATTATACAAAGATCAACTTTTGGAGTTCTGGAGGACCTGCCGAGAAGTCATATTGGACGGTGGGAAGGCACTGTCTGCCATAGTGCAGGGGAGGGTAGTACTCTTCACTCCAGCGACCATCAACTCTCATCTAAGGCTAGATGATGAAGAGGGTGACTTGCCCTTCCCAAGTCTGCTGTGAACAACTCATTTCGGCAGATGGGCTATGTAAGGGATTACTTTGTAAGAACCTTTAGAAAGGGTAAGGTCTCATCCAAATGGAAGAACCTCTTCCATTTGGTCATCCACTCCCTATCAAACAAACATGGAGGTTGGGAACAGTTTAGGGGTCAAGTTTAGGCACTCATAATTTGTTTATACAAACTTACTTACAAACTTGGACTCCTAAGAATATTATATGTTCCCTACATATGTTCAATACATTCTTAACTGTGAACTGGGCTCACAGTTAAGGGGAACAGGTAATATTCTTAAACCGGGACAGATGAAGCCCGACATCTTCAAAACATTGAGAAAGCCAACTGTTGGCTTCTTAGGGGTAAAAACAGCCCTAGTCCTAAAAATATTACAGCTCCTTGCTCAAGGTGACAACTTGGTAGCACCAGCCAATGTTGAACCCACACCTTCTACATCTTCAGCACCTACACAGCCACAAATCACCATCACCTACCAAAGAAAATCCAAACAAACTCCTACTCTGTCTACTCAGGTTGAGCATGCCCCCAAATCACCAACCCTTCAGGAAGAAGTGGACACTGGAGCTCCCACTTCTCCTAAGGAGCAGACCACTCCTATTATTTCTAAGATCAGTGCTGAGGTTCCTCATGCCTAGCTTGAGGAGTTCACAATCCCAGCCTTAAGCCTTCACTCAGAGTCTCAAAACTCTAGTGATCAACCTTTAGGGTAAAGTTACCATCCACAGCCATTTGACCTTAACCAACCAATACCAAACCTTGAATTCTATGATAATAAAGATATAGGATTTAGTGAGTACCATGAGTCTCTCTTCTCTACCACCAGTCAAAGAGAAATGAGTGCTCCTAAATCGCCTATATACAGCCCACATCATCCACCCACAACTGAGGTGGAGCTCCCTGAACCTGTTCAGGAGGCCCATATGGAAGAGGCTCTTACTTTTGCAAGTGATTACATTATTAAGACCTCAACCATGGTAACCCAGCCCATTGACACTTCCTTTGAAGCTGTTAGTATCCAGGGGAAATCTAGCAGCCAAGAAACAAAAGCTGATGATGAGGAAGAAGATCTTGGTCCTATTCTCTCATCCCCCTATGATTCTTCTGATAAAGATGAGGGGAGTCTGCAACTAAAGATGCATAAACTATCCAAACTTTGCACCTATTTAGTTTCAAAGAATAGTCACCTAGAATCTCGGGTGACTACCTTACAAAGAAGGGTCAATGACTAGCAACTTGAGATCACCGATCTCAAGGGCAAGTTAGCTGAGAGACCCAACCAAAGGACTCAACCACAAGAACCTGTGGATGTGGTGGACCTAACTCCTAGCTGCCCTATGCAAGAGGGTGTTGCTACCAAAAAGGTAGAGAAAGGCTTATGTTGGTCCTATTGATCAATTCATCAGTGCACTTGAAGTTTGACAGTGTATTTCAACCCAATCAACACTTAGAAACACAATAACATAATGTTTTTCATTGAATCTAAACAATAATAATAATAACAAAGGCTCAATGATATTGAAAATAAACTTCCAGCCACTCACACAACTGTAACAACAAATATTCTGTATTAGGGTTTTGCCAAAAGGTTCCTTCCAAAGATAGAAAGATTACAATATATAAGTAACCTAAATTCGCTGGCAGTTTCGCTGACTAGCAAAACTGCCTGTCTAACTACTAGATTTACCCAGCAGCGAACTACAGATTCGCCGGGTGATCTAAATCAGCTGACTCCGAGCGAAACTATAGTTTCGCCCGTAGTTTCGCTACAATACAAAAAAACATAGAAAGACAAATTACAAGGAAGAACTAACAATTAACCTATTACAAAAACAAAATAAACCTATTAACTATAGTGTGTCCAACCTATGTAGATCATCAATTCTCCCCCTAGGTTGGATCTCACTCTTAATCTTCTGGCTCGTCTCTTGCACCTTCTTCATCTTTATCAGATGTTTCTTGATCAGCTCCTGCTGTACTCTCCTCTTCAGCCCTTGCACTTGCCCTTGCAAACTGTCTAGGAAGATCCTGCATGTCAAATCTTAATTCGTCAGCTTTAGATACTTTCTCCGAGAGCTCCCTGACCTCTGCCCTTACTCCACCAGCTTTATTTGCCACATTCATGAACAAACTTGCTTCTCTTCTTGTTTCATCTCTAGCTCCAGCCTTGATATGATTTTCACATAGAGTCACCAGGTCTTCATCATAAAAAGAAAATACTTCCATTGGATGAAACAACTTAATCTCAGCACCACCTTTCAACCTAATGACTGCTTCCCCAGTATTGTTATCATAAAACCATTTTTCAAAATTTTATAGTCTAGGGGGAAGTGGATTGGGCACCCTTACTCTGTTTATGGTTTTAGTTGGCTTCAGCTTTAACACAATCTTTCCTTTTCCGGTGGCCCAATCCAGGTCTTTCTTCGATCTTCTCCTTTATGTCCTCATATACCCAAAAGCTTTAAAATTGTCATTCATTCCTGCTTTAATCTCCTTTTCCAACAACATAGCACGTTCACTCAAGTGGGCATCCAAAAGTGGAATTTCAGCTAACCTCCTCAAGTCCCACCTAGGCAAGGTCTTGAACGCCTTCCTTTTATGCATATAAGATATGTCCCCATCTCTTCTTTTGATCACAAACATCTTCAATTCAGAATTATACTTCCAGCTCACTATTTTCTTATCAGTTTTCTTCTTGTTTGGTTCACTAATGTTTTGGAATAGAGGTGTTAACTCTTCTTGTTCCTTTTCTTTCACAAACCAATCTTCTTTGCTCATCTCAAATACATCACCTTCTTTTGAACTTCTTTGTGCCACATATGTCATTGGGTGCTCCTCCACTTTATAATATTCAGGCTCTGAGTCATAATCAACCAGTTGTTCCTCATATTCATCCTCTTCATCAATAAGTATCTTCTCTGTACCCTCCTTATTTCCTTCAGTAGTTTCTTCTCTAATCACCTCAGCCCCCGTCAAGTCTGTTTCTATATCCAATCCCAAATCAACAAATTCAGCCTCAACAATCACAGGCTCCTCTCTCACATCTCCTCCTTCCTCAACTCTCTTCTCTGCTTCTGTTTCAACATCCTTTTGTCCTCCTACACCACTGCCACTTGCACCAACTCTAGTTGTACTTGCATCCCCTCCCATTCCTGATGACTTTCCAACTTTTAGGAACGCATACTTTGATGTGTCGATCAGATCATCCAGCTCCTCTTATGATAGTTGGTTTGTGACACCAACTTTGCCTTTGACCTCATTCACCTCCTTCAGTAATCTTTTAATAAGATTCTGGACATCCATCATCATTGCTTTCATACTTTGAATTTACTCATCCTTCTCATTTTCTCTCAATTCTTGATTGACCAACTTTGTCTTTATCATGCTTAGTTCATTGGCCAATGATGCATTTACATTTTGAATGACATCCTGGTCCAATTCTGATCAGGAATCTCTCCTTTCTTCGAACACTGGCTGTTTATGCTTAGTTCTCCTTTCTGTTTCGTGAGCGGGTTCTCCTTGATCAGACTTTCTTTTGGACCTTCTCTCTCACTGAGCCAGCAGCTCCTCTTCAACCTCATCAATCTCAGCATCTAAATCATATTCTTACTCCTTTGCATATCTCTTCCTCTTCTTTATTGCCTCTGTCTGTTTATCCTGGTTTTCTTCAGCAGTTTTGTTTTCGTTCTCGATCAGCCTTTTTATATAGTTCCATCTCTCGGCTGGATACATGTTTTCGAGCAAATAAGTTATTTTACCATTGAAGTCATGTCTAACTGCTGAGCAATCTGCAAATATTCTTGTATTCATCTTCATCAGCCTCTTAACCTCCCCGTGTCTTGGCAAATTAGGTTTCTAGTGATTAATGATCATCTAGACAAACCTTGGATATAATAGCCATTTATCCTTCTTCAGAGCCATGACATTCTCAGTCATACAGTCGAATATTAGTCTTGCAATATTGGCCTTTAATCCTTTACAGAATATAATCATCGCCTTTGCCCACTGTGCATTTAATCCATTTGATCCTCCCTTTCTATGATCCAAGCACATGATGAATACGTGAGCAATGTATCTCCATTCCTTGGATAAAAACGACTTTTTAATTTCCTTTTTTGACCCAAAAGATGGTCCTTCATACCCAATGCTTTGATAAGCATTAAGAAGTTCAACATCAGTCATACCAACCTCTTCTCTGCAATCTTCTTCCAACCTCAACACCCTTGCTACCATCTCAGCAATGACAACTATGTCTTCCCCAAGGACTCTTGAAGTAATCCTGTATGGAGTAGATCCCAGATCACATTCAGCATTAACCCAAAAATCTCTTATGTGAATGTCATAGATCGTGGGTAAATGAGATATGGCATAAAGTATGGGAGACTGCTTCAACCATCTAAGACAATCTCTGAATCCGACAGTCTTCGGATTACTGTCATCTAATAATGCTACAAGATTTGTCTTCTCATCAAACTTTAATTTTGCTATGAACTGCAAAATATAAACCTAGGTAAGTTAGATATCACATAAAGACAGTTAACCAATTGAAAAATTCAAAACAACCATAGATTCGCTGTCATGGCGGCACAGCAAGACAGCTTCGCTGAGGTTTTTGAAACTAAGTTCAACAGTTTCTCTGACAGGCGAAGTAGTTTCGCCAGGCACAACTAAGAGTTTCGCTGTTGATTGAACATAAGTTTTGACCAAACGAAAGTGTACATTCTCTATAACTCAGCTCTAGACCATGAGTTTGAGCGATTCTACACTTTCGCTGAGGACTAGCTTATGATTCAAACGAAAGCGAAGTTGAAAGTTCGTTGACCCCAACAGAGCATATTATGTGCTGAGCGAAAGTATGGTTTCACTGGAATGGTTCGAGCGAAACTGTCGGGTATGCTTGGACAGCATAACCAGATAGATTTGCTCGCAACGGAGAATTTTCGTTCAGTTTCGCAAGTTAATTTGGTAGATTCGCTGGACGAAACAGGCTAAGTTTCAAACCAGCAAATCAACCCAAAACCACTGATTAATGAATAAAACCGTGATTGAACCATAGAAACAGAGTCGTAATGCCTACCAGATCGCATAGAAACCAACAAACTCGATGGAAATAATGCAACTGGGATCAATTAGTTGCCACAGAGAAACTAAGGTTTAGTTTCGCACAACATTATGTGAAACGAGTTTCACACTGTGCAATATATATGACCTAGTTTCGCTAACAGCAAAACTATAGTTTCGCTCAGCATCACAAATGAAATCATGTGTTCAGAGAACAGCGATACTGCCGGGTTGTTGGACCAAAAGAACCAATGAGCCTGATCAGAAAAACCTTTAAGTCCCACAGACATTACAACAACTGAAGTAGTCTGCAACAGCTGAAGACATCAACTGATAACAAGGTCTGAAGACAAAGTCTGAAGTGGAAGAGCTGAAGACAAAGTCTGAAGTGAAAAAGCTGAAGACAAAGTCTGAAGCTAAAGAACAGAAGACAAAGTCTGAAGACAAAAGCTGAAGACAAAGACTGAAGACCAAGTTTTAGATGTTGTCACAACAGCTGAAGAAGACCTCTTCAGTAGTTGTGATGGTTTCCTTTCCGTAGTTATATTTTCCTTTCAGTTCTTTTGTAATCAGTAGTTTTATGTTTCTTGTAATCAGTACTTGTAGTTTCAGTAGTTTTAGTTTCATCTTGTACTTAGCATACTCTGAGATGTTCTCAGTTGTTGTGAACATTCTCAGTAGTTTGCTTACTTTCAGTTGTTTGTAATAATTCTGTTAGATGTCACTATCAAGTGACATCAGCAGACGTCACATTCCTTTATATAAGGAATGTTGACCTAATTGTAAGGTGCGAAGCTTAGCGGCTGGTATAGCGAAGCTTAGCGGCTGATATAGCGAAGCTTAGCGGCCGCCATACCGAAGCATTTGTGCATGAATGATATTATCCCTTTTGCAGAAAACCCTCTTTCTCTATAACCGTGTACTGTTCCATTGAATATCTATTGTGTTCTTGCTATATTTGTCTAATTCTTGTTCTAATTCCGCTGCGATTCAACTCTAATTGATCAAACTTAGATCACTGATCCTGTCAAATGGTATCAGAGCAGGTTAATCATTGATCGGTTTAACAATTGATCATTGAAACTGCTATTTCGATATCTAAAGTTTGATCGAATTAGCATATTTGCAAGAATTGGTTATAGAGATTGATCTTCTGCTGCTTCTGGTTATTCAATTTGAGTTTCTTCTTGGTTCATATTGAGTTTGTTGTGTTTTTGTGCTAAATCTGTTGAAACTTGATTGAATTGGTTTGAATCTGAGAATGACTACTCCATCTAATGACCCTCACAATACTGGCTCCTCAACCAAGCCTCCGATGCTGGTTAGGAGTGAGTATAACATATGGCAACGAAGAATGCTCCATCACCTGTCTGTTAACAGTTCAGGTTGTTGGACATCTGTGGTTCACGGTCCACACAAGCCTATGGTGAACAATCCGGAGACCAACCAAATGGTTCCGAAG
The DNA here is from genome assembly GCA_025506505.1 of Flaveria sonorensis. NCBI lineage: Eukaryota > Viridiplantae > Streptophyta > Magnoliopsida > Asterales > Asteraceae > Flaveria > Flaveria sonorensis. Next base: position 36,835,462 of record CM046440.1, on the reverse strand, counting down.
AAGAAGGAGCAATACTCAGATGAAGATCGTAAACTGTTTGAGATTGATGCTAAAGCCCATGGAATTCTGGCCATGGCACTGCCTAATGAAATCTATTCTGGGCTTATGCATCATGAAACTGCTCATGACCTCTGGAATGCTTTGAAGGAACAATTCGGAGGAACTGATGAGGTCTTAGCAAACAACAGAGAAATCCTCGCCCAACAATATGAGACATTCTCTCATAGGAAGGGTGAGACACTGACTCAACAGTTTGAGCGTTTCTCCTGCTTGATCTCTGAGCTGAAAATGGTCAAGCATGAGTATACTAACAGCCAGATGAACAACAGATTCCTCAGATCACTGCCTGAGAGATGGGACACATACACCATTGTCCTACGCTCCAGTGCAAATCTGGATAGCCTATCTCTCACCCAACTCCATGGGAAACTGCTTACATTTGAAAGAGAGATAGAGCAGAAAAGGAAACTGGCATCATCAGGAAAGCTCACTGATGACTTTGTACCAGGGAACACTGCCTTGGTCGGTCATGAGTCAGAATATGCTGGATCAGAAAGCCATTATGATGAGCATATAGATTTCTCTTCAAACAGTTCTGATCATGCATTTGTTGGTGTTGACAGTCATTCTGGGTGTAATAGTGATAATTTATGCTTTATCATGGATGATTTGAAGGGTATTGCTGATGATGATTTAGAAGAGATGGATATTTTGAGCCAAATGGCCTTGATCAATATCAGATCTCAAAAGTTCTACAAGAGAACTGGTAGGAAATTTCCAGGACTCTCTGGCAAAACCAAAGTTGGTTTTGACAAGAGTAAGTTGAGGTGTCACAAATGCCACAGGCTTGGGCACTTTGCAAGAGAGTGTAGATCAACTGGATCTAACTCCTCTGCACCCTTTGTGACCTTTCCAAGCAATAGTTCACAAAACAAAGGGCAACATCCTGCTAGTTCTGGTCATCACTCACAACCTCAATCTCCTGCATATTTTGTCCCTCAGGGTCCAATGCCATATCCATATCCCTGCTATTACATGCCACAGCCAAATCCAGTTCAAGTTCCTATAGCACAACAACCTCAAGCCCTACCTGAGCCTCAACCATCTCCATCACAATCTCAACCTCATCACAGCTTCTTCACACCAGGAGTTGTTGACTGGAGCAGCTTACCAGATGATCTTTCTGGTTTCAATGAGCAATTATTTGCTGGTGCTGGTCAACATGGTGGTGAACATCCTTTTGGGAATCTTGCTCTCATGGCCCTGGAGTCTACTGAGGGTTCCTGCTCCAATGCATCATCTTCACAGGTAACCCAGGTATCTTCTGAGGCTAAAGCCAAGTTATGTTCTGAATCATGCATAGCTGCCTTTGTCTCTATTAGAGAGGCAAATGTAGCTTTAATCAATCAAAATCTTGAGCTTGAGAAAACTATTTCCAAAAGAAAAGCTGAGTATGAGTCTGCTCTTAATGACAAAGATGATGAGATTTACAAGCTTAAATGCCAACTTAATGATGAAAAGGCTAAGGTAGAGGTCATACTTGAGAACCACAGAAGTCTCAAAGAGACACTTGCAGCTACCCAAGTTGAGTGTGACCGCTGGGTAACATCCTGCAAGGGATTTGAAATGCTTCTCAGCAAGCAAACAGCTTCAAATGTGAAGTTTGGAATAGGTTACAATCATACTGCACCACCTACTGATTTTACTTCAAAATCAATAGTAAAATCTGAAGGTGAAAGTAATTTCCAAACCACATCATCATGTGATTCATCCTCAAATGATAATACAAAATTAGAGGATGAAGTCAGTGTTAAGATCTCAGCAAATCAATTGCCTGATGGTTTAAATGCTGATAAACACATGAAGCTGAGCAATTCAGATGTTGTCCCTCAAAGTACTCCAAGTACTGAAGGGCAAGTCACAACATCTGAAAAGCATTTCAAATCTGCTGAAATAAAAGGATTAACAACTGCTGAGGAATCTATCATACGGTCTTTCAGGACGGATAGAGAACAGCTGAAGAACAAGTCTTCAGTTGTTACCGATCCTTCAGTACTTAACACAAGTACTGAAAGGAGGAAAGTACTGAAGATCACACCTTCAGTAGTTTCCACTTCAGCAGTTGATCAATCCAAGATGAAGAATAAGCCATGTGAAATATGTGGTAAATTCAATCATCTATCTGATGAATGCTGGTACAAAAAGGGTTCCAAACTCAACAGAGATAAGCTCATTAAAGAAGAGATTAATAAAATGAAAAATGAGTTTGAGACCAAGTTTGTACCACAGTCATCTCAAACTGATAAACCCAAGGCCTCACCAAAATCCAAAAAGAAGGATGGGGTTTATCAGAAAACAGCTGATAGTGTTCCTCATGATAAACATCAGACTAAGTCTGTGAATTTCAAGAAGGAGGAAATGGTGGGTCACAGGAACTCATCAAAAACAAGTACTGATGTGTCAAATGAGCTGAAGGCTTTAGCAACAAATCAGACACAACTTGTTATGATGGTTCAGCATTTGTTGGGGAGAGTTAACCAACTAGATGCACCTGTGATCAAACCACTGAAAAGGAAATCCAAGCCCAAATCTAAGAAATCCATTTCAGCACCATCTCCACCTTCATCAGCTGTTAATCATGAGAAACAAGTTATGGTTAAATCTGTTGATGAAAACAGACCCAAAACCAAAAAGGTTTGGGTCTCTAAAGCTAACTAGTTTCTTATGATAAATGCAGGGTTCTTCAGCATGCCAAAGAAGCATCTGGTATGTAGACAGTGGAGGATCTATGCATATGACTGGGAGCAGTTCTCTTCTTAATGACTACTCTCAAGGAAAGAAGGGATTTGTCTCATTTGGAAATGATGCTAAGGGTTACATCATCGGGAAAGGATTTGTGTCAAATGGAGAAATCAGATTTGATGATGTTAACCATGTGGAGAATCTCAAGTATAATCTACTGAGTGTCAGTCAGATGTGTGATAAAGGGCATGTTGCACTTTTCACAAGCCAGAACTGCCGGATTCTGTCTTCCAAAGTTCTGAGGCTGATTGACAAGGTATTGGATGAACATACTCTCCTGAAGGCCAACAGGATAGGAAGAGTATATGCCTTGGATTTGTCAAAGAAGATTGATTTAAAAGGTCATCCTTGCCTGTTCTCCAAGGCCTCTCCTCAGGAATCTAAACTGTGGCATAGAAGGCTGGGTCATGTTAATCTCAAAAACATGAATCAGCTGATCCACAATAGTTTAGTGAGAGGTCTACCAATAAAGGAGTTCCACTGTGATGAAACCTGCACTGCTTGTTTAAAAGGAAAACAACACAAAGTTTCATTCCCTCCTATAGAAGAACCAAAGTCCACTGCCTGCTTGCAATTACTGCACATGGATCTCTTTGGTCCTGTGAGAGTAATGAGCATGGCAAAGAAGAAATACTGTCTGGTAATTGTGGATGATTACTCCAGATTTGTATGGACCTTCTTCTTGCATTCAAAGGATGAGGCTGCTCAGACAATTATTAACTTTGTGTTGTATGTTGAGAAGCAGTATTCCCTATCAGTCAAGTGTATAAGAAGTGATAATGGAACTGAATTTAGAAACCATACACTTGATGATTTCTACCTTTCAAAAGGAATCAAGAGGCAGTATAGCATCCCAAGGACTCCAGAACAAAATGGAGTAGTGGAGAGAAAGAACAGGACCCTAATTGAAGCTGCAAGGTCCATGTTGGCTGACTCTGGTTTGCCACTGACCTTTTGGGCTGAAGCTGTCAACACAGCATGCTATGTGCAAAATAGAGCTTTAGTGAATCAGAGGTTGATGAAGACTCCTTATGAAGTTCTACATCATTTGGCTCCTCTAATTTCATTCTTCAGAGCATTTGGGTGTCCTTGTTACATTCTCAACACAAAGGATCAACTCCAAAAGTTTGATTCTAAGGTGGATGCAGGGTATTTTGTTGGGTATTCATCCACTTGCAAGGCTTACAGAGTGTTCAACTGCAGAACAAAGATGGTTGAAGAAACCTTGCATGTGAAGTTCAATGAATCTCCTAAGGACAAAATCCCACAAAACCCTGTGGAGTTGTTTGATCTGGACATACTGCAATATGTTCCTTATCAGCCTCCAGCTGTTGCAGATCATGTGAATTCATCACCTTCTGCAGCTAGTCATCCATCTGGTGGTACTGATGTTGATGATGATCCCAGTACTCACCTATTCAAGTTTAGTGATCAACTGCCTGAGTCTACTAAACTTGATGTTCCTGTAGCTTCAGTAGCACCATCCACAACAAATGCTGATGAGATTTCTGAATCCTCTACTTCATTTGACTTGCCATCTAATACTTGGTTTCAAGAATCTGGATCAACATCTGTTGCTGCTGAGCGTGCTACAAACACTTGCACAGATCTCATAGTGTACCAAGAGCTGAAGAATCACCCAATGTCTCAAATCATTGGTGATATCAATGCTGGTGTCTCAACTAGAAGTCAATTGTCCAACTTCTGCTTCTATGCTCTCTTCATCAGTCAGCAAGAGCCAAAGAACTATCATATTGCATTAAGAGACAATGGATGGGTTGATGCCATGCAGCTTGAGCTTCTTCAGTTCAAAAAGCAGCAAGTGTGGGAACTGGTTCCTCTACCCCCAGGTAAGTGTGCAATAGGCACTAAATGGGTGTTTAGGAATAAAACAGATGAAAATGGGCAAATTGTCAAGAACAAGGCCAGACTGGTTGTCCAGGGGTTTTCACAAGAAGAAGGTATTGATTATGATGAAACCTTTGCCCCTGTAGCCAGACTGGAGGCAATTAGATTGTTCTTAGCCTATGCTGCATTCCACAATCTTAAAGTTTTTCAAATGGATGTCAAAAGTGCATTTTTATATGGTAAAATAAAAGAAGAGGTTTATGTGTGTCAACCACCAGGTTTTGAGGATAATAAACATCCTGATTGGGTGTATAAACTTGATAAGGCTCTTTATGGGTTGAAACAAGCTCCTAGAGCCTGGTATGAAACACTGTCAAATTTTCTTCTTCAGAATAATTTCACTAGAGGCTCCATAGATAAAACTTTGTTCATTAAGAAAGTGGGTCAGCATAAGCTCCTTGTTCAAATTTATGTTGATGATATTATTTTTGCATCCTCTGATCCACAGTTGTGTGATGCATTTACAAAGTTGATGCAACAAAAATTCGAAATGAGTGCCATGGGAGAATTACAGTTCTTTCTAGGTTTGCAAATCAAACAAAAGGCTGATGGAACTTTCATTCATCAGTCAAAATACACAAAGAGTCTTTTGGAAAAGTTTGATTTACAAAACTGTAAGCCCTGTTCTACTCCCATGTGCAGCACCACACAACTGGATGCAGATCAGAAAGGTAAAGCTGTTGATGAAACACTTTACAGATGTATGATTGGGTCCTTGATGTACTTAACAGCTTCTAGACCAGATATTATGTTTGCAACTTGTGTTTGTGCTAGATTTCAGGCTGCTCCTAAAGAGTCTCATTTGATTGCAGTCAAGAGGATCTTTAGATATCTGCAAGGTACTCAATCTCTAGGTCTTTGGTATTCCACTGGGCACTCTTGCAAATTAGTTGCTTTTTCTGATAGTGACTATGCAGGGTGTAAATTAACTAGAAAATCAACTTCTGGTGGATGTCAATTCCTAGGCAACTGTTTGGTTTCTTGGCAGAGTAAGAAACAAACATCTGTTGCTACATCCACTGCTGAAGCCGAGTACATTGCTGCTGCAAGTTGTACATCTCAGGTACTCTGGCTTCAGAATCAATTATTGGATTATGGCATTACAGAGACTAAGACTCCATTACTAATGGATAGTGCTTCAGCTCTTTGTATTGTCAAGAATCCAGTCCAGCACTCTAGGACCAAACATATTGAGATCAGACACCATTTTATTAGGGATTGTTTTGAAAAAGGTCTGATTGATCCAAAGTTTGTTCCTAGTGCTGATGAGCTTGCAGACATATTTACTAAGCCTTTGGACAGTTCAACTTTCCAAAACCTAGTGTTAAGGCTTGGTATGCTGCAGCTAGAATAAGTGACAACTACTGATGATCTCAGTCAACAAGTACTGATGAGCATTCGTATACTATTGTCACAAATAAGTACTGATAAGTTCTTTTATCCTCAGTAGTTTTCATAACTACTGAAGACTAAATTACTTAAAAGTACTGAAGTACTCTATCTGTTGAAAAGAACTGATGTGGTTACAACTACTGATGTAGTTACAACTACTGATGTCAGTATAACAGATAAGTACTGATGACCAATGAAACGTCTGAAAATCAGACAAAAAGTCTGATAAGTGTTGAGGTCAGAATGAAACAGCTGATGAGCTAAGAATTGACGACAACAGCTGATGAGAAACTTTTCTCTTCAGTTGTTTCTACAACTGCTGTTTCACTTCATACAACTGAAGCCAAAACCATGTCTTCAGTAGTTTTACAACTACTGATGACTAACACCAAATCTTCAGTTGTTTACAACACCTGAAGCCAAAACCATGTCTTCAGTAGTTTCACAACTACTGATGACTAATACCAAGTCTTCAGTTGTTACAACTTCTGAAAGTTAATACCAGGTCTTCAGTTGTTTTCAAACAACTGATGACAGCACCAACACTTTCAGTCGTTTTATATCAGCCTTTTCTTACCCTATAAATACCTAAACCTACTTTCAAACGTTTCATTAGCCGTTTTATGTCCTTCACTCTCTCAACAATGGCGACCATGAAACTCAAACCCAGACACAACTGTGTTGCCTACCTCTCGAAATCGGCCTTTTGGAACAAATTTGATAATGCCATCGATCTTATGGTAGATTCCCAGTACCGAACCGCTTTTCTTCTGAATCCTACCATATACCCCGATTCCCTAAGCCAATTCTGGACCAACGTCTCTGTGCAAACTGGTGAGAATGATAGCCAAATCACTCTCCAGTCGTTGGTTAACCAGAAACAGGTGGTCATCACTCCAGACATCATTCGACAAACCCTAAATCTACATGATGCCACCTGTGTCACAGAATACCCGAAAGGCACAACTGATATGTCTTTCATCAATAACGGGTATGAAGGAGACTTAAGTGCTACCACCATTCTGAAGAAGCACTTCCATGATGCTGAACGTCTTATATTCCACATGGTGAATGTCTGCCTTGCATCAAAAACCTCCTCATGGGATCAGATGTCCTCCCGATGGCAACAGGTATTATACTCTATCTTTGAACGACAAAATCTAAATTTTTCTGAGATAGTTTTCATGGAACTAAAGGATCTGGCTTTGAAACCTGTGGCAAACAGATGGATATTATATCCCAGGTTTCTCATGGCCATAATTTTAAATCAGCTAAAATCAGACGGCCTTGTTGGCCTTGGAGTCCCTGCTCCGGCTGTATTGCCTGAAGTATACTCCAGGCACAACTCTGACCCTACACTGAAAGGGGCTGCCCGGCTGCTAAAACCCAAGCAGCGGGAACCCACAGCCTCCACTTCCAGATCCAAAGTCCCCACCAAACCCAACACCAAAAAGCCCAAAAAGGCTACTCAGGGAGATGAGTCCCCTGAGGATGCCCCTGTACCACCAATACAGGAAACACTTACTGGTTCTAACCCCCCAGTAGTGTCAAAGACTCCACCAGCCCTAGCCGCTCAGGCATCCTCTCAACAGGATCCTGATGCAACCATAATTGGGGATACCACAATGCTGGAACCTATCTCAATTGAGAAGGTTACCATTGAAGAGCACCAGTCACCCCGGGTGCAATCTGCTTCAAACCTATCTCCAAATGCAACCGCCCCTCAAAGCCCAACCATTATAGTTGCACAAGTGCTGAGTCAGCTGCATTCCTCTCCTCCTCCCCAGAAACCAATTACAATGGGGAGAACCTCAACAGCTGAGGAAGAGGACCAAAATGCTGCTGATAACCCACAGCACAGGGGTTATAATGTTCAATCTCCCCGTGTAGAGGAGGAGGTTAGAACATCTGGTGAGGCTGCCACTTCTACTGATTCAGCAAATGAACAGGATGCAGTTGGTAACATCTCTAAGACCTCACCAGAGGCAACTGCCGATGAAGGACTCAGTCCTGAGGCAGGAAGTCCCCAGAACCAAGAACAAGGGGCACATGCTACAACTGATCTACACTCAGGGCATGTACATCCTGATTCAATCAGGAGGTCAGGTGATTCAGCAAAGACTGATGATGACCTGGGCTTTTTCTTCGATGTCTTAGCCCATAACACAATCCTTGAGGCTGAGGTGAGCAGACTCAAAGAACTGCTTGCCAAAATGTCTCAGGATCAAAGTCCATCTGCCCCAATAAACCCACAGATGGCACCTTCATCTGAAGGTTCACCAAACACTCAGCCACTACACTCAACTGAGCCACCAGCCACTGCTTTTGGCACCACCTCTCAGGGACAGAACCCCTCTGAGCAGATGGTTGCTACCTTTCAACATTCCTTACCTCTCATCACTCCCATCATCAATGAGATTGTGCATAAAGCCATTGATGAGAGGATCTCCTCAAATCTACAAACACTTGTTGATGATGCTGTGCAAAAGAAGCTTTCTGCCATTCAAACCCCTGAACCCAATGCACCCAAAAAGGGGGAGTCTAAGGCAGTGAAAGAAAGAAAGAGAAAGAGAGTGGAAGATGAGAAACAACAAGAGAAAGAAAAGGAGTTAGAAAAGGAAAAACAGCTGATCACATACAAGAGAAAGAAAAGTGCTGAAACTCAAAAGCCTGATGAAGAGAAATCATTGGAAGATCTGGTTAAAGAAGCTGATGAAGCTCACAGCAGATCAATGGACAGAATAATAGACCAACTCTTCAGACAAGGCTTTGATACAGCTACATTAGACACTGAGATCAGAAGGCTGGAGATTAAAGAGATACAAGAGAGATGGGCCAGTTACAGTGTGATGGAAAGGGAGAGGTTGGAGATAATGATCAGGTTTATTGCAAAATACTTGGGAAGATCATTAATTGAGATTAAATCATGGACCAGAGACAGTATTCTGGCAATAACCACCAGAATCTGTGCTTCTGAAGCATTCAATAAGGGGTTGATTATCGAAGCCTTAGATGAAGCAGGTGCTGGGAAGAGAACTGATATGGCCAAGCTTTCCAAAGCCAAACTTACCACAAAAATGCTAGATCAGCCTTCCCAAACTCCCACTCAAAAACAACCAACCCCACAACTCTCCAAACCAATCCCTAAACCTAAACTTAAACCAACTCAACCCTCAAAACCAACTCCCTTACCCCAAAAACCACCTCAAACCACATCCAATGATGCACCCAGAAGGAGGAGAAGGGTGTTGAGGATGGAAGAAGAAGAAGAAGATGATGATGAAGAAGACAGTCTGCCAATCTCTGCTGTTCTAAAAATACCTGAGCCCAGAAGTCAACAAATGATCACACCAGACTTTCAGAGGCAAATGGTGAAAGTTAAGATTGAAGAAGAAGAACAGCAGAAACAGCACGATGAGCAACTTTTGAAGATGGTTGACAAAGAGTTTCCTCAGTCATCATCTATACAAGCCATGAAGAAACACGCTCAAAGGCTGTATGCTCTCAGGCATACCTTTCAATATCAAAAGGAGAGAGTAAGGATTTGGCCAGACCCCAGGGTTAGTTCTAGAATTCATAAGAAATCCATACCAAGTAGATACAATGGCCAAGTGAGAAAGACCATAGATGCTGTTATTATGTTGGCCATTGTAGTCTCACCCTGGGAGATACTTGAAGACTTCAAGAGAGCCTACAAGTCAAAGATGACCCCTCAAACTCTAATGGAGAACAAAATGGTCAAGAAGGGGTTGTTATACAAGAGGCTTGAAGAGATCAAGAAAAATGAACTCCAGTTGTTATTAGAAGGGACTCACCCAGATGAATTTGCTTACAGAGAGATAACAACTGTTGAGTTGAAAAATGGAAAGACAGTAAAGTACCTATCAGAGTACTATGGCCCAGAGTTCTTCTTCGAAGGAGAAGCAGAAGAACTCACTAAGGAGGAACAAGTTGTTCTCCTTGAGGCCTACGTCAGAGAGTCTTATAGACTCATCAATGGGAAGTAGGTTTCATGGTTGGGATAACAGCTCTGTGTCCAGTTCCCCAAGACAGAGTTCCCTTCCATCCTTTGACATTCACATCTACTGAAACCTGTTCCCTGGCCTGTGCTTATCTGATATCTCTGAAGCTGATCAAGAGAGTATTTCTGCCAAGAATAAGTGGGACCTCAATAAGCTTAAAGGTTTTGGCTGCATTGGTTCAGGGGGAGTTTGTTGGACCAAAAGAACCAATGAGCCTGATCAGAAAAACCTTTAAGTCCCACAGACATTACAACAACTGAAGTAGTCTGCAACAGCTGAAGACATCAACTGATAACAAGGTCTGAAGACAAAGTCTGAAGTGAAGAGCTGAAGACAAAGTCTGAAGTGAAAAAGCTGAAGACAAAGTCTGAAGCTAAAGAACTGAAGACAAAGTCTGAAGACAAAAGCTGAAGACAAAGACTGAAGACCAAGTTTCAGATGTTGTCACAACAGCTGAAGAAGACCTCTTCAGTAGTTGTGATGGTTTCCTTTCAGTAGTTATATTTCCTTTCAGTTCTTTTGTAATCAGTAGTTTTATGTTTCTTGTAATCAGTACTTGTAGTTTCAGTAGTTTTAGTTTCATCTTGTACTTAGCATACTCTGAGATGTTCTCAGTTGTTGTGAACATTCTCAGTAGTTTGCTTACTTTCAGTTGTTTGTAATAATTCTGTTAGATGTCACTATCAAGTGACATCAGCAGACGTCACATTCCTTTATATAAGGAATGTTGACCTAATTGTAAGGTGCGAAGCTTAGCGCTGATATAGCGAAGCTTAGCTAGCGAAGCTTAGCGGCCGCCATACCGAAGCATTTGTGCATGAATGATATTATCCCTTTTGCAGAAAACCCTCTTTCTCTATAACCGTGTACTGTTCCATTGAATATCTATTGTGTTCTTGCTATATTTGTCTAATTCTTGTTCTAATTCCGCTGCGATTCAACTCTAATTGATCAAACTTAGATCACTGATCCTGTCACGGGTGAATCTATAGATTCGTTTGGCTAAACTACCAGCGAAACTATAGTTTCGCTGGAACCTAAAAAATAAAAATAATTAAAGAAAAACTAAAATTAAACAAAAATTAATAATAAAATTTTTTATTTATAAAGCCTTTATGAAAAACATTCTTCGTCCCACAACATTGGCACAAAACAAAAATAAAATATAAAACAAATAAGAAAGTTAAATAAAAGGATATAGAGACTTCTTTTTCAAGAAATTGATCTGGAGAATCAAAGATTTGCGAGATTGCTGATATGTTTGTCCTTTTAAACTCAAGCCTTCCTCTTTTCAACAAGTAATATGTAGCTATTTTATCATGTTTTGGATTCATTTGATAAACTTGGATCCCGTAGATATTCAACAAAGTACTACTCCTGTTCTTCATGGTTTATTAAGCAATATAATTCACTTTGCTTGAATTCTTAAATAATACAACAATGATTCTTAATTTCTAAGAATCGTTGTGTCTTTATTTTGGGGACATATGATAAGAGCTCCAGGTCTATACTTACGTATAACAAAGGAGATAATCATTTTATCTCGCTGATGAGAGCTTCAGGTCTATACTTACGTATAACAGAGAAGATCATCAGAATGTGCTGATGAGAGCTCCAGGTCTATACTTACATATAACAGAGGAGATCATCACTCCAGGTCAATGTTCACACATAGCAGAGGAGATAAGCACGAGATATGTCACCCATTTTATTTTAATATTTTTTTTTTGCAACTAAGCAAAGATTTGAAACTCTCAACCCTTTTCAGACAAGGCCTTGTAGCTTTGTGCAGGCTGAGATATCATTAGGATAATCCTTGTCGTCGAGTTCTTAGACTTTAATTAAGCTACACAATCACTATTTACTTTGATATCTGAGTGAGCCTACCAACATATCCCAAACAAAGCTATTAATTCTCCTTCAAACTTCTTTACCGTGAAGTTCCTGAAAAGGCAAAATTAAACCTTAGACAAATAAAAATAGATCTTTATATTCTCCCCTGAAATTTCTTTTTAGAAGCTTCTGAAAAGAAATTTCTCTTTCCCCTTTTTTTTATATGGGACTCAGAAGTTTATCAATAAAAGTTTATTAACAAAAAGAGTTCAAAAAGAGTTATTTACAGAACTATGCACATTTAAGGTAAGAAAGAGGTTTTAAAAAGATATTAAACCCAACATGGAGATTAATTCATAAAAACGCGGTTTATCAAAAGTTTTTGTGAAAAGATCCGCTCGTTGATTTTTTGTGTCAATCGGAATAATATTTATAAAACCCTTTTCCTAAGCGTCCTGGATGGCATGAATTCTCGTTTCAATGTGCTTGGTACGAGTATGATGAATTGGATTTTTTGCAATCCCAATGGCAGCTTCATTATCACAGAAAAGTGGTGTATGAAGAAAATTTATCCCATAATCCATCATTTGATGTTGTATCCACAGCACTTGGCAACAGCAACTAGAAGCAGCAACATATTCAGATTCTCCTGTAGACAGAGATACTATAGTTTGCTTCTTACTTTGCCAAGAAACGAGACAATCTCCCAGATATTGACATCCACCAGTGACGGATTTCTGATTGACCATGCAACCACCATGATCACTGTTAGAATATGCATGTAAGTCAAAGTTACCTCCTTTTGGGTACCAAAGACCCAAATGAGAGGAACCATTTAAATAACGAAAAATTCTTTTAACAACTTTTTCATGGGATTCTTTTGGGTTGGCCTGAAAACGAGCACAATAGCACACAGCGAATGTAATATCAGGACGACTGGCCGTGAGATACATGAGGGATCCGATCATGGAATGATAGCGATGAGCATCCACAGATTTCCCATTATCATCTGGAGTTAAGGAAGTATGAGCAGTGAATGGAGTAAGTTTTGGAGAAGAATCATCCATTTTGAACTTTTTGAGAATCTCCAGAACATACTTTTCCTGATGAATCGAAATACCAGACTGCTTTTGTTCAACTTGTAATCCCATGAAAAAGCATAACTCCCCCATCATGCTCATTTCGAAACGATCCTTCATGACCTCTTCAAATTCTCTGCATAGTTTCTCATTTGTTGACCCGAAAATGATGTCATCAATGTACACTTGAACAATCAACATTTAACCATCAACTTCTTTCTTGAATAGAGTCATGTCTATCAAACCATGAGAGAAACCTTTACTCAGCAGATACTGTGTCAAAGTTTCATACCAGATCCGAGGGGCGTGATGTAATCCATATAAGGATTTGTCAAGTTTATACACTTTGTCTGAAAAATCTGGATCCTCGAAACCTGGAGGTTGACAAACATAAATCTCCTTATCGATATTCCCATAGAGAAATGCGCATTTCACGTCCATCTGAAAAACTTTAAAGTTTTTGTGAGCCGCATGAATAAGAAAGATTCGAATGGCTTTAATTCGAGCAACTGGAGCAAACACTTCAGTATAGTCAATTCCTTCCTCCTGAGCAAAACCCTAAACAACCAACCTGGATTTGTTTCGAATTATTACTCCCCGATCATTTGGTTTGTTCCGGAATACCCATTTAGTGCCGATAGGAAACTTGTTCGGAGGAAGATCAACTAACTACAAAACTTTTAGTTTCCTGAACTGCTGAAGCCCCATTCGCATAGATTCAACCCAACTTGGGTCTTGAAGTGCTACTGAGACATTTTTGGGAACTGTTTGAGATAAGAAACAAGCATAGAGGCATTCATTTATCAATCCAGATTAACTCCGTGTCCTCACTCCATCAGTAATGGAACCAATGATATAATCGTGTGGGTGGTCTTTTAAGGTTTTAAAAATAGTGTTAAGGGTTAACGGATTTGATGAAGATGAGGAAGTGGTCAATGATGGTTGTGAAGGCTGTGATGGGGAAGTGGGTAGTGAAGACTGTGATGGGGAAGTGGGAGGTGAAGACTATGATAGGGAAGTGGGTGGTTGTGTCGGAGAAGATGGTTGTGGTGGAGGTGTAGGTGGAACATCAAATGGAGGTTGAGGGTGATGGTCTATTGGTGGTTGTGGATGAGGTGCAGGTGGAAGAGGTTCAGTTGGAGGTATGATTTCTGCATTAGTTTGAGGAACAGCATCATCATCAAAAACTGGAAGATTGAAGGATTTGAAGACAGTGTTTGAGTCATAGAACCATTCAGGATCAGATCCCATGTTTGGAGAATTTGACTCTTGCCAATCAACATAAAATGATTCCTGCACAATACGCATTATTTTATTGTACACCCAATATGCTTTTTGTGAGGAGGAATAGCCAACGAAGAAACATTCATTAGAAACTACACCGAACTTTTACTTCTGAGCTTGAGTGTTCAGCAAGGTACATGAGCAACCAAATAGAGGAAAGAAGTTAATCAAGGGTTTTCGTTTATGCAGAAGCTCATAGGGAGTCTTCATTTTGTCTTTCACAATAAGGACCCTGTTAAGTACATAAGAAGCATAGTTGACTGCTTCAGCCCAGAAAATTATTGGAAGCTTTGACTCAATCAGCATAGTTCTTGCTGCTTCGATGAGTGTCCTATTCTTCCGCTCAGCAACACCGTTTTGCTAAGGTGTCCTAGCAGCACTGAACTGTCTGAGAATCCCCTTGCTTGCACAGAATGAGTCAAAGATATGATTTCTGAATTCAGTACCGTTATCGCTTTGGATGGCTATAACATTCCTCTTGTTGACAGACTTGATAGAAAGGATAAGCTTTTGAAGCTCTTCGACAGTATCTCCCTTGCTTGCTAGAAATCTTACCCAAGAATATCTGGAATAATCATCTGTAACAACCAAGCAATAAGATTTCTTAGCAATTGATTTAACACTGATAGGACCAAATAAATCAGTATGTAACAATTCGAGGGGTTTTGAAATTATGTTTTCAAGCTTAAGCTTGTGTGGCTTTTTATGTTGTTTGCCTTGAGCACAAGCCATGCATTTTTCTACCATTGAAAAATCTTTAAGTGGTAGTCCCCTCACAAGATTGTTCTTAACTAATTTATTTATATTTTTAAAATTAACATGTTCTAATCGACGATGCCACAAGAAGGATTCGGAAGAAGAGGCTTTGGACAGAAGACATGTCACAGTGGATGTAGACTCTTGTGATCCCATATCAAGAAGATAGGTATTATTCTTTCTTGGAGCATGCATGATCACTAGATCATCTAAAATAATGAACTCTGGTTTAAGAAACAAGCATTCATTTGACATAAACAGCACTATAATATCTTTATCACAAATTTGTGACACGCTTAGCAGATTGAATGCTAATTCGGGAACATAATTACTTTCTCCAGAGTTAATGAACCGTTTGAGACTTCTCCCTAACCAATCATTTTTCCACCCTTCTTATCTCCAGTAAAAGCGACATATCCTCCATTGATTTTTTGATAATTTGTGAGTAAGTCTTTCAACCCGATCATGTGCCTTGAACATCCACTGTCAACATGCCAAAGACTATTGATAGCTCTTCTAGAATGTTCCTGGCGTAAGAAAAAAAAATTGTTAAGTCTTGGAAATTAGGACCCAAGCCTTGACTGACTTAGGCCTTGGAACGGAAGATTTTTTACAAAAGAAATTATTTACAAAATGATTTAATCTACTTCCTAATGAACTATGATTTATATTTCTATTAACAAATGCAGGACAAGTTTTAAGAACATGAACATCCTTTCCATATCTAAAACATCAGGACTTCAATCCTTTTTATTACATCTTAAAACAGATGCTTGATCAGTTAAGATTTCTTCCTCACCTTCAGACGTGTAAGAATTTGAATTGCTACATGAGTCATGTGATTCTTTTAATATTTCCTTTGTGACTTTCATTTTAGCAAATCCGGATCCATTTTTGTTAATATTGTTAACGTTTGAAGAAGTTGTCTCAATATCTTTAAGATTGGAAATCCGGCTTGGTTTGAAAGATGGGATAGGATGAGAAAGAAACTTTTCAAAATAATTTGGGTGAGAACGTCTATTTGAAGCATTAGGTAAACAATTATCATAACTATTAACAAGATAATTTGAAACATCATCATTAGATTCATCAATCTCTGAGGATAAACAAAATGAACTAGAACTAGGGCTACATGAACTACTGTCTATGACAGACGTTTGTGAAACAAATCTACTTAAACTATTGTCTATAGAAGACTTTTTGGAATCTGAAATGTTAAAACTAGAGCTGCCCATACCACTACTTGCACTATAATCATAATCCTCTCGACTCTCCTTATAATTAACTCCTTCTAAACCTGCATACAAACTGTCAGTATCATTTTGAATTAACTCATTTGTTGGATGAGGTGTAGGCATAGGAGAATAATAATAAGTACTAGGTGGAGGATAAACACGAGTGGTTTCTTTGCTTCCCAAACCAGTCTTAATTCTAGCCCCCCTTTGATTCAAGCAAAGTTCCTCAAGTTTCATCCCAGAGATTGTCCATTTTTCAAGTTTAGTTTTTAATTTGCTTGTTTCAAATTCAGCAAGTGCTACACGTTCAGTTAAAGCATTTATTTCAATGTTTCTTTCCAAAAGATTTCTTTTTAAATGCTCATTTTCTTTTAATGCTTCATTTAACTTAACAAAATATTTAGACTCATTTGTTTTAAGTTCCTTATTAATTTGTTTCAATTCCTTTTCATTATCTAATAACAATCTGTTTGCCTTATAAACCCCAAATAAACGAATTTTGCAAGGAGAAGAGCACATGTTTTGAATTACCTCATAAGGGAGACCCATAACTACCTTTTCAGCAGCCAGGGCCTTGTCACACTGACAGACTGGAGTATTCTTCTTGTCTTCTTCATCCTCCACTGCTTTCCTACTATCCTTCTCAGCTTTACTATCCTCTTTCAAATTTATTTTGACTCACCCATCTTTTTTTCAGCTTTCTCAACCTTTTTCTCTTCATCCTGAACCCTTTCCTTGCTTCTTTCACCAACAACCTCTTGAGTCTCACTCTTGAACTCTCTAAAAGGATCAAATTCATCAATAGATTCCACTTCACTATTCACTAACTCAGCCACTAGTGCATGATTGATTTCTTCTTCAGTTTTCTTATTTCTACGCTCCAATCAAAGTTTGAGATGAGAGCCGTTTCCTTCTTTGACTTGACTTCTTCTTTGTCAGTAATTGGGATAACTTTAGAAGTTCCAGAAGTTCCTAGTTCAATGATAGGATTAGGACATTCTATTTTAAAGTGCCCCAGCTGTTTGCAATTGAAGCATCTTAATTTTGACTTATCAAAACCAAGCTTAGAATTCTGATTCTGATTTCCAAAGCTCCTTCTACCAATTCGTTCCATGAATTTTCTTACACATAGTGTGAGCATGGCCATTTTCCATTGGATGTCTATTTCTTCTAAGTCATCTGGATCAACTTGATACATGTCTTCAACAGTCATTCCTTTTCCCTTTAACTCCCCAGCAACTAAAGCTTCATAACTATGCACGAACATCCCAAATAATGCCATAGTATCTGATGGAATCTGAGCAGTGAAAGAAGGCTTTGAGCTTGAACCAACACCTGTAGATCCCCCACTAGACATATTTGAAGCACCAAATCCTGTAGAACCACCATAAATTGAACCATACAAAGACGAGTTTGCAGCGGATGACATTAATGCAGCATTTTGTGGATATACTTTGGCTGACATCATGGATTGATTGTATTGTCTCCTCTTTAAATCCAAATCAAAAGATTTCAATTTGTTGATTACATCCATAAGTTTGTAATCAGCAAAGTTTCTTTCCTGCTTCAACATCCTAACTTGCAGGCTCCATTGAGGTGGAAGAGAGTCTAAGAGTTTAGAGACTTGTTCATGATTTCCCAACTGCTCATCATATTTCTTTAATGTGCTTGAGATGGATAAAAATCGTTTTGTTATATCAGTAAGGCTTTCATTTTTGTGTCCTATAAAAGAATTAAACTCCTTTTCAGCTTGAGCTTTCCTGTCTTTCCTCAGATCCTCATTTCCATAATAGAATTCACACACGGATTCATACAATGATTTTGTATCCTTGTGTTTAGTAAATCTGTTATAGATGTCTTGAGATAAGTAGAGAGTTAAAGCTCCAAAAGCTTTCTGATCACGATCAATTAACTTCAAATCTCTTTCAGTGAAGGTAGATGGATCGGTGTTTGGAGAGTGACTTGATCGACAGTGACAGTTGGAGTGTGAGGACCATTTACAATTGATTCCCATTGATTATGATCGCTGTAGTAAAAGAAGCCTTCAACATCTTTTCCATTCCTCAAAGTTATCACCATTTATAAGCCTCGGTGGCCTATTTGGAGCAACACTCTACAAGTCAGATATGGTAATATTGGTAGACATCATTAGCTAAAAGAGGATAGTTTCACTGACAAACAGGTAAATTCGTTGGTAACTTCGCTGGCAAATTTGCTGCTAGATTCGCTGGAATACAAGCAGCAGTTTCGCTCGAACCAATGATCGACAACTCTAGTTTCGGCTATAGTTTCGCTAAGACTAGTAGAACTTTCGTTCTAAAATAAGTTCGCCAGCACTTTCGCTTGTAGTGACTAGCAGAGGGTTGAACTTTTGTTCAAAAGTGGGCTTCTTACGCTGACAATAACACGTGAATTTAAAATCACCAAATCCTTAGTTTCGCTGGTAAATTCGCAGAACGAACTTTAAATTCGCCCGATGAATCTGAAATGCCTTTTCAAACAGAATCAACCCAATCTTATCCAAAACACAATGAATTTGAAATCTGATGATTACAATAGCTTCGCCCATCAAAAACGTACCATCCTCAATCAATTTCTATAACAAAAACACCCGAATCAGTATGCAAAATCGATGGAACGGTACTATTTTTCGAAAAATGACCAAAAACCAACTAATCAAGAGCACAATGGCTCTGATACCATAGTGTTGGTCCTATTGATCGATTCATCAGTGCACTTAAAGTTTGACAGTGTATTACAACCCAATCAACACTTAGAAACAAAATAACATAATGTTTTTCATTGAATCTAAACAATAATAATAATAACAAAGGCTCAATGATATTGAAAATAAACTTCCAGGCACTCACACAATTGTAACAACAAATATTCTGTATTAGGGTTTTGCAAAAGGTTCCTTCCAAAGATAGAAAGATTACAATATATAAGTAACCTAAATTCGCTGGCAGTTGCGCTGACTAGCGAAACTGCCTGTCTAACTACTAGATTCACCGCCAGCGAACTACAGATTCGCCAGGTGATCTAAATCAGCTGACTCCGGGCGAAACTATAGTTTCGCCCTTAGTTTCGCTGCAATACAAAAAAACATAGAAAGACAAATTACAAGGAAGAACTAACAATTAACCTCAAAGAGTATGGACATGGAGGACTCACCACCCTCACTTTTTAGTTGTCCATACTTAACATCCTCCTCAGGTCCATATTGATATGGACTCACTCATTCATTGCCTGTTTGAGGAGGGTATACCAAGGGCTATGCCTACTCCGTCTCACCCTGATGTGTAAGGCCCCGTTCCCGGAACGCTTACAGCTGGTCAATCATTGCACACAAAGCATAAAACATACATTAACTTTACTAAAATATTGGAGCGGAATTCTTTTAAACAAAGCTGTGCGACTGGAGTGATCATGCATCATACATACACATAGATAATAATTTACCATCTGTGGTGACTGGAGTGATCAAAGCTGTGCGAGAAGGAGAAAGGAAGGAGAGGAACAGGTCCTCGGGAGGGAGAGAGCAACCGAAGACCGAGACGGTTGTCTCAACTGATGAGGAAGAAGAAGAAGAGCCTGTGCCAGAGGCAGCACGAGGCTGTAACTATGGGGCATTTCAAAGATGCAAGCCCCCGACTTGTGACGGGAATGGCACTGCTGCTGCTGCTCACCGGTGGGTGAGAAAGATGGAAGCTGTTCTAGATATCAGCGAGTACCGGGAAGATCAGAAGGTGAAGTTTACCACCCACTCATTTGTGGACTCGGCCCTGTGTTGGTGGGACAATATTTTCCAGGCCGAGGGTAGTAGGGCTATTGGCAGGATGAGGTGGAGTGTGTTGAAGAAACTGGTGATCGAGGAGTTCTGTCCTCATAGGGAGCTCGACAAGGTTGAGAGGGAGTTCCTGCAGCTGGAGGCGGGAACCATGACGCATCAGCAATACACCACTAAATTCTACTAGATGTCATGGTTGGTGCCAGATCAGGTGACACCTCTGTCGCGAAAAATCAAGAGGTATATATTCAGGGCTTGCCGGCGGATATCCGCAAGCATATGATCGCCGCCCGGCCGAGCACGTTCAGGTCGGTGGTCGATCTAGCAGGAAGGCTGTACGACGAGAGGGAAGTGGTGGTGGCTGAGGTGAGCAAGAAGGGTGGTGGTGGCCGGAACTGGAATGGGAAGAGGTTTGGACGTGGAGGGGCCGCTCCAAACAACAAAGTTGCGAGGGTGGATGACCGACGTGTGGTCACACCCGGTGCGGGGTCGAAGAGGTGTGGAAAATGTGGGAAAGAGCACACCGGAGAGTGTAGGTTGAGATCCAATGTCTGTTTCCGGTGTGGGAGGACAGGACACGTGGCGAAGGACTGTAGGGTAAGGAGGTGTTATAACTGTAGCGAAGAGGGCCCCATGATCAAGGAATGCAAGAAGCCGAGGGCTGAGAGTTCCGGGGTGAAGAAAACAGTCGGGACTGAAGGGCAGAAAGCTAGCGCCAGGGGTTTCACGATAACCAGGGAGGAGGCTAGGACGACCCCGATGTTGTGTCAGGTACGTTTCTAGTAAACCAAACTCTTGCTTCTATGTTATTTGATTCAGGTGCTAGTAGAATTTTTTATTTCTGCTGCTTTCTGTGCAAAGTTGCATGTTAGTAGTAGAAGTATTGATGAGCCCTTCGATGTAGAAACTGCCATAGGTAAGTCTACCAGGATTGTTGATCTGATAGAAGGTTGTGATATAGAACTAGAAGGTCATAAGTTTCCTGCTAGACTGTTTGTGATGACCTTAGGTGGGTTTGACATAGTCCTAGGAATGGATTGGTTGGCAGACTACGAGGCGAGCATTGTGTGTTGCAAGAAGATGATTAATCTGACCGCGCCTGACGGGAGTTCAGTGACGATTCATGACGATCGAGTTACGATGATTCCGAAGGTGATTTCAATGGCGGTGGCGGGAAAGTGCATGAGGCATGGATGTAGTGCCTACTTGGCCTACGTGAAGGATGTAGATACACCAACACCACAACTGTCAGATGTACCGGTTGTGTGTGAGTTCCTAGATGTGTTTCCCGAAGACTTACCAGGTGTACCACCGGACCACGAGATCGAGTTCTAGATTGACTTGAAACCCGGTGCTCAACCTGTTGCTAAGGCACCGTATCGGTTGGCTCCGACTGAGATGAAGGAGTTGATGGAGCAACTGCAGGAATTGCTTGATAAGGGGTTCATTAGACCGAGTATCTCTCCTTGGGGTGCTCCAGTCTTATTCGTGAAGAAGAAGAAGGACGGTAGTATGAGGATGTGTATAGATTACCGTGAGCTGAACAAGTTGACGGTGAAGAATCGGTATCCATTGCAGAGGATTGATGACCTGTTTGATCAGCTCCAAGGTGCCAGTTGGTTCTCGAGGATAGACCTTCGATCTGGTTACCATCAGTTGAAAGTGAAGGAACAAGATATTCCTAAAACAGCTTTTCGCACATGTTATGGACACTACGAGTTTCTCGTTATGTCCTTTGGTTTGACCAACGCGCCAGCTGCTTTTATGGACCTAATGAATCGAGTGTGTCAGCCGATGTTGGATAAATCAGTGATTGTGTTTATCGATGATATCTTGATTTATTCGAAGAGTGAGGAGGAGCATGCCGGTCACATTCAGGAGGTGATGGAGATGTTGAGAAGGGAGAAGTTGTATGCCAAGTTCTCCAAGTGCGCGTTCTGGCTACGCGAGGTTCAGTTTTTGGGTCATGTAGTGAATTCGGAGGGGATCATGGTGGACCCAGCAAAGGTGGAACCGGTGATGCAATGGAAGTCTCCAAAGACGCCATCCGAGATTCGTAGTATCTTGGGGTTGGCGGGATATTATAGGAGATTCATTCAAGACTTCTCTAAGATAGCTTCTCCGTTGACTAAGTTGACCCGCAAGGATGTGAAGTTTGTATGGGGTCAAGCTTAAGAGATTGCTTTTAAGGAGTTAAAGGCAAGGTGGACTCAAGCTCCAGTTTTATCGTTACCCGAAGGAAGCGCGGACTTAGTGGTCAATTCGGATGCTTCTTACTCGGGGTTGGGTTGCGTGTTGATGCAGCGAGGGAAGGTTATAGCTTATGCATCCCGACAGTTGAAAGTTCATGAGGTGAATTACCCTACTCACGACTTGGAGTTAGTAGCTGTGGTCTTTGTACTAAAGATTTGGAGGCACTACCTATACGGAATGAAGTGCACAATCTTCACGGACCACAAGAGCTTAAAGTACTTCTTCTAGCAAAAGGACCTGAACATGAGGCAAAGGCAATGGTTGGAGCTCATAAAGGATTATGATTGTGATATCCATTACCATCCAGGCAAGGCAAACGTAATGGCGGATGCCCTTAGCCGAAAGAAGAGACCTGAGCCAATTCGGGTGAAGGCTTATCAGTTGATTATGACCTCTGATGTGATGAAGCAGGTCAAGGAGTTTCAAGACGAGGCATTGAAAGAAGATCGTCTTAACTCCGAAAGGATGAGAGGTATGGTTGCGGAATTGGGTGAAAACACTCTTGGTGTTAGAACCTGATTCGAACAGATGTGGATCCCTCGTTACGGGGATTTACGTGGGAGGATTATGGATGAAGCTCATAAGACTCGATACTATATTCATCCCGGTGCTACAAAGATGTATCAAGATATGAAGAAAGATTATTGGTGGCCGGGTATGAAGCGCGATGTAGCGGAGTATGTGAGTAAGTGTGTTACTTGCTTACAAGTGAAGGCCGAGCACCAGAAGCCGTACGTGAAGATCTGACCATTGGATATACCGGAGTGGAAGTGGGAGCATATCACCATGGACTTTATCATGAAGTTACCGCGTACCGTGAGAGGGTATGATGCCATATGGGTGATAGTTGATCGTTTAACAAAGAGTGCCCACTTTCTACCGATCCGCGAGACGTACTCCTTTGAAAGATTAGTGGATCTATTCATCAAAGAGATTGTAACTCGTCATGGTGTGCCGGTGTCTATTGTTTCTGATCGTGACACTCGGTTTACATCTATGTTTTGGAAGAAATTCCATGATACTATGGGGACGAGGTTACACATTAGCATGGCTTATCATCCTCAGACGGATGGTCAGTCGGAAAGGACTATTCAGACGCTAGAAGATATGCTTCGGGCATGCGTCATTGACTTTGGAGGAAGTTGGGATGACCACTTACCGTTAGCTGAGTTCTCGTATAATAATAGTTATCATGCCAGTATTGGTATGCCCCCTTATGAGATGCTATACGGTAGGAGGTGTAGAACGCCCGTTTGTTGGGGTGATATTGGTCAGATGGAGTTGGGAAGTATTGAGATGATTGAGGCTACGACTGAGAAGCTCAAAAAGATCAAAGCCTTTATGAAGGCAGCTAAAGATAGGCAGAAGTCGTATGCCGACAGGAGACATAGACCGATTGAGTTCAAGGTGGGTGACAGAGTTATGTTGAAAGTCTCACCTTGGGAAGGTATCATTCGGTTCAGGAAGTGGGGCAAGTTGAGCCTGAGATACATAGGGCCTTTCCAAATCATTGCTCGAGTAGGAGAGGTGGACTATAGGTTAGTGTTACCCGATGAGTTAAGTGGAATTCACCCGACATTCCATGTATCTCATCTGCAGAAGTGTTTAGCTGACGAGGATATGGTTGTACCACTGGAGGATATTGAATTTGATGAAAGGCTCAATTATGTGGAGCAACCAGTGGCAATCATTGACAGCAAGGAGAAAAGGTTAAGGAATAAAGTGTTTCCCCTTGTGCGTGTACAGTGGAGGCACAGAAAGGGATCCGAGTCTACGTGGGAGACTGAAGAAGAGATGAGGCAGTATTACCCACATCTGTTTGAGGGATAACAGGTTTCGGGGACGAAACCTATATAAGGGGGTGGACTTGTAACACCCGGAAAATTTTAAAAGACGAGAAAAAAGTATAAACGTGCAAAAAAAGGAAGAAACACAATTTAACCTAACTTGAGGGGCTAAATGTGTCAAAAGGACAAAAAGTATTAAAAGTGGGTGCAAAAAGGTGATGGCCGCCCACACCTTCCTGCATATTTTACTTCAACCGGATTTTCTAGAGAGAGAAAGAGCAGAACTCTAAGGTTTTTGAAGAAGAAGAAGAGGAATTCGAATTCAAGGTAAGAATTCTTGGTTTTAAGTTGTTCTTGGCTGGCCTATGCCTCGGTTATATGCTTATGTGTGTTTTATTATGTTTGGGTGTGTGTTTTTGGTGGGTTTCTAGGTGTTTGAATTCATTTGCAAACGGGTTTAAAGGAAGCCATACTCGAAGGCTGCTAAGGTGAGTTTCTAGAACCCCCTTTTTACTTGTTTTAACTGATTTTGGGGCTGGTAATGCATGTATGTATGTTTTTATGAATGTGGGTTTTATACCCGTATGAATGTGTATGTGTGAATGTCGGTGGGTTATGATTTGGGTGATTTATGATGTTATGATAATGCCATGTTCATATTATGATGCTTAGAATGCTAGAACTAAGCTTAGAACATGATGAATTGATGATTTGGGGCTGATTATGATGTTATTCGTATGTATTGGTTGCCCATGCGCCTGGATTTGGCCCATGCGCCCAATGGTTGAATTTTCTTAAGTGTTGCCCCATGCGCCCAAAACCCATGCGCCCAAATTGTATCCATGCGCCTAGAATAGGGTGAGATTGACTAAGTGTTCCATGCGCCCAAAACTGCCCATGCGCCTAGGAACTCATGTGCCTGCATAGTGCCCATGCGCCTAGAAATTTGCCCTGGAGACTAAGTGTTGGGTCATGCGCCCAAATAGTGCCAATGCGCCTGAAAGTTCCCCATGCGCCTAAGTGTTCCCATGCGCCCAGAAGGCCATGCGCCTACATAGTGTTCATGCGCCTATGCCTTAGAATATTTTCTGAAATTTTGGGGAAAATGTAAAGTGTAGGCTTTGACTTGGGATGTTCCCTAGGGTGATGTATGTTGACTTTATGATGTCATATGTGATGTGATGATGCTATATATGGTATGGTTATGTTTATGTTATGTTCCTTATTATGTATGTTTATTTTCCGTGGCTTTACGTGGTATGATTATGAAGTAAATGGAAAGTATTATGTAACGTAAAGCGGAAGATAATGAAAAAGGGAACGTAAGGAATGAATGAATGCATGCATTAATGAATGAATGAATGAATGAATGGAAAAGTCTTGCAAGAAAAGGTTGAGGTGAGTGACTGTGTTGTCATAAAAGACTCGTAAGCCAAGGTTGAGGTGAGTGACTATGTTGTCACAAAAGACTTGTATGCCAAAGGTTGAGGTGAGTGACTGTGTTGTCATGAAAGACTTGTAAGCCAAGGTTGAGGTGAGTGACTGTGTTGTCACAAAAGACTTGTATGCCAAAGGTTGAGGTGAGTGACTGTGCTATCACGAAAGACTTGTAAGCCAAGGTTGAGGTGAGTGACTGTGTTGTCACGAAAGACTTGTATGCCAAAGTTGAGGTGAGTGACTGTGTTGTCACAAAAGACTCGTAAGGGGTTCAATCCATGAGATTGACCCGGATCTTTGTCGCTTACCCCGGTGCTGGTGCCAGGCTTTATGCGCAATGAATGGAAGTCTGATAAACTTCGGCCCAGTACCCACTTTGTGCCTACGTTTGGGGTATAGCTGATGACATTGATCCGGAAGGAATGAACGAAGGAAGGTTAATGAATGAAATGTACGGAATGAAAGATAACTAATGATAATGATAACGTACGATGATGAATGAACGGAAGTCAACGAATGACGATGAAAGATAATAATAAATTATTATCTATGTGTACGTATGATGCATGATCACATGTGAAAGTAAAGAAAGAATGGTTTTAAACGAAAGAAAAGTATTTTATTTTATAAAAACTAGAACTCACTCAGCAACGATGACTTTTATGTGTTTCCAGTTGGCAGGTAATATTGCTGAGGATGGCACGGGGCAGCTACTTGGCATTTTTGGATGGCATCCGTTGTTTAATTATAATGTTTTTTGATGTAATGCAACGAGTAATATTTTGTAATCTGTCAACGATGTATTATTTTGCAAAAGCAATTATATATATATGAATTGGTTTGTTTAAAAGAATTCCGCTGCCATTTTTTAGTAAAGTTAATGTATGTTTTATGCTTGTGTGCAATGATTGACTAGCTGTAAGTGCTCCGGGATCGAGGCCTTACATGCTGAGAATCCAATAGTGGGAAAGAGGTATGATGCTAAAAGGAGAGCCCTGGTAATCTCTATGTCTTAGTGGCAACAAGAGATCTTCAAATTCTACAACCTGAGATACTATGAGGGCACCTATCTGGTTGAGCTCCCACTTGTCAACCCAAGTCAAAACAAGCAAGTAAGGTTAGCTAATAGGATTCAACAAAGGGTGCTTGAAGAGTTCAAGTTTAGAACAAGAGTATATAGACAGACGCTAATAGGAAAAACTGTTGGTCAACTGGATGTTGAGATGGACCCTAAGATTAGCTTGGAAGGTGAAACCTTAGCTGAAGGCCCAGCAGTTAAGACTGTGAACCTTAAGACAGGAGCTGCTTCAGCACCTATTACCTTTAGTGAGGCACCAGCTGGTGAAGGTGTCTCACAGTCTCTCTCTGGGCAGAGCTCAAGTGTAGCACTAAGCAATGAAGGCCAAAGCTCTCTCCACCCTTAGTCATACAAGCCTGTGAGTGACAAAGGGAAAAGGAAGATGATTCCTGAGGAGATTGAGGAGGAGAAGAGAGAGAGGAAGGGGAAGGCAATGGGAGAGAGTTTAAGTAGGACCCCTGGCTTCATGGAAGCTGCAATCAGGGCTACCCCCAGGCTAAGCACTCAAGATGATAAGTTAAGGCAGCCAAATTAAACTATTAGGGGTCCAAGAACTACAACATTGTTAAACTCATCTCTCTCCCCTTGGAGGAATTAAATGAATTGGCTAACATGGAAGGGTCAAAGGAGAGGAGAGGAGCTGAGACAGTAGAACTGCTTTCAAGATCAAAGAAAAAAGAAGGAGAAAGAGAATCTACAAAGCTCCTACCCTTTCCCCAGTTCAGGAAAGCCCAAAGATAGAGACTATGGCTACTGAGCAACAAACTCAAGTAGGTAGGGAACAAGACAAACAAAACATGATCACCTACCTGATTTCCATAGGTCTCTATCAAGCAGCAGACCTTCTTCCCTTATCATATGACTACATTGAGTTCGAATACCTTAAGCAGCTTGACCAACAAGTGCAAAAAGAGCAAAAAGCTGTAAGGAGGAAGATGAGGGAAGAGGCTACAAGGTTAAGAGCCACCATCAAAGCCAATCTGAAAAAGTCTGCTGATAGACACAAGATGGTGAGCTTCTTAGAGTTGTATGGATTCTTTGGAAGGAGACTTGGTCCAATGTCTCTATCCACCATGGGTGAGTACATTAGAGTGATCAAACAGAAGATCAAAAGGGGTGAGCTGGTTGACTTGCATTCTCCACCAAGTCAGGTTGCACCTGAATCTGAGGTCAAGGTTGAACCCCAAGAAACAACACAACTTGGACCTAGTGCTAAATCACGGCTAGCTTTATCTTGTGATCCATAGCAGGTTCCTGATCCTTCTCCTTCTGAACCTATAAAGGACAAGGACCCAACTGAGGAGGACAAATAAGAACAATCTGGTACTACAGGCCAGTCTCCTCAGTTAAAGTACAGAAAGAGGAAAAGGATGGCCATAAGAAGGGACATGAATAAGAAGAAGAAGAAGTCCAAGTCATCCACCTCTACACTTTAGGATGGGTCAAAACATCCTGAGGGTGCTCAAGAAGAGGCTGCTTGTAAGGAATACACTTAGAGGATTATGCAACCAAAAAACAATCAAGAGCTCTCAGCATGCAAAAATGAAGTACAAGGAAGTTACTTTGGAAGATTTGATACAACTTAGTGAATTATACTAAGTGTCAAATCTTCCAAAGCCAAAAGACCATATCTTTTAAAGCAAAAGATGAAGTCTTTTGAAGCTTCAAGGACAAAGTCTTCCAAAGCCAAAGACTGATTTCTTCCAAAGACAGAGAATACCTGCTTTTTCTAAATCACCTTTTGACAAAAGTTGAACCACTTTCCGCTGCTACTCTAAAGACTCAACAACTTATATGAGTTGGTGAAAAGTCCATACTTTTGTCAACTATAGATTAAGGTCTTTTGTCTGTAACTTTCCAACTATGTACGTTTATCCTTTTTGTAATATATTAGGATGTGAGCTATGGCATGTCATAATCACAAGTCAAAAGGCAATCTGCCTTTTCACTCTACATTGATCTTGTTGTCTAGATTAGTGTTTCCTGCTGGCCTTCAAAGTATGGCCGGTTGTAGGATGTAGTATATAGTATCTCAAGTACTTGTATCTTTTCTTCATGCTTTGTAACACTTGTAAGAACTTCAGAGAAATATACATCATTCTTGAAAACTATATTTGAGTGTTCTTGCTCTTGTTCTTGTTCTTTTACTTATGTTCTTTGTATCATCTAGCTGGTTCCCTATTTGATCTGCTAAGTGTTTCATATCTCTCCATCCTATGAAACTATTGCATTGACCATCCTTCACCGGTCCTGCAATTAATATCAGAGCTACTCAGGCTCTAGATTATAAGATCTCACCATCTTTGATCACTTCAGTTTCATAGAACACTTAACAACTCAAATGGCAGCTCTTGCTAAGGCTAATATGGAAACTACCACTATGATAAAGTCTCCATTGATCACTCCTGATGACTTTGATACTTGGTGCCAACGTATGGAAGGGTTCATCAAGTCTCAAGACAGCAGGATATGGAGATCTGTTGTCAAAGAACCTCACATCCCATGCACCTCTTCAGCCACTGCTAGACGTGGCATGATACCAAAGGAAATGGATGACTACTTTGAAGAGGACTGGAAAAGAATAGATGTAGATTAGAAGGCCATGACCACTCTTCAAACTGCTCTTCCTAACTCCATATACAGAGGCTTTAAGAAGTGCAAGACTGCTAAGCAGCTCTAGGATGCACTAAAGCTGATGATGAGGGGTCTGATGAAGCCAAAGAGAACAAGAAGGATATCAAGAAGCAGCAGTTTGAAAACTTCACCTACAAGACAGGTGAAACCATGACTCAACAACACTTCAGGTATTTTGAGATTGTGGATACTCTGAGTGATGTTGGAGTAAAGCTTGAGAATAGGGATATAGTGAGGAAGTTCATGTCCTCTCTTCCCAAACAATGGACTTACTACAGTATGGCCATTAAGAGAACTTAAAACCTCTCTACTCTTACTCTCATAGAGCTGTATGGTATCCTTAGTGGATACCAGATGGATATTAACTTGCAAAATCCATCCAGCAGCTCTTCCAACAACTAGCAGAGATCAGCCCTTCATGTGGTTGAAAGGGATAGCATAGAACCATAGCATCATCTTTTATGCTTCTCTGAAAACTCATAAAATGGTCCTTTCATAACCTTCCCCAAGACACTAAAGGAGAGTTACATCCAAGGAAGCCCATTCCAAAAGACAAGCTTTACAGAAGCCTTTATGTCTGCTGATGAATGTTGTGGAAACTTTGTTTTTACTTTTGAAGACTTGGACTATTTCCATCTAGATGATCTAGAGTACATGGAGATAGTCCAACAGATGGCTCTTCACACTCACAAGGCCAAGAAGTTTACAAGAGGACAGGTAGAAAGTTTCCCAGCAATGTAACCAGTGGAAAATTTGGACTGGACAAAGCAAAGTAAAGTATTACAACTGTAACCAAATGGACCACTTTGCTAGAGAGTGCATTGCACCATGGAAAAATGGTAGCCAAGCACAACCTAGGCCAAACTACACTGATGCAGCTCCAAGAACCGAGAAGCCAAGCCAGCCTAAACAACGTGTTATTGCTGCTATTAAAGAAGGAGGCTGTGACTGGAGCGTTCAGGTGGAAGATGCTTCTACAAACCAAGCACTGAAGGCTGATCATGAAGAAGCTAAGGTATTGAAACATCTTTGTACCCCTGAATGCATTGCAAAAGTTAACATGTATAAGTCCTATAATTTGGAAGTGAGATCTGACCTTGAGTCCTTGAACATTTTAAAGGCTGATTTTAAAAAAGCTGAAAATGACTATAAAATTAAAATTGAAGATTTAGAGAAAACCATTTCAACTCTTAAGCATGAGTATAGAAATTACAGGACTCAGATCAAGGATCTTATTACCAAATTAATTGAATGCCAAGCTAAGCTTGTGATCAGCAAAGCTAAGGTAGAAAAATGTGGTCTTGAAGAGGAAACCTTCAAGAACATAATATCATGCATGCGAAGATTTTTTATCGGAACAGGCAAGGATTTGGTTCAAGTGAGATAGCTCCTCCACACACATTGTTATCTATAAGAACTCCAAGGTGTGGAACTAGTCAAGATGAGCTACCCTCTATAGATACCATTCAAGAAGAGGATGAAGATGAAGAGGAGGTAGTGAAGGATGAACTTGAGGTGAGTGACAAGGGTTATCTTGAGAAGGGACACTATTCTCCTGGAGAGAAGAAAGAATCCAGGATTACAAAGTCTGCAAGGAAGAACTTGATCAGGGCAGCCAAAAGAATGTCCAAGAAAGCCCAAGAAATCAAGGCCACTTTTAACTCCAAGCAAAAGCAGGTTTTTATCTCTGCTGGACTTGAAGTGGTAAAGACTGAGGACACAACCATGGACTCTAGTACCAGGAGTTCTAGTTCATGTCCAAGTCATCCCGATTCAAAGAGGAAGGCTGATAAAATATGCACCACTGCTACATAGCTTGAACCATCTAGTTCAAATAGCAAGCCTAATCCCAAGAAGCCTGTTGCATCATTTAAGAAGATAAAGAAGGAAGTAGAGAGTGATCAGGCTCAATCTCCCTCTCAAAAGAAGACTCTTAAAAGTATGTGAACTGAATGCATCATGTGTGGTAGTACTTCACACTTTACCAAGGATTGCATCTACAATCCCAAAAGTACTATCCATATGAACAAGAAGAAAACTTCTAAGAAGAACAAGAAGAAAACAGCTTTGGAAGGAAAATCTCCTCCTTTCAAAGAAATTTTGGTCTAGGAAGAAATGAATGCTTCTGAAGTACTGAAGTCTGCTACAGTGGATGCAAAAGATTCCGAAGGTCCAGTCTCTAAAACTTCTGAAGTCATCAAAACTTTTGAAGTGTTGAAGGCCAAGTCTAGTCTTCCAAAGATAGTGTAGAAGAT
This sequence comes from Flaveria sonorensis, assembly GCA_025506505.1. Classification (NCBI taxonomy): domain Eukaryota; kingdom Viridiplantae; phylum Streptophyta; class Magnoliopsida; order Asterales; family Asteraceae; genus Flaveria; species Flaveria sonorensis. Next base: position 36,803,917 of record CM046440.1, on the reverse strand, counting down.
AAAGGAAGGCCATATGACTGAAAGTTCTTTTTCAACAACAGCACATGATCGTCAGAACTTGCATATATGATCAATTACTATTGCATTATCTTCTGTTTACTGTGACAAGCCCAAGACCAATAAGGCTTGGGTTTCCAAATGTAACTAACCATCTCTTTTTGTGCACGAACAACTAAAGACTAAATGAAATTTATGGATAATTGACAGTGACTGTTCCAGGCACATGACAGGTAATGGCTCTTTGCTTCAAAACATTGAAAGAATTGATGGAGGGCCAGTTGCTTTTGGAGTAGAATATGGTGGTTACATTACTGGAAGGGGCAGGGTAAGCTCAGCATTGAAAAGGTAGACTTTGCCAAGGAGCTTGAGTAGAATCTTCTGAGTGTATCCCAATTTTGTGATCAGAGACACAACATGCTCTTTAATGAGCATGAGTGCATTATTCTCAAACCTAGAGTGGTCATTCCTTAAGAGCGTATCCTGCTCAGAGCCCCCAAAAAAGGGAACATGTACAAGATGGATTTACGGGAAACATCCCCTTCAAGAGAAGTTTCTTGCTTTCTATCTAAGGCCAATAGTTATGAGTCTTTTCTTTGGCATAAAATAATACGCCATTTAAACTTTAAAAATATGAATAAATTAATTAAGAATGATTTGGTAACTGGAATGCCAAAAAAATAGTTTACAAGTGATGATCATTGTGTTGCATGCCTAAAAAGGAAGCAACACAAGGTATCTCACAAGCCGAAGGAAATGAACTCCATCACTACACCCCTACACTTATTACATATGGATCTCTTTGGCCCCACCATTGTAATGAGTTTAGGAATGACCACTTATTGCTTGGTGATCACAGATGACTTCACAAGATATACTTGGGTCTTCTTCCTTAGAACTACGGATGACACCCCTAAGATCTTGAAGAGTTTCATTCCAAAATTTGAGAATCAATGTGATCACTGGGTCAAGATCATAAGATGTGATCAAGGAACCGAATTTAAAAAACCAAATCCTTGATATATTTTGTAATGAAAAGGGTATTACAAGACAATATAGTGCTCCTTGGACTCCTTAGCAAAACGGTGTTGCTGAATGGAGAAACAAAACACTTATTGAAGCTGTAAGAACCATGTTGTTAGACTCTAAACTGCCCATCACCTTCTGGGTAGAGGCAGTTAACACTGCTTACTATATGCACAATAGAGTTTTAGTAGTCAAGACTCATGGTAAGACTCCTTATGAACTGTGGCACATAAGGAGACCTTTCATTGGTTTCCTCAGATCATTTGGATGTCCTTGCACCATCTTGAATACCAAAGATCAAATAGCCAAATTTGCTAAAAATTAGATGATGCATACTTCATTGGATACTCTTCCCAAGAAAAGGCTTATAGAGTATACAATCTTAGAATCAGAGTAGTTGAGGAGTCAGCCAATGTGACCTTCAATGAGCACATACTTATTGTGAAAGGTTCTGGTCTTGATTGGCTGTTTGATCTTGATTTAGTTACCAATTGTTTTAAAAAATCTTGTGAGAATGTTTTAGGATCTACAGGTACCTTATCAACAGGAGATTCTAATCTAAGATTTGAGCTAAGAAGACGAAGTGTACAAACAACTTTAGCTCCAGTGGTAACTTTCCCTATAGTTGGAAATCCTGTCAGCACAACCATGACAAATCTTCAGCTGATACATTTGAGGTGCCTATAAATTCTAACACTGAGGCACAAAACTCAAATGAGGGAATTTTAAATGTAGGAGAAGATGGAGGTGGTGATAGTGATCAAGAATTTCTTGATGCTCATAACCACTCCATAAAAGACAACATTAATGATGTCGCACACTCATTGGATCAAGTCTTACTTGATAAGTGTGTTGATGTGGTAGATGATTCTTAAGCACCATATTTGAATTTCACCAATTTAGATCTATCCAAATAACTTGTTGTGATTCCTCAACTAAGAATCCACAAGTCCCATCCCACCACAAACATCATTGGAAATGTTAAGACTGGGGTGAGAACAAGAGGACAAACCCATGATAAAAATGTTTTTCTTCACTCTTGTTTCTTGTCCCAGATAGAGCCTAAGAAGATTAAAGAGGCTTTGAAAGATGGAAGTTGGGTTGAAGAAATGCAAGAGGAGCTGCTTCAATTCAAGAGATAGAAGGTTTGGAATCTATGTCCTCTTCCTCAAGGGAAGACTACCATAGGTACCAAGTGGTTTTTTAGAAACAAGAAGGATGATAGAGGACTTGTCATCAAGAACAAGGCAAGACTGGTTGTTCAAGGATACACACAAGAAAAAAAGATTGACTACATAGATGTTTTTGCTCCTATAGCAAGACTTGAAGTTGTTAGGTTATTCCTGGCTTTTGCTGCATTCAAGGATCTCAAGGTCTACCAACTTGATGTCAAGTGTGCCTTTTTATATGGGGTGATTGATGAGGAGGTGTATGTCAAACAACCACCTGGCTTTGCAGCCCCAAATCATCCTGATTATGTCTGTAAGCTTGACAAAGTTCTTTATGGGTTGTATCAGGTTCCAAAGAAGTGGTATGAGACACTATCATAGCATCTCTGCCAATATGGATACAAGAGAGGTACTATTGATGGAACACTCTTCATCAAATAACAGGAAACGACTTGATGTTGGTTCAAGTTTAGGTAGATGATATTATCTTTGGGTCAACTAATCCAATGCTCTACAAAGACTTTGAAAAGCTGATGAAGAATAGATTTGAAATGAGTGTCATGGGGGAACTCAATTTCTCTCTAGCAAGTGAAGCAGCTTGACAATGCCATCTTCATAAATCAGTCAAAGTATATGCAAGACATACTTACCAGGTTTCACATGACTAAGTGCAAGGTTGCTAAGACACCCATAGCTAGAAACCACTCTCTTAGACCAGATCTTGAGGGGGAGTGTGTTGATCAACATATCTATAGAGCTATGATTGGGTCTCTTATGTACCTCACTGCTAACAGGCCTAATATCATGATTACTACATGTATTTGTGCAAGATATCAAGTCAACCCTAAGATGTCACACCTAGTTGCTATCAAGAGAATTCTCAGATATCTCAAAGATGCTCCCAAACTAGGCCTTTGGTATCCAAAGAATTCTGACTTCAATTTGTATGCATATACTGATAGTGACTATGGTGGCTGTAATATGACTGCAAAGTCAACTTCTGGGGGATGTTAATTTCTTGGTGGAAGGATAGTCTCATGGAAATGCAAGAAAAAATATTATGTATCTCCATCAATTGCTGAAGCTGAATACATTGCTGCTGCAAGCTACTATGCTCAAGTGCTTTGGATTCTGAATCAGATGCTCGACTATGGATTCAACTTGAAGGAGACTCCCATCCATATAGACAACAACAGTGCTATCTCTATCATAGAGAATCTAGTTCAACACTTAAAGACAACGCACATCAACATTAGGTATCATTTAATTAGAGATAATTTTAAAAAGGGATTGATAAAACTAGTCAAAGTTAACATAAATGAACAATATGTTGATCTGTTTATAAAAGCATTTGATGAGTAGAGATTTAAGTATCTTGTATCAGCTATTAGGATGACTAACTTTGAGTAGATTTTTCTTAAGCTAAACTCAAGATTATTTTTAATAATATGTATGTCTTAAGTTGTCTATATCATCTCCATATAAGCCTAGTTTAATTTAGAAGGAACTTTTCAAAATGATATCCCTTAGAATTTTGAGAATTTTGGATATATTTTCCTTCGAAAGACATCAAGTTGTCTTTGGAAGAAAATTATATCTTCAAAACAAATAACTGTTTCTGAAAAATTAACCTTCAGAAGAAATTTGAATATATCTTCTGAAGCTTATGTTTGTCACTAAGTACTTATATGTATTAAAGGGCTAATTTCTTCCAAAAGCAGTTAAGTCTCGGAAGACTTATTCTCTTATTGAATAAGATTTTTGATATTTGATATCTTCCAAAGCAAAATCTATCTAGGAAGTAAAAATACTCTAAGTATTTTTCTTCCGAAGCAAAATTCTTGAAAAGCTAAGGAATATCTTTCGAATCCAACTTTGGCTTCGGAAGTTTTTCTAAAACCTTCTGAAGACAAATAACCTTCGGAAGATTTAGACTTCTAAGAAAAAAGTAACTTTTTGGACACTTTTTCAATGGTGGGACCGACATCTGGATTTCAAAGTTTATCCGTTTACATTAACTTTGTCTCAAATCCATATCATATATATATTTGTACAATGGTTCCCCCTTTTTCTCTTTTCTCCTTCATCTGTAAGATTCAAACCCTAAATTCACCCACAAACCGACCTTGTTCTTACCTTCCTTCATCATAAAGCTACTCAAAATGGCCAAGCCCTATCCCCAAAACCAACCTGATTTTTCCATGCACTTACATAGGCAACATAATCAAGTTGCTCTGTTGTCGTCTAAGAAAGATCTTGGTTTCTCAGACGTTTTCTGCTTCTTATCTCTGTCCAACTACCTCACCGCACTCACAATCGACCCTCCATTATATGAAGATCAACTTTTGGAGTTCTGGAGGACCTGCCTAGAGGTCATCTTAGACGATGGGAAGGAACTGTCTGCCACAGTGTAGGGGAGGATAGTATTCATTACTCCATCTACCATCAACACCCATCTAAGGCTGGATGATGAAGAGGGTGACTTGTCCTTCCCTAAGTCTGCTGTTAATGACTCATTCCGGCAGATGGGCTATGAAGGGGATTACTCCGTACGAACCTTCAAAAAATGGAAGGTCTCAAACAAGTGGAACTACCTCCCCTATGTGGTCATCCACTCCTTTTCAAACAAACATGGAGGATGGGACCAAATTCCTGAAGACCTTTCCTATATAGTCAATGGAATGGCTTAGGGGGTCAAGTTCAGGTATTCTCAATTTGTATATACAAATCTGCTTGCTAAGTTGGACTCCTTAGAATATTACATGTTCCCTAGATATGTTCAGTACATTCTTAACTGTGAACTAGGCTCATAGTTAAGGGGAATAGGTAATGTTCTTAATTGAGACAGATGAAACCTGTCATCTTCAAGACAATAAGAAAGCCAACTGTTGGCTTCTCAAGGGTAGAAACAGCCCTGGTCTGAAAAATGTTAAAGATCATTGCTCAAGGTGACAACTGGGCAGCACCAGCTAATGTTGAACCCATACCCTCTACATCTGCGACCCCCACACAGCCACAAATCACCATCACCTACCAAAGAAAATCCAAACGATCCCCTTCTCAGCTAGTCAAGTTGAGCAGGCCCCCAAACCACTAACCATAGGGCTGCAAACGAACTGAACGTTCAGCAAACAGTTCGTGAACCGTTCGGCGGGAAGTTCGTTTATGTTCGTTCGTTTAGTAAATGAACGAACATGAACAAGAAAATTTAGTTCATTTAGTTGAATGAATGAACATGAAGACAAGTCGCGTTCATTCATTTATGTTCGTGAATGTTCGATAATGTGTTTGTTTATGTTCGTTAATGTCCGTTTGTGAACATTTGATAATGTGTTTGTTTATGTTCGTTAATGTGTTCATTTATATTCTTAATTTTTCTGTTATCATTTTTATGATTATCAAGTATTTTTTTATATTTATGTTAAGTACTTATTTATTTTTGATTGATCTTGTGTATAGTTTGTAAAAATAATGTAAATTTTATTCTAAACTAAATTTATAATCAATTGTATCCGTTTGTGTTTATGAGTTTTTATGTGTTCGTCATGTTCATGAACAGTTGTTTGTGTTCGTTTGCTTTTGTTTGTGTTCATTTGCGTTCGGTAAGTGTTCGTGAACAGTTCATGAACAAGTTTATTTCTTAACGAACGAACACGAACAAGGCCTTGTTCGTGTTCGTTTGGTTCGTTTGCATCCCTAACTAACCATATAGGGTAGAAGTGAACACTGGAGCTCCCATTTCTTCTGAGGAGCAAACCACTCTCATCATTTCTATGATCAGTGCTAAGGTTCCTCATGATCAGCCTGATGAGCTCACAACCCCAGCCTTATGCCTTCACTCAGAGTCTCAAAACTCTAGTGATCAACGTTCAGGGGAAAGTTACCATCCCCAGCCGCTTGACCTCAACCAACCAATTCCTAACCTTGAATTCAATGATGATGAACATATAGGATTCAATGAGTACCATGAGTCTCTCTTCTCCACCCTTACTCAAGGATAGATGAGTGCTCCTACATCTCCTATATCTAGCCCACATCATCCAGCTACAACTAAGGTAGACCTTCCTGAACCAGTTAAGGAGGCCCATACGGAAGAGGCTCTCAATTTTGAAAATGATTACATCATTCAGACCTCAACCATGGCAATCCAACCCATTGAAACTTCTTTTGAAGCTATCAGTGTGCAGGGAAAAACCAGCAACCAAGAAACTAAAGGTAGTGATGAGGAAGAATACTTTAGTCCTATTCTCTCATCCCCCCATGATTCTTCTGATGGAGATGAGGGGAGTATGCAACTAAAGGTGCACAAACTGACTCAACTCTACACCTATTTAGTTTCCAAGGTTAGTCACCTAGAATCTCAGGTGATTACCTTACAAAGAAGGGTCGATCACCAGCAACTTGAGATCACCAATCTCAAGGGCAAGTTAGCTAAGAGACGCAAATAGAGGACTCAACCAGGCCCACAAGAACCTATGGATGTGGTGGACCTAACTCCTAGCTCCCTTGTGTAAGAGGGTGATGCTACCAAAAAAAGGGGAGAAAGTCTTACTTATAATCATAGAACCTGGGAGTTCTTCTCAGAGTATGGACATGGAGGATTCACCACCCACGCTTTGTAAGGCCCGTTCCCGGAAACCTCACAGTTGATCAATCATAGCATTTAACATTCAAATCGTTACTCAATTCATATAATTACACAGCGGATTAAGTTAAAAAAAACATTCATTCCATTAATATTTACTGTTGCTGAGCAATACATCATTGTATTTAAATTACAAAAGACTCTGTTTAATTGCATTACAAAACAACAATATTATTAAGGATGAACGGATGCCAATCTTGCCCTGCCGAGTAGCTTCCCCCGCGTGCCATCCTCAGCAACAATTATCTGCCAACTAAAAATGCATAAAAATCAGCGTTGCTGAGTGAGTTCTAGTTTTAAAGCGTTAAAATACCTTGTATCATTTATATATGAAAATACCCCTTTTTAATAAAATACTTTTCTTACTTTCGTATGTGAGCATTCATCGTACATACACCAATGTATAACCTTATTATCTTTCATTATCATACTCATTCGTTCGTTTCATACTTTTTCTTTATCTTCCACTATTTTTAGGTCCTGTCATAACTTTACCCCCATCGTTGGGCACACAGCTACCTCATTTCGGGGTTAAGTGACAAGGACCCCGTTTCGCACTATGGGATCAATCACCAAGACAGATCCCCCCTGTGTGTGAACCCTCATGGGTTAGCCAAGAACGCACGCTATAATACACATAGTTGAGCTAGCAACTCTAAATGAGTTGTGAACCTCCTTTACTATTTGCTTGCAAGACTTTTCATTCATTTCTTATGTTCCTCTTTTTATTAGCATTAATCTTTCACTTTCTTCACGATAATACTTTACGTGTACGGATAAAATCACACCACGTAAAGCCACAAATAATAATATAATAAGGAACACAAGAACAGCCCAAATCATGACTAAAACGTCAAATAATAGCATCAAGTCAAACCAGGGTCAAAACCTTAGAATTCTGATTTCCCAAAATTTCAGAAAATTTCTAAGTGTTCTAGGCGTATAAGCATTATGCAGGCGTATGAACCCTGTTCGGGCACATCAACACTTAGGAGCATGAGGAACTTAGGCGCATTGACACTATTTAGGTGCATCATCTAACACTTAGTATAATTAGGCAATTCTTTGGACGCATGGGTACTGTTTAGGCACATGACCTACACTTAGGCGCCTGAGCAGATTGGTTGGGCGCATGGATTACTGTTTGGGCACATGAGTTATCACTTAGTGTTTTCGGGTAATGTCTTGGGCGCATGGGAACTATCGGGGCGTATGACCCTTACTTAAGTTTTTCTAAGGAAAATTTCCAGGCGCATGGGCCCTGTTTGGGCGCATGGCCACCTGTTATTCATTTTTCGGAATTTAAACTAACCCAGATCTGCATTTGCACCTGTTCTAAGCATAAGCTTAACATTCTAAACTACCACAACACATAAACAGGCAAGGAACATAAGCATAAACAAACACAACATACGGGTATTATTAAAACAGTTATAAAACCTTTTACATATACATTTTCACACCCCAAAACATTTTAAAACACATAGAAATCAGGGTCTAGAACTCACCTGTGCAGCCAACAAGTAAAACTCTTTCAAACTCGTGCGCACAAGAGTTTAAACACCTAAGAACACCACAAAACACACCACCAAGCACAAATACACATAAAAATCGGTTCTAAGGTCAAGAAAACCCACAAAACCAAACCAATTATACAAAGAAACACACACCTTAGATGATTTTAGCTTCTTTCTCACTCTAAAACCCAGAGGATTCAGTCGTTTTTTCTTCCTCTTCTTCTTCTTTCAGCCGTAAAAGAAAAGCAACAGCAGTAGCATGGGCGACCATGCTTTTAAAATCCTTAAAATAATGGATTTTGTACCCTTTTGCACTTAGCCCCCTCCACTTTTGGCTTCTATTTATTCTATACAAGATACTTTCCTTTATTTTATATTGACAAGAAATTTCGGGTGTTACACACTTGCAGTTATCCATACTCAACAGCCCCCTCAAGTTCATATTGATGTGGACTCTCTCATTTAAAGTTTGTTTGAGGAGGGTATACCAAGGGCTATGCCTACTCCATCTCACCGTACTAAAAACCTAATAGTGGGATGGAGGTATGATGATCAAAGGAGAGCCCTGGTATTGAAGCTCTTGGAAGATTAATATTTTGACTTTATGTGTTTTTTGTCATAGTATAGGGACTTATTTTGTAAATATATGTTCCTTTGTTTCTTGATAGTATAAATAGGATATTTTATGTATTTTGTAAGATAGAGAGAGAGAGAGAGAGAGAGAAACAATTGATTCAAAATTGATTCAGTAAGTGAGTCAGTTAGTAAGAAACAGTTAGAACAGAACAAACTGTAACCCTTACACATTATATCCTATGCATTTGCTATCAATGAAATCTATGAATTTTTTGAGGTAATTGCATGTGTTTGATTACTTTGTGTTTGACTTGATCATTGAGTTACGATATCATCACAGATTCGATCCTTTTGAACTGATCAAATGGTATCAGAGCCTTCGGTTTAGTGATCAGAGCTTATCGACATTTTTGAGCTCTTTGAATCAATTGAAATCTATGATTGATTGCAATTTGATCAATTAATTATTGTTTCAGTTGTGTTTCATCCATAGAAACATGATTTGAATCACAATTTGGTGTTCAATTCATTTAGATCTAAGGAATTAATCAAATTTGTGTACGAATTGTGTTCTTCAGTTTCGGACTTTAATTCAATCAGAAAACTGATTTGTAGTTGTTGTTTGATCAAATTGAAGATTGAGGATTGTTAATCAACCTAATTACTACCTAATTGGAAGTTTTTAGATCAACTGAATAAGTTTTGAAGATTTTCATAAGATCTGAGTTTGTTGGAGAAGATGAATTAGGCTCATGTGGTTGAAAAACTGCTGAAAATTGACTAAGTGTCTAGACGCATTACAACTGTTTGGGCGTTTTAGCACTGTGTAGGCGTTTTCAGTTCTGGCGTTTTACCACTGTTCGGACGCATTGTGACTGTTTGGTCACATTGAGACTTTGTTGAAACCAAGTAATTCTAGGCGCTTGAGAACTGTTTGGGCGTTTTTAACCCAGGCGTTTCATAACTGTGTGGGCGTTTGAAGACTATTTAGGCGCATTACCAGTTGGGCGTTTTTAGAATTAAACTAAGGCATTCCCTTAGGCATTTCTACCTCAAAGTCAGGCATTTCAGAACTATTCAGACACTTCACCACTGTTCAAAAATTTTACAACTATTTAGGCGCTTGAGCACTCAGACTTATCAGTAAACACTTAGAAATTTTTACAAAAACTAAAATACAAAAATATTTTCATTTCATAGTTTTATTTCAAAACTTAAAAACAACAAAAACAAGTCATTTTCTTAAATTCAAAAATACAAAATGGTTAAGTCTGAAGATTCTGAGAACAGGGTTCCAAAGCTAAAGAACATAGCTGATTTCAAGAACCGGTCTTTAAGGTTGAAGCATCATCTAAACTCTATTGACATTGACTTATGGAAGTCAATAGAAAAAGGACCACATATCCCAATTACATCTGATGGTCCTGATAGAGAAGTTGTGTATACAAAAGACTCTCCAGAACCTTATCCAGAGGATGGTCTGCAAGGTGATGACTTAAGAAAAGTTAAGAATTACATCAAAGTTTATTCTCTGATGTGTAAGGGATCACCATTGGAAGTCTTGACTAGACATGATGGTTATCAAACTGGGTACACTATGTATAGAGCTTTGAAGATTATTTGTGAAGGTGGTAAAGAGGATTCAGAAGAAATTGCACTTATGGCTTTGTCTGATCAACCAAAGGTACGCCCAAGAAGACCTCTTAATACGTGGTATGTTGATAGTGGGTGTAGCCGGCATATGACAGGCAACCATGCCTTGCTTCAAGATTTTAAGTTAAAAGATGGTACACATGTTACATTCGGAGGTGATGCAGGTGGAAAAATAACAAGAGAAGGAACAGTGTCCAATGGGATTATTAGCTTTGATAAAGTCAACTACTGTTCACAGTTGAACTTTAATCTCTTAAGTGTTTCCCAAATTTGTGACAAATCTTATTCTGTTCTATTTGATGATTTTTTTGTTATATTTTGAAACCAGGTTTTTAAATAAGCAAAGAATGGGTAGTTGTTAAAGCTGTTCGTGATCGAGATGTATACAAGTTAGATATGTCTCAAGTAGATCCATCTACAGAAACAACCTACCTAATTGCTCAAGCAACAAATGTAGAAAGCCAGTTATGGCATAGACATCTCTGACATTCCAATTTCAAGAACATGAACAAGCTTGTAGCGGGAAATCATGTAGTAGGTCTTCCAACAAAGAAGTTTGCTACAACAAATCACTGCTTAGCATGTTTAAAAGGAAAGCAACACAGAGCATCTTGTAAGCCCAAGCTGATAAACTCAAATTCCAAGCCTCTCCAAATGTTGCACATGGACCTACTCGGACCAATAAATGTGCAGAGTATTGGAAAGAAATCTTACTGTTTAGTTATCATTGTTGACTTTACAAGATTTTCATGGGTTTTCTTTTTGTATGCTAAATCTGAAACAGCTGAATTATTAAAAAAATATATCATTAAAGTAGAAAATCAATTAGATCAAAAGGAGAAAATTATCAGAAGTGATAATGGAACTGAATTTAAAAATTCTAATATTGACAGGTTTTATACAGAAAAAGGAATTTCTCGTCAGTTCAGTGCTCCTAGAACTCCACAACAAAATGGAGTTGTTGAAAGGAAAAACAGAACTTTGATTAAGGCTACATGTTCCATGTTAGCAGATGCAAAGATTCCAATTACTTTCTAAGATGAAGCCATATCCACTGCATGTTTTGTATAAAATCAAACATTGCTTGTGAAAGATAAACAGAAAACTCCTTATGAGTTGATGTTTGGCAGGAAACCTAATATAGATTTTCTTAAATCTTTTGGTTGTCCAGTTTTGATTTTAAACTCAAGTGACCAGCAAGGAAAATTTGATGCAAAATCTAATGAAGGATTTTTCGTTGGATATTCGTCGGTTTCAAAAGCTTTTAGAGTTTATAACTCTAGGACAAATGTTATACTTGAAACTTTAAACGTTAAAGTTCTTGAAAACTCTTTTCCATTAGTTGCAAATGGTCCAGCTTGGTTATTTGATTTAGATTCTTTGTCAAACTCTTTCAATTCTAACTTGTTTGAACCTGCAGGTGAGAAGAAGAAACAAGAAGGAGATCTCGGATCTTTCAGTGATGATTCTGACTCTGATGATATGGATAATTCTAGCCCAGATTATCCATTCTTCTCTTTTGTTAAAGATCCTGTATTCAGTTCTGAATCTCATGATCAATCAAGCTATCAACAAGCTCAAGAACATTCCTTGTTTGAAAATACTAATGTTTCACAACCTATTCCTAATGATGGTCCTTAAATTGTAAAACCTGAGTCCGGAACGTTATCGATTTCTGGTGATGCGGTTGTTACACATAATCTTGATTACTTTATCAATTCACCGACTCAAGTTCCAAATTTCAATCCAAATACTTCAAACTTATTGCATCAGCTTTCCAACTTGAACCAATCTAATCTGGATGTTCATTTTCAAGGGAATGAGATTCCAAAGTCTCATATTCACAAGAACCATCCTACATCTTAGATTATCGGTCCATTGAATGAGAGAACAACGAGAAGTCATTCAGAACAAGCAAACCTCTGCCTATACTCATGTTTTCTATCTCAAATTGTTCCTAAAAACATCACTGAAGCGTTAAAGGACAATAGTTGGATTGAGGCAATGCAAGAAGAGTTATTGCAATTCCGCAAACAAGAAGTATGGAAGCTTGTGGATTTACCTGAAGGAGAAAATGCCAAAGGCACAAAATGGTTGTTCCAAAACAAATCAGATGATCGGTGAATTGTTGTTCACAACAAAGCGAGACTCGTTGCACAAGGTTACACCCAAGAAGAAGGAATAGATTATGATGAAGTATTTGCTCCAGTTGCAAGACTTGAATCAATTTGTGTCTTCCTAGCTTGTGCATTATACATGCAATTCAAGGTGTATCAGATGGACGTTAAATGTGCTTTCTTATATGGACCAATCACAGATGATGTGTATGTCAAGCACCCTCCAGGTTTTGAAGATTCAGAATATCCTCATCGTGTGTACAAGCTTAGTAAAGCTTTGTATGGTCTACATCAAGCTCCTAGAATCTGGTATGAAATGTTATCACAACATTTGATCCAACATGGATACACGCGAGGGAAAATCGATCCTACTTTGTTTATTAAAAGGATGCTGATGATCTCTTATGTGTTCAAGTGTATGTTGATGATATCATATTTGGTTCTAGAAGTCCAAAATTGTGCAATGAATTTGAAGAAATCATGAAGTCTCGTTTCCAAATGAGTTCTATGGGAGAAATTAATTTTTTCCTTGGTCTTCAAGTGAAGCAGTCTACAGATGGAATTTTTATCAATCCAGAGAAATTCATTGAAAAACTCTTGAAGAAATTTAAACTGCAAGATTGTCAATCCATCAGAACTCCAGCTGATGTAAATACCAAGATTGAACCTGATTCGAAAGGAAAATCAGTTGACCAAACTCTATACAGAACTATGATCGGCTCTTTGATGTATCTTACTACATCTAGACCTGATATAATCTATGTTGTTTGTGTCTGTGCCAGGTACCAATCTGACCCGAAGGAATCTCATCTAATCGCTATTAAACGAATATTCAGGTATCTCAAAGGAAAACCGGCTTTAGGGTTATGGTATCCTTATGAAGGAAACTTCGAGTTACATGGATATACAGATAGTGATTATGGGGGATGTTGCCAAGATCGTAAATCTTCGACGGTGGTTGTCAGTTTTTAGGTCCCAGATTAGTCTCATGGCAATGTAAGAAACAAACAAATGCCTCTGTTTCAACCGCAGAAGCTGAGTACATAGCTGCTTCAGTAGGATGTTCTTAATCCTTTGGTTACAAAACCAACTGCTGGATTAGGGGTTCTATTTTCTTAAAACTCCTATTTACATTGATAACACTGCTACTATGTTTATTACAGCTAATCCTGTCTAGCACTCAAAAACAAAACATATCGAGATTCGATATCATTTTCTCAGAGATAACTCTGAAAAGGTTTAATCATTTTGATTCAAATCACAACTGAAAAACAGTTGGCTGACCTATATACAAAAGCCTTTTTACAAGGTCGATTTGAATATTTGGTCGAGTCAACTGGACTTATTCATCATGTTTAAAAACCTGTTTTGAGTTTAATTCAGTGTCTGATTTATTAAAAATGATAAGAACCCTCCCTTAGCTTAATCATGAATATAGAGAAACTATCAAAGCTAACTACCTAATTGTATATATTGTGAGGGCATGTTCAATAGAAAACGAAAAAGCAAATACAAAAATAGAAAATTGCAAAATCAAAGTAGAAAAATATAAAACAAAAACACAAAAATAGAGTTTTTCTTGTTAGTTAATTGTTTAGGACTGAATCTGTCTTTGCTATTTGTGAGAAATGATAGATACATTGGTTTTGATCAGTTGCATACTTCATTCGCTACTAAAGTCTGACGTGATCAAATTTTATGTAAGCTCATGCAATTATACTGAAAAAGTAAATTCTTGTGATCAAACTAATCAATCATGCATTCATGTTTGTCCATTTTAGTACCAATAAGTAGTGTTGACTTCTCAAATTGATTGCTTGTAAAGTCATAAACTCATACCTGGTGGCGATATGAATAACCATTTAGCTCTAATTATTTAAAGCATCTATTCACTTCTCTGTTATGAGTCATCATAGACCTAAAATGACGAGATATCCTTTGTTGTAAGTCATTACAGACCTAGATATTCTCATTTGATGCAAAAGATGCCAATGTGCACAATCTAAACATGAGATCAAGTTATAAGTATATGTCAGGTTAACAAGTTGAGAAAAGTGATTTCTTGCATATCTTGACAAGGGTTGAACTCTCTAAGTCTAAGTGTGACTTACATAATGTCATATCTAATCATACCTTAATCAATCCAAGAATTAAAAAAGTAAGTGTGCTAAGTATCTTGCCAAAAGCACTCATTTTCTGTCCTTAGATCTCGTGTCTCCTTTGTTGTAGAAATGCTGACCTGGAACACACTTTATTAGGATTTAATCACTGTCTATGACTATCCATCATTTTATTTTGTTTTAATGTGCTGATCTTAACTGATATGATCTCACTACAGCCATGTGATTCAAATGTCTATAGTAGATTTTTTATTCTGCTTTAATTTTGATTTTTGCATGATTTTCTGTATGCAGGCATGTTGATAATGATTAGTTTCCTCTTCTTGCAAAGCCAAAGAAACTTCTAAGTTTGTAAAACTTAAAAGTTTAAGGGGAGTAAAAATGAAAAATAGAAAATAATTGAATTTCAAAAAAAAAAGTGGAAAATCAAAAATAAAGTGTTTTGGGATGAAAGGATGAAGCTGCAATTTCAAGCATGTATGTGTTTGATATGATGTAAAAATAAACCTGAAAATAAATTCAAAATCAGTGGAAAAGCTTCTTGCAAACAAAATGAGACTATTTATTTTGTAGAAGTTATATAGAGACTAAAATGACTGGAAATTGTTTTTGAAAACAAAATAAAAATAAAATGGTAAAAAAATAAAAAATAAAAGTTTGAATATCAAAATGTTAAAATTTGAAGGTCATTAATGTAAATTTTGAGTGATAGTCAAAAAATTAACTACGTGTTGAAAAAATTGTGTGCGAACAGTACTAATGTGCTTAAACAGTGTTCAGATGGATGGTGTGAAAATTTCAAGTGTCAAGACTCATGGAAGGGTTCTCATATGCCTAAATAGTACTCATAAGTCTAAATCAAGAGTATGATGAATTTCAAAAAATTGTGCAAGTGTTGGCCGTTTCATTCTATTCCCATGCGCCTAAACAGTTGTCATGTAATTGAAAAAATGGTTAAGTGTTGGGCGTATCAACTATGCTCATGAGCCTAAACAGTACCAGACTTCCAAGTGTTAGTCTCATGCACCTGAACAGTGTCCAAGCACCTAAACAGTGCTTATGCAACTGAACAGTGGTCATGCGTCTAAACCTCATGCGTATTCACAATGCTCATGCGTCTGAAAACTTAGTGTGAAATTTAGTCTCATGCGCCTTCACAGTGCTCATGCGCCTAAAAATTTACACTTATATATATATATATATATATATATATATATATATATATATATATATATATATATATATATATATATATATATACAACACTTGTGTAGTTTTCATTCACTCATTCACAAACTCAAACACTCTGATTCACTCACTCGAACACCCGATACACTCATTCATTCAACATTCGATTGTTATCAGTTAATTTTTGTGATATATAGGTATCACAAGAGAATTTGATTACCGAGGAGTCTTCACTCGAAGTTATCAAAGTTGTTGCTGATTCACCTATTCATGTGCCAGATAAAGGTGGAAGATCAACAAAAATTCTACAGTCCTTTCTGAGATCTTGAATGCTGAGCAGATCATAGACTCTTTAAAAGAAGTTCAAGTCTGCATTCAAGAAGGCTTTGAGAGAGTTGGAACTCTACAAAGAGAAGCCCGTGTTCAGGATCAAAGATGAGACAAAAGAGTTAAATGTGGACTGAAGACAATGTAAATCTTAGGGGGAGTATTGTTGAAGCACTTGGAAGATTAACATTTTGTCTTTATGTGTTTTTTGTCATAGTATAGACGTTCCTTTGTTTCTTGATAGTATAAATAGGATATTTTATGTATTTTGTAAGATAGAAAGAAAGAGAGAGAGAGAGAGAGAGAGAGAGAGAGAGAGAGAGAAGCAATTGATTCAAAATTGATTTAGTAAGTAAGCCAGTTAGTAAGAAACAGTTAGAATAGAACGAACCATAACCCTTACACATTGTATCCTGTGCATTTGCTATCAATGAAATCTATGAATTTTTTGATGTAATTTCATGTGTTTGATTACTCTGTGTTTGAATTGATCATTGCATTACGATATCATCACAGATTCGATCCTTTTGAAACGGTCACCTGGTAATCTCAAGGTCTCAGGGTCAACAAGAGATTTTCAACTTCTACAACCTAAGATACTATAAGAGCACCTATCTAGTTAACCTCTCACTTTCCAACCCAAGTCAAAACAAGCAAGCTGCAAGGTTAGCTTATAGGATTCAAAAAAGGGTGCTTGAAGAGTTTAAGCTAAGAACCATACTATATAGACAGAGGCTAGCAAGCAAGATTGTTGGTCAACTGGATGCTAAGGTCAACCATAATATTAGCTTCGAAAGGGAAATCTTAGCTGAAGGCCCAGCAGTTGAGTCTGTGAACCTTGAGTCAGAAGCTGCTTCAGCACCCTCAGCACCTACTACCATTAGTGAGGCACCAACTGGTAAAGGTGTCTCACAACCTCTCTCTAGCTAGAGCTTAAGTGAAAAACCTAGCAATAAAGGCCAAAGCTCTCTCCAACCTGAGTCACCCAGGCCTGTAAGTGACAAAGGTAAACGGAATATGACTCTTGAGGAGATAGAGGAGGAGAAGAGAGAGAGGAAGAGGAAGGCAAGGGGAAAGAGTTCAAGTGGAACCCCTGGCTTCATGGAAGCTACAATCAAGGCTACCCCCAGGCCAAGAACTCAAGATGATGAGTTAAGGGCACCTAGATTAAACTATTTAGGGTCCAAGAACTATAACATTGATGAACTCATCTCTCTCCTCTTAGAGGAATTAAATGAATTGGTTGACATGGAATTGTCAAAGGAGAGGAAGGAAGCTGAGGATGTAGAATTGCTCCTCAAGATCAAAGAAGAAAAAAGGAGAAAAAGACTCTACAAAGCTCCTTTCCTATCCCCAGTTTAGGAAAGCCCTGAGACAGAGGTTATGGCTACTAAACAACAAACTCAGGTAGGTAGGCAACAAGATAGACAAAATATGATCACCTACATGAGTGCCACATGTCTCTATCAAGCAGCAGACCTTCTTCCCTTACCATATGACTACATTGAGTTTGAATACCTCAAGAGGCTTGACCAATAAGTTCTAAAGGAGCAAAAAGCTGCTAAGAAGAAAATGATGGAAGAGGCTGCAAAGTCAAGAGCCACCATCAGAGCAAACTTGAAGAAATTTGCTGACATACAGAAGATGGTGAGCTTTTTGAAGATGTATGGATTCTTCAGAAGGAGACTTGGTCTAATGTCTCTATCCATTATAGATGAGCACATTAGAGTGATCAAGTAGAAGATCAAGAGGGGTGAGCTGGTTGACTTGTTTTCTCTACCAAGTCAGGCTGCACCTGAAGCTGAGGTCAAGGTTGAACCATAAGAGACAACACAACCTGGACCTAGTGCTGCATCACAGCTAGCTTCAGCTTTTGATCCATAGTAGGGTCCTAACCCTTCTTCTTCTGAACTTGTGAAGGACAAGGACCCAACTGAGAAAGACAAACAAGAGCAATCTAGAACTGCAGGCCAGTCTCCTCAGTTAAAATATAGAAAGAGGAAAAGGATGGCTATTAGAAGGGACAAGAAGAAGAAGAAGAAGAAGAAGAAGAAGTCCAAGGCATTCATCTCTACATCTCAGGATGGGTCAGAACATCCTAAGGGTGATCAAGAAGAGGATGCTCATCCAACTCCTATTCAAGTAGAGCCTTTTACTGCTGAGAGACACATTATGTCTTGGATGTTTTCAATCAATCCAGATAGATGGTATGTCACTAGAGATCAAGGAGGTCAAGACCTGTATTTCCGAAAAAAAATACTTGACATCCCTCTACATGATCTCTATGACATGAGGAGATACTTTAAGAGTCTGAGGAATCCTGACCAGCTGATGATCAAAGGAATGGTCTTGATTCTAATGAGGACTGTCAACAGATGAAGATCAAGAATCAAAGATCTCTTCAGTTTTGGTAGCATCAGCCTAGGAGGAGTTGTAAGGAATACACTTAGAGGCTGATGCAACCAAAGAACAACCAATTTAGCATGCAGAAATGAAGTTCAAGGAAGTTACTTCAGAAGATTTGATACAACTCAGTGAATTATACTAAGTGTCAAATCTTTCAAAGCCAAAAGTCCATATCTTATGAAGCCAATGATGAAGTCTTTCGAAGCTTCAAGAACAAAATCTTCCAAAGCCAAAGACTGCTTTCTTCCAAAGATAGAGAATACATGCTTTCTCTGAATCACCTTTTGACAAAAGCTGAACCACTTTCTGCTGCCACTCTGAAGACTCACCAACTTATATGAGTTAGAAAAAAGTCCATACTTTTATCAACTGTAGATTAAGATCTTATGTCTGTAACTTTCTAACTATGTACTTTTACCCTTTTTGTAATATATTAGGATGTGATCTATATCATGTCATAGTCACACGTCAAAAGGCAATTTTCCTTTTGACTTTAAATTGATCTTGTTGTCTAGATTAGTGTTTCCAGCTAGCCTTCAAAGTACGGCCGGCTGTAGGATGTAGTATAAAGTGTCTCAAGTACTCATATATTTTCTTCATGCTTTGTAGCACTTGTAAGAACTTGAGAGCAATATACATCATTCTTGAAAACCATATTTGAGTGTTCTTGTTCTTGTTCTTCTACTTGTGTTCTTTGAATCATCTAGCCGCTTGCCTATTTGATCTGCTAAGTGTTTCATATCTCTCCATTTAGTGAAAATGTTACATTGACCATCCTTCACCAGTCCTACACTGCTCATCTAACTCCTATTCAAGTAGAGCCTCTTGCTGCTAAGAGACCCATCATGTCTTGGATCTTTTCCACCAATCCAGATAGATGGTATGTCACTAGAGATCAAGAGGGTCAAGACCTGTACTTCTGGCAAAACATACTTGACCTTCCTCTGCATGATCTCTATGATATGTTGGAAGATCTGGATTAGGAATCTCCATTGTAGATTAACTTACCCCTTCACTATCTGTTTTCCTTTAAAACACCTTCATAACCAATATTGACAAAGAAGGTTAAGATCTCATCTTCATCAAGTTTATGAGGCTGACCAGCACCATCAACAAACTATAGACACTGTCTTATAGTGTGTTCAGTGATTACTAACATATGTTGATCATCTATCCTTCCTGTTATCCTAGGAACATTATCAACCATGTCAACTGTTAGTTATATTTTTAAGCATTACTTTTCATTGTTATAAAGTATATTTTGGTGCATATTTTGTAAATATTGCATGCATTTTCATTTATTTTATACAACACTAGTTATGGTGGAATGGAATCTGCTTTGGTTTGTTTCGGGTGATTTTGTAGGGTTGATGAGTTTGTGAGAAGGATGAAAGATATGGAGCAACAGAAAAAGTATTGTTAAAGAAATGTTGGAGCTTGAAGGAATTTACACAACGGAAACTTCACATGGCCGCGCGAAAGTTCCTTTATAAATTTTCACACGGCCACGTAAGCTCGCAGGAAACAATTCCTAAATTTTAGGAATTTTTGTTTTTGATGATTATCACCGGATTTTCCTGAATAAAATTAAAAAAACTAAAAGCCAGAAAAAGGGGATCTGGAAATCAATACATTATTATAAATATAATAATACATGATGATTAAAAGGAGCATCTTGAGGCTTGGAGATTTTTTTTTTGAGAATCAAGTTCAACCAGCAAGAAGAAGCTGTAGCAAATTAGTATTTTTGTTGGTGTAATTCTGTTCATTGTCAAGATACTTAATCATTCGTGTTTTGTTTAGGAAGTTGTTATTTAATTTTTGTTTGATTGATCTAGTCGCCATGTCCGGTTAGAACAATTTTAGCTTCAACAGTAAGGTTTAATTTCTTTGATTTGGTTTGAACTTACATGAAGCATTTATGAGATGTTTTTATTTTAATGGTTTGTTTATTTGATTCTTGATCTTAAAACCGGATCTAATCCGGTATATATTAGATTGTTAGTAAAATTGGCCACTTTATTAATTTTTTTAATAAAGTTCTTCAAGATTTAAAACCCTAATCAAGTTTTAATTTTTGATATAATGAACAATTAACGGTTTGAGTTTGTCTATGAATTCATTCTCGTTATAGAATCACACAGTCTATTTAAGCATACCGAACGGCGTGTGTATTTAATTATAAATTATACTTCTATCGTTGCAACTCGTACGCTAAGATTTGAATGGCGTGAGCTTAGAGTAGCGGATTGGCTCTAATCAACGAACTACAATTGATTGGATTAGATAGAGTGGATATCCGAATGGCATGATGTCTAGTATCGATATCATTAATGATCGTAAGCCGAATCGAATCAAGAAATTACCTTAGTGTTGGAATTAGTTTTTATATTTGAATTTACTTCACAATTTAATTAACGTTTTTAGTAATTACTTTTCACAATTCAAAAATACAAAAAAATATCAATTTTCGTTTTTCTGGCAGAAGCTTAACACGGCCGCGTGAAATTTCCTTTACAGTTTTGACACGGCCATGTCAGCTTGCTAGAATTTTTACTACTTTTTGCAATTTACTTCTATTTTAGTTTTTAATTAAAACCCCCACCTTCCTTAACCCATAATCAATCAAAGTAATTGTACTAAAACATTTTTGGTATAAAATAATTGACACATATCCCTGAGGACACGAACCCTACTTCCGCTCATACTATTTTTAGTGTATGCACGTTAGGTTCATATTTTTATTATTTATTTTCTGGATTCGACATCCAACATCAACTTCAGCTATTCCCTAAAATTATCTGATAAAGCTTTCAAAGATGACAGGTCTCACTATGATGGTGTGAGCTACTCTTGTATTCTGGATAAATCTAATCATATCTCTTAGATTAGTAGCCTTATCAACATCAGGGTTAAGAAAACCACTAACATTATAGAGCTAGTTCCAGGCTAGATTTGCCATAATCTACACAAGAGACATATGTATGAGATGATTTGAAGTAGATGTATGAACAATTAAGTTTGGCTATTGATAGCTCAAAATTTCACTTGATGAAAGTCAATATTTCAATGCAACCTATGGTTTTATTTAATTTTGATCAAAATTTCATCAACACTTGTCTTCTTTGTTGATTATTGTTGGAAAACTTATGATATGATTAATGTATTCCATTTAATCACCATATTATCATTTGAATTTTTGTAACAATAGTTTGTACCTCAATACCCTGTTTATCGGGTTTCATTTCATTTTGAATTTTTTGATTGTCAAAAGTCAATAATCATCATTACTAGTTAATTTTCGTTCGAATCAATGATATTAACTTGTTATTATTTATGATTTTCTTTTCTTTAACCTAGGGTTCATATTGACATCAGTGGGTGTCGTATGCTTTGAACAAGTTTAACCATTCACCTTATAATTGATACTCTTGAGATAGATGATCGAAATAAAACAGAAACAAGGTTCTGAATCGGTATGAACATATTTATGGATGATTTGGATGATGAACTCTGAAGAACACACTCATCGTACTATGATATACACACACTGATTTTGAAAAGTACTAAATGTGTGTTTGAGATTTGTTTAAATAGGTGAACTGAGTTCTCTTGAAATTTTATAAGTGTTTAAGACAAATGCAGATGTAAAATTGTTATATTACTAAGGAAATTGTAGCACACATTTGTTTATTGTTCACTGCATTAACAAATGTGGATAAACAAATAAGTCATTCGCATTGCTACTGTTACCCGCATTACTTAATGCGGATGCATATTTAGTGTTTTTACTATTGTACGCGTTTCACAAATGTGGTGTACTATGCGACACTCACATTAACAAATGCGATGAACAGTGCACACACATTTGATACACCTTAGTATTGTCTGCATTAATTCATGCCCGCATTAGTCAAATGCTAATGAACACTTTGTACTGAGTACTATACTTTGCATATGTTTATTTGCATTAGTCGTAGCAATTGGAACCTTTTCAAGATCAAAGTTTAACACTACTACTAGCATTGACACTGTTCACTACATTAATGAAATACAGGTGAACAACACTAATCCGTATATGTGTTTGTCCATTCGCATTTGTGTATAACATTGTTACCAGCATTTGTTTTACACTTGAAATTATATTCATCAAATGAATACCCGTATTGGTTAAAATGTTTGGGGTTAGCTTCACCAGTATTAATCAATACTGTTACCAGCATTGAAATTTTGACTTGGCAAAATTTAATGATTTTGATAGATGTTGATTGATGTATGTTTGCACTCTAGTTGTTTTGTTGACTTTGACCATTCTTGTTTCTAAATATGCTGATATTATCAATTCTCACTTGGTTTGATTTATCCAGCGGTGTGAAACAAATTTTTTGTTCTGACAGGCCTTAGGCATGTTTGTGCATTCAAAACCTACATAGACTAAGATACTAGGCAATTTCTTTACTTTTGCACACCAACGCATTTCACATTTTTGTAACTTTTAATTTTTATAGAAGATGAACAATTGTACAAACATAAAGTCGGATATTTTGTAATTTCTTAAATATTTTTATATGTTTTTGAGATTTTTTAGTGATAATTATAAATTACTCCACCTAAATTTTGTATCCTTAATAGATCAAAACTTTAATGATTTAAAAATTGAAAAATTTCAAGATACTATAAAAAACATTAAAGAATAACAAATATTTTTTTGATGTTTTAATATATTTTCTGTACATGTATATAGAATAATAACTTTCATGAAATCATATCAATCTTACCCTTCACAAATGCGAGCAAAGTTAGTAAAATAGACATGTTCACACACAAATTTATTGCAGATATGTTTGTTCTTTAAAAGTCATGCATTGGTTTATATTTTCTATTCTTTATGATATTTATCATGTTTTGAATTGGTTAAACATTCTCTATGTGCCTCACACTCAGAAACATAGAAAGATCAACCACCCGCATGAAATGCATGGTAGAACTTTACACATCTTATATGACCAGGTCATTTAGATTATGGTACTCATTTTCTGTTGAAGCTCTTGGAAAATTAACATTTTGTCTTTATGTGTTTTTTGTCATAGTATAGGGACTTATTTTGTAAATATATATTCCTTAGTTTTTTGATAGTATAAATAGGATATTTTATGTAATGTGCAGCGTAGACTTTAGACTTTATACTTTAGACTTAAGAGACAAAAGACTAGTGAATACAAAGATAGAACAGAACGAACCGTAACCCTTACACATTGTATCCTGTGCATTTGCTATCAATGAAATCTATGAATTTTTTGATGTAATTGCATGTGTTTGATTACTTTGTGATTGAATTGATCATTACGTTACGATATCATCACAGATTCGATCCTTTTGAACCGATCAATTGGTATCAAAGCCTTCAGTTCGGTGATCAGAGCTTATCGACATTGTTGAGCTCTTTATATCACTTAAAATCTATGATTGATTGCAATTTGATCGATTAATTGTTGTTTTCAGTTGTGTTTCATCTATAGAAACATGATTTGAATCACAATTGGTGCTCAATTCGTTCAGATCTGAAGAATTAATCAAATTTGTGTACGAACTGTGTTCTTCATTTTCGGACTTCAATTCAATCAGAAAACTGATTTGTAGTTGTTGTTTGATTAAATTAAAGATTAAGGATTGTTATTCGACCTAATTACTACCTAATTGGAAGTTTTTAGATCAATTGAACAAGTTTTGAAGATTTCATAAGATCTGAGTTCGTTGGAGAAGATGAATTAGTCGCATGTGGTTGAAAAACTGCTGAAAATTGACCAAGTGTCTAGACGCATCACAACTGTTTGGGCGTTTTAGCACTGTGTTGGCGTTTCAGTTCAGGCGTTTTACCACTATTGGGACGCATTGTGACTGTTTGGTCACATTGAGACTTTGTTAATACCAAGTAATTCTAGGCGCACGAGGACTGTTTGGGCATTTTTAACCCAGGCGTTTTACAACTGTTTGGGAGCATCATCAGTTGGGCGTTTTAGAATAAACTAAGGCATCCCCTTAGGCCTTTCTACCTCAAAGTCAGGCGTTTCAGAACTATTCAGACACTTCACCACTGTTTGGGCGCTTGATAACTATTTAGGCGCTTGAGCACTCAGACTTATCAGTAAACACTTAGAAATTTTTCAAAAACTAAAATCCAAAAATATTTTCATTTCATAGTTTTATTTAGAAACTTAAAAACAACAAAAACAAGTCATTTTCTTAAATTCAAAAATACAAAATGGTTAAGTCTAAAGATTCTGAGAACAGGGTTCCAAAGCTAAAGAACAAAGCTGGTTTCAAGAACTGGTCTCTTAGATTGAAGCATCATCTGAACTCTATTGACACTGACTTGTGGAAGTCAATAGAGAAAGGACCACATATCCCAATTACATCTGATGGTACTGACAGAGAAGTTGTGTATACAAAAGACTCTCCAGAACCTTAACTAGAGGATGGTCTGCAAGGTGATGACTTAAGAAAGGTTAAGAATGACATCAAAGCTTACTCATTGATATGCAAGGGATTACCATTGGAAGTCTTGACTAGACTTGATGGTTATCAAACTGGTTACACTATGTACAAGGCTTTGAAGATCAGTTGTGAAGGTGGTAAAGAGATACAAGATCTCAAAAAGCAAAAACTCAAGAGGCAATTGGAGTTATTTGACCATCTTTTTGGGGAAACAATTAATCAAATGATGAACAGATTTGTGCAACTAACTACTGAGATGTCAACTGCTAGTGTCAAAAATGATCTCAAAGATCTAAATTACAGACATCTTAATGCTCTTCCATCATCATGGAAACAGACAGTTACTCTGTTAAAGCATACTGAAAAGTTTCCTATGGATCTAGATCTATTAATTGCCAATATTGAATCAGTTAAGATTGATGAGAGCTCTAGAAACGATGATAGAGCTGTTTAATGTCTCAGTACAAGTATGTTGCATCTCCAGCTAACATAGTGGAGAATGCTTTTCTTGCAAAAGATGATAACTCACCAGAAGACGAGGGTGATTTGTTTGTTGGAGCTGGTTTCTTTACAGATTCTTCTTATACAAGCACTTCTGTTTATACAACTCAACCTCAAACTCAGTCTCCTCCTAAAACTCAAACTCCTAAATCTCAAACTGAGACTTCATTTTCTAACTCTGTTAAAACTAGCAAAGTTAAAGATGTTATTAATATCCTTTTAAAGGATGATGAGTCAAAATCTGTTTTTACTGCTTTTATTGCAAGTTTTCAAGATTATCAAGGTAGTCATTTAACACAATTAGATCTTGTTTTGCAGGATTTGTTCGAGATGGATCCTGATGATATGGAAGAGATGGACTTGAATTGGCAGATAGTGATGATTGCTTACAGAACACAGAAACACTCTTATGTTAACAGGAACTACAAGCTAAGTGTTAACAAAACTGTTGGCTTTGACAAATCAAATTCAAGGTATTTCAACTGCAATAGTTATGGTCATTTCTCAAGAGAATGTAAAGCTCCCAGATACCAAGGAGGAAATGGTCAAGCAGGTTCTAGCGGTCAAAGATATCATCAGCAGTCTCAGAAAACCTTCCAAAAGCCTTATCAGAGTCTACCTATGCTAGAACTTAAAGATGAATCAAAATCATCTGAAGAGCCAAAGAAAGCTCTTGTTGTTAGCATCAAAGATGGATATGACTGGAGTGCTTATGCTGAACAATTTACAGCTGATCTAACCTCTAGTTTATCTCTTGTTGCAAATATTCAAAATGAAGACTAGTCTGAAGATAATGATCCTAAGGCTGATGGTGATTCAGAAAATGATGATGAAGACTATGACTGGAGTGACAAATCTGACCTAAAAGAGGATTCAGAAGAGATTGCACTTATGGCTCAGTTTGACCAACCAAAGGTTAAGAATCCATCATCTGACTCTAAGACTTTGTCTTTAAGTTATCCTGAAATTCCTATTGAAGTCAGAGAGAAAATGTGCACAAAAGCATGTTTTGATCAAGTTGAGCATTACAGAACATATTCATATAAGATTCGTGATAAACTTAAACAACAAGAAGTAATGCACAAAAAACTAAAAAATGATCACAAAGTCTCTGATGAAAAGATCCTATCTCTACAAACCTCATGGAACAAAACTCTAAAAGAACTTGAAATTGTTAAAAAACAACTTGAGGAGATGACTAAAAATTTAAAAGAAGAAAAAATAGCTCATGCTACAACTCAGGTGGATCTAGCTAAAGTTAAAAGTTCTAAAACTACTGTAGAACAGCTGGTAAGTGAGAGGAAAGACAAAAACAAAACAGGTCTAGGTTTTACACAAGGACCAATGCCTGAATCCATCACAAACACTCTGCCAGAAAACTTTAACACACATGATCACTCACCTGAAAACAAAGCTAAGCTAAAAGCCTTTCAAAACAAGAAAAAGAATTGTGAAAATGATGAAGAGAAAACAAATGTTGAAATATTTGAGGAACAAGATTCTGAAAAGATTAAAAATGGTCATCCAGTGAAAGTTAAATCTTATGAACCATGACCAAAGAATAAGAAAATGTATGTTCCCAAAGAGCATGTTGTTGAAGAAATCATTGTTAAGAATGACAAACAAAACTCAAAGAATAAAGAGAAAGCAAAACTAGATTAGGTAACATCTAAAGATTCAATTTCTTATGGATTAAACAATCCAGACTTTATTAAATGGCAGAAAGAACAAAAAGATAAAGAAAATGCAAAAGAATCTTCTACTTAAGATGTTCAATCCCAAAGCAAACAAAGATCATCAAGATCAAGAAATCAAAAAAGGAGAAGGAAAAATGCTAAATCTAACTCCTCTCAGAACAAAAATCAAAACAATCAAAATTAAAGAATAAATCAAGCTAATCAGTTTAAACCAGCGAAATTTGTGTCTGCAGGTACTTTTGATATGAACACAATTCCTGAAATCAAATCAAATTCAAAGAACAAATCTAACTCTGATCTGAAAATAGGTTCAAGTCCAAAGTCTTCCGCTGTCAACAAAAGATTTGTATCTAAAGAATCTAGGAATGTTGTTAATGAGCAAAAGTCAAAACCCAAATATCAAAAGAACAATTTTTTAAATCAAAAACAACAGATTAACTTTGTAACTCCTAAATCAAAACAAGGATCAAATGTCGCTTCCACATCTAAAGTTGATCAACAGTTGTTTAAATTTCAACAAAGGTACTGTGAAATATGTGATATGTACAATCATAAGACTGAAGAATGTTTCTTTAACAGGTACTGTCACATTTGTGATATGAAAAACCATTCAACAGTTGATTGTTATTTCACTAAACATTGTACCATTTGTGATGAAAGAACTCACAAAACTGAGAATTGCTACTTCAGAAAGAACTCGCCGAGGAATGGATATGTTAATCCACAGTTAAGGAATGGATATGTCAATCCACAATTTCAAAGAATCAAAGTGTTGGTTTTCAAAGATTGACAAAACAACCTTCCTTAGGCTTGAGATCTTTTCAAAGAAATGATTCTGATTATGATGATTCTTATGCTGTAAATTCAAAGCAGTATAATCAAAGAAAATTCGTTCCATGATCTGTGAGAATGAACGGTGGGAAGTTTGGTAATCAAAACTTTTCTAAAAATGTTTCTTCTGATAGTTTGAATTATCTTGATAATGATCTTGAAAAACACTATCATGCTTTGCGGATTAAACAAATCAAAGATAATCAAAAATTTGTTAAAAATGGAATTGGAAATTTACACAACAAAAGAAGCCTGATTTGAATAAGCTTCATTTTAAACAGTTTACCATTGTTGATAAATTTGGCAAGCTTAAGACCATCTCGGCTTGGGTTGATAACTCAACTTAATTCCTTTTGAAATGCAGGTACGCCTGAGAAGACCAATTAACACGTGGTATGTTGATAGTGGGTGTAGCCGGCATATGACAGGCAACCATACCTTGCTGCAAGATTTTAAGTTAAAAGATGATTGTTAGTTTTTAGGTCCCAGATTAGTCTTATGGCAATGTAAGAAACAAACAAATATCTCTGTTTCAACCACAGAAGCTTCAGCAGTATGTTCTAAAATTCTTTGGTTACAAAACCAACTACTAGATTACGAGTTCAATTTTCTTAAAACTTCTATTTACATTGATAACACTGCTGCTATGTTTATTACAGCTAAACCTGTCCAGCACTCAAAAACGAAACATATCGAGATTTGATATTATTTTCACAGAGATAACTCTAAAAAAGGTTTAATCATTTTGATTCAAATCACAACTGAAAAACAGTTAGCTGACCTATTTACAAAATCCTTTTTACCAGGTCGATTTGAATATTTGGTTGAGTCAATTGGACTTATTAATCATGTTTAAAAACTAGTTTTGAGTTTAATTTAGTTGTTTGATTAATAAAAATGATAAGAACCCTCCCTTAGCTTAATCATGAATATAGAGAAACTGTCAAAGTTAACTGCCTGATTGTAAATATTGTGTGTGCATGTTCAATAGAAAAAGAAAAAGAAAATACAAAAATAGGAAATTGCAAAATCAAAAAAGAAAAATATAAAAACAATAAAAAAATAGATTTTTTCTTGTTAGTTAATTGTTTAGGACTGAATCTGTATTTGCAATTTGTGAAAAATGATAGATACATTAGTTCTGATCAGTTGCATACTTCACTCGCTACTAAAGTCTGACGTGATCAGATATGAGGTGCAGGTAAGCTCATGCAATTATACTAAAAAGGTAAATTCTTGTGATCAAACTAAATCAATCATGCATTCATGTTTGTCCATTTTAGTACCAATAAGTAGTGTTGACTTCTCAAATTGATTGCTTATAAAGTCATAAACTCACACCTGGTGGCGATATGAATAACCATTGAGCTCTAATTATTTAAAGCATCTATTCACTTCTCTGTTATGAGTCATCATAGACCTGAAATGACGAGATATCCTTTGTTGTAAGTCATTACAGACCTGGATATTCTCATTTGATGCAAAAGATGCCAATGTGCACAATCTAAACATGAGATCTAGTTATAAGTATATGTCAGGTTAACAACTTGAGAAAAGTGATTTCTTGCATATCTTGACAAGGGTTGAACTCTCTAAGTCTAAGTGTGACTTACATAATGTCATATCTAATCGTACCTTAATCAATCCAAGAATTAAAAAAGTAAGTGTGCTGAGTATCTTGCCAAAAGCACTCATTTTCTGTCCTTAGATCTCGTGTCTCCTTTGTTGTAGAAATGCTAACCTGGAACACACTTGATCAAGATGTAATCATTGTCTATGATTATCCATCATTTATTTATTTTTAATATGCTGATCTTAACTGATATGATCTCACTGTAGGCATGCGATTCAATTGTATATAGTAGATTTTTATTCTGCTTTATTATTTATTTTTGCATGATTTTCTATGTGCAGTCATGTTGATAATGATTGGTTTGCTCTAATTGCAAAATAAAAGAAACTTCTAAGTTTGTAAACTTAAAAGTTTAGGGGAAGTAAAAATAAAAAAGAGAAAATAATTGAATTTCAAAAAAAAAAGTGGAAAATCAAAAATAAAGTGTTTTGGATGAATGAATGAAGCTGAAATTTCAAACATGTGTGTGTTTGATATGATGTAAAAATGAATCTGAAAAAGAATTCAAATTCAGTGGAAAAGGTTATTGCAAACAAAATGAGACTATTTGTTTTGTAAAAGTTATACAGAGACTAAAATGACGGGAAATGTTTTTTGAAAATAAAATAAAATAAAATGGTAAAAATAAAAAATAAAAATTTTGAATGTCAAAAAAATGCTAAACTTTGAGGGTCATTAATGTAAATTTTGAGTGATAGTCAAAAATTGACAACGTGTTGAAAAAATTGTGTGTGAATAGTACTAATGTGCTTAAACAGTGTTCAGATGGATGGTGTGAAAATTTCAAGTGTCAAGACTCATGGAAGGTTTCTCATGCGCCTGAATAGTACTCATAAGTCTAAATCAGAGTATGATAATTTTCAGAAAATTGTGCAAGTGTTGGGCGTTTCATTCTATGCTCATGGGCC
The DNA here is from genome assembly GCA_025506505.1 of Flaveria sonorensis. Lineage (NCBI taxonomy): Eukaryota > Viridiplantae > Streptophyta > Magnoliopsida > Asterales > Asteraceae > Flaveria > Flaveria sonorensis. Next base: position 36,773,111 of record CM046440.1, on the reverse strand, counting down.
TAAACAGTTGTCATGTGTCTGAAAATTTGGTTAAGTGTTGGGCGTATCAACTATGCTCATACACCTAAATAGTACCAGACTTCCAAGTGTTAGTCTCATGCGCCTGAACAGTGCCCAAGCTCCTAAACAGTGCTTATGCGACTGAACAGTGCTCATGCGTCTAAATCTCATGCGCATTCACAGTGCTCATGCGTCTAAAACTTGGTGTGAAATTTAGTCTCATGCTCCTTCACAGTGCTCATGTGCCTAAAAATTTACACTTGTATATATACAACACTTGTGTAGTTTTCATTCACTCATTCACAAACTCAAACACTCTGATTCACTCACTCGAACACTTGATACACTCATTCATTAAACATTTGATTGTTATTAGTTAATCTTTGTGATATATAGGTATCTCAAGAGAATTTGCTTGCCGAGGAGTCTTCACTCGAAGTTATCAAAGTTGTTGCTGATTCACCTATTCATGTGCCAGATGAAGGTGGAAGATCAACAAAAATGCTACAGTCCTTTTTGAGATCTTGAATGCTGAGCAGATCATAGAATCTTTGAAAGAAGTTTAAGTCTGCATTCAAGAAGGCTTTATGAGAGTTGTAACTCTACAAATAGAAGCCCGCGTTCAAGTTCAAAGATGAGACAAAAGAGTTCAATGTGGACTGAAGACAATGTAAATCTTAGGGGGAGTATTGTTGAAGCTCTTGGAAGATTAACATTTTGTCTTTATGTGTTTTTTGTCATAGTATAGGGACTTATTTTGCCCTCTTTATAAGAGGAAAGCTCCCAGGTTCCACATCTTAAAGAAGCGCATGACCAGATTAGAATCACGGAGGTTCATTCGCAATGGGACAACTCACCCAGCCATGATGCATGACAGAAGAGATCGAGCACAAAATGGAGTTTCCCTCTTGGGTGAGGCTCACATCCGGAAAGAATCTTTTTCAAGACTTTATCTCCTATGTTGACCTTTCTCTATATTACCTTATTTTGGAATTCACTATTGGGTGGGAACAACTGGAGGAAGACAGCACGGGGCAAAGCAAACGGTAGAGCTTCGAGTGACTTTTTTCTTTGCTCTTCGACAGCCTGTCATTCGAAGCTCCTCTGTCGCGCCCTAGCCGAGCGTTCATCGCCTGCACAAGCAAGCAGATTAGCTTCATCATTAAATTATTGTGCCGGCAGGCCTGGGCGAGCCTTTCCTTTAATGGTTGGGGGAAGCATTCCCTTATCTGAACTTGGCGGGCATTCTTTCCTGCCTGCCCCAACCGGTAGACGGTTCCTTTTCCCCCTGGATCAATGAAGAAGGGAGAACTTGATTCTTCCGAAGAACCGGAAGCGAAGCGCTATGCCGGACTTTTCGAACTCAATCAACTCGATGCAAAAAAATGTGCGATAAGCGTCTGGATATTTTATGTAATGTACAGGGTAGACTTTAGACTTTATACTTTAGACTTAAGAGACAAAAGACTAGTGAATACAAAGATAGAACATAACGAACTGTAACCCTTACACATTGTATCCTGTGCATTTGCTATCAATGAAATCTATGAATTTTTTGATGTAATTGCATGTGTTTGATTACTTTGTGTTTGAATTGATCATTGCGTTACGATATCATCACAGATTCGATCCTTTTGAACCGATCATTTTCTTTATGGTTAGGGGGTCCTCTGTAGGATTCTTATACTTTCATCCTTATTTATTCACTACATTTGGAGGTGATCCATTTTGGGATTATTTTTGAGTCATTCAATTTGGAATATAGTCCAAGTAACTCATCTACTTTAGGATGTGTTCTTCATTGGAAATTATTTTGGATCATTAACATCAGTTATTTATGCCTTGTTTACTCTAGGTTTTTGCTTAGCAAAACAAAAAAGAAACTGATATAGGTGAATTATACTTATAAAATGTCATTACTTGGTGTGTTTAGGTAACTACACACACCCAGTTGGATAAACTAATACTTTCTCCTACCCTAAGATCATGGTTGCATAGTGAAATGTTGAGATTTAGTTCATCACAAAAGCATATATCTTCAATTTCAAGCTAAGCCTACCCATACATTAAATAAGGTATGTCAGTATTTAATGATTTAAGAAATGCATTGCGAATGATATTTCAAATGAAAGACATTTATTTGAGTTTTATTGATTTTTCTTTGTTATTGACTTTTTGATTCAAATGAAAGACATTTTTTGAATTTGCATAATATTTGAATGTTTTTTTTTTATTTTGAATATTTGGAAAACTTGATGGATCAAGAAATTAATCAAATTATTCTATTTGATTTTTCATTATAAATTAATCATGCCAATCGATTGTACTAGGAATTTAAACATACTAGGTTCAAATACTTTAGTAAATAAATCAGCAAGTTAATTATCAGTTTAAACTTGAATCAACTTTATTAATCTTTTTTCAGCACCACCTCTCAAAAATGATGTCGTATCTCAATATGTTTTGTTTTTGAGTGTTGTACTCTAATCGAGCGTTAATGTTATTTGACAACATATAATAATAATAATAATGATAATAATAATAATTATTATTATTATTTTAATTATTATTATTACTACTACTACTATTACCATTATTCTTATTGTTGTCGTTTGGTTGTTGATGTCATTATCTTTGTCATTGTCGTTGTTGTTGTCGTTGTCACTGTCGATGTCGATATCATTGTCGCTATCGTTGTAGTTTCGTTTTAGTTGACATTGTAGTTGTTGGTGTTTTTGTAGGTGTCGTTGTCGGTGTCGTTATTGGTGTCGTTATCGGTGTTGATGTTGGTGTTGTTTTCATTGTTGTTGTTGTTGTTGTTGTCGTTGTTGCTGTTGCTACTTCTGTTGTTGTTGTTGTTGTAACTTCTTTTCATAATGTCATGGTAAGTATGTTAAGTATTTTCTTCTCAAGGTCTATGCTCGTATTACAGCTTTGGTAGGCATGGATATGGGTTTTGATTCGTCATATGAATATATGTCAAATGCTAATACCTTTCACTAATAGGGATCCACATACCTGTATCCACATACGATACATGTGATTCAAATTGATCCTTTCAATTTGTACAATCAGAAAGTACCAATAATTTTCGGGGGTTTTTTGGCGTTTCAGTCTTGTTTTTGTAGTTTAACATCATCGTAAGATTTGTTTCATAGATCATTATATTATCGTTTGAAAGTAAATCTTGAAATATCCCTTGAAAAATTGTTCAAAAGTTGGATTACACAAATGTAATTTCACTGTGTAATTTCACCTAACACATGTGTCATCAACATTTCAGGTGAAACTAGGGAAATAAGTGAAACTAGGAGGGGCATAATTGAAGCTAAAAGCGAAATTAAGGGGTAAGCAAATTTAGAGTTATACTACTTTTGCTTGAGCTGCTGTTTCAAGCCATTTTCGCTTCTATTACGGGTTATTACCATTTTTGAGCCTATTTCTTCAACACTAACTACAAGAAAACTTAAACCTTAGAATCACCAGAACTTTCCCAATACTTTGAATTTAAAGAAATCCACTGGTAGTATCTAGAACACATGACAAACATTTCTATCCAATCAGTTCTTAATTTCATTTATAAAATCTTCCAGTTGAATATTCAAACAAGATGAATGAAGAAGATGATTTTTTATGAAATTCAACAAAACAAGTCAAAGGTCTCTCGAATTAAAAGCCTAATGCTTTAATGCCAATTGTAGGTCCCTGGTGACGGACTCGGATCTTAACGTATGCTCAAACCAACAGCACGACGTGTGGAATCCATGCATGGCTTCTTGTGTTCGTGATAACAATCAACATGTAATCAATATTATCACTAACACACTTCTAACATTGATCTTTATTTAATCAATAATGAGGTTGTACAAAGGTTACACAAAAACACCTTGCTTAACAATCTTTATTTCTCTTGTTCATCACCTAGAAATGAGCACAACACATGTTATTTATAGGGAAACATCTAATTTCACTAAGCATACAAAACCCAAGTGAAATTAGTGAAATTAGCTATATATTAGCCAATTACTAGCTAATTTCACTTGCCTAGGAAAAATTACATATGTATAATTTCACCTAGTGCTATTCACTAATGAAACGTCACGGACTATTACAAATCGAAAACTATATATTCTGATACAATCAAATACATATCAAAATAACTAAAATCTATCATCCAAGTTGTTGTCACACCGAATTTTCCAACATGGGTTAGCGCTAAGTGGAAAGACTTTCCATTCTCTTTTTTATGGTCAGCCTATGCAACACACACACACGATGATCGGTTCAAGTGAAAAATCCCCGGTAATTGAAATTAACGAATGACAAAAACTAAAGGAAGAACATGAAAGAATTTCCTGGACCATTTCCTTAGATTATTGATGCTTGTTACTAGTTTACCTATTTCTTTATCTGTTAAATCCAAGAGTTCTAAAATTTGCAAATGATAAATGTGGAAGGATTTAAACTACCGATCTTCCTCCCCAAGTATGCTTAGTGTTTACATATTATATTGTTGTGGTTAAAATATAATTATTTAGAATCTTTAGAAAATTAACTCTAGACTTTTTTGGGTGTTATAAGGTAAAGATCTCATTCAAATTGAAATATATAATTGGTGCTTATAAAAATTCAATCTGATAACCTATAAAGAAATCATGAACTAGTATGTAGAACGTGTTATGAAAATATTCTAGAAAACTAGACCAAGACGTACTTATATAAAAAATGAACCATCACAATATTTCCAGTTGGTCGTTAGCAGTTGACGAAGAACAATTATGTAGAAGGTGTTACAAAAACAAGGTGTTAGAAAATAACCCAACACCTATATTATAACTTCCATAGTTGGATAATTATATCAAAAAGGAAAACCATTAACAAGAGTTCCATCTATAGTAACTAAGTTATCACTGACTTCTTGTCCTTTAACAGTAACTTAGCTACTGCTTATTACTCTTGTTATTGACCAAATGCCACTAATGTTAAGTTTCGTTTGATGCTTCAAGTTGTTGCACTATGATAAATAGCAACTTATTACTAATTATCTATTCTTTCTAATGATCAAAATTCATGCCACTTTTATCAAACAAGCAGATCTTAGGCAACTTTTAATGTATAATAAACCAAACGATGCCCTATTGACCCCCACTAGGGGCCTCATCGAGCTATTGTCCTGAAGCACATAAAAAATTCTTAAAAAGCATACACTTTACGGTTTTAACCTATAAAGATATGTACTGTAATTTTAATATAACTAAACTCATCATAACGTTAAGGCTATAAATGAGCTGAGCCGAGTCCGAGCTCGACTCGTTTGTAGTTTTATTTACAAAAGGCTTGTTTTTATTAGATTATTATTTTTTTATTTTTGAAATTATTTTTATATTTATTTATATAATACTTTTTATATATAACATAATAAATATTATTTTAGTTAATTTTATCATAATTTTATACATAATATTATTATTTATATAAATACATATGTAAGACAGAAATAAAAATTATATAAATAAAAAGCTCGTTTAGGCTTGCGAGACGGATCCAGCTCAAAATCTAAAGCTCAGGCTCAAGCTCATTTAGTAAATGAGCTATAATATGACCTCGACCTTGGGCTTGAACTCGTTGAGGTTCAGCTTGATTCGAGCTTTTTCCGAGCCGATCTCAGGTATCTTACAATTAAAGTTATCCAATTTAACCGGTAGTACCGTTGAAGGGTGGTCAAGGCAACAGTTTCATAAGATGGAGAGATTTACAACACTTAGCAGATCAAATAGGGAACCGGCTAAGATTAAACAATGAACACAAGTAACAAGAACAATAAACAAGAACACTCAAATATGGTTTTGAAGAATGATGTTTATTGCTCTTAAGTTCTTATAAGTGTTACAAAGCTTAAATCTAAATACAAGTACTTGAGATACTTTATACCACATCCTACAGCCGGCCATACTTTGAAGGCCAGCTGGAAACACTAATCTAGACAACAAGATCAATGTAGAGTAAAGTCAAAAGGCAGATTGCCTTTTGACTAGTGACTATGACATGCCATAGCTCACATCCTAATATATTACAAAAAGGATAAAAGTACATAGTTGAAAAGTTACAAACAAAAGACCTTAATCTACAGTTGACAAAAGCATGGACTTTTCACCAACTCATATAAGTTGGTGAGTCTTCAGAAGTGGCAATGGAAAGTTGTTCAACTTTTATCAAAAGGTGATTCAGAAAAAGCATGTCTTCTCTGTCTTCGGAAGAAATCAGTTTTTGCTTTGGAAGACTTTGTCTTTGAAGCTTCGGAAGACTTCATCTTTGGCTTTAGAAGATTTGATACATAGCATAATTCACTGAGTTATATCAAATCTTTCGAAGTAACTTCCTTGTACTTCATATGTGCATGATGAGAGCTATTTGGTTGTTCTATGGTTGCATCAGCCTTTAAGTGTATTCCTTACAAACTCCTCTTAGGCTGGTGCTACCAAAACTAAAGAGACCTTTGAGTCTTGATCTTCATCGGTCGACAGTCCTCATCAGAATCAAAACCGTTCCCCTTATCATTAGTTGGTCAGGATCCTCATACTCTCAAAGTATATCCTCATGTTATAGAGATCATGCAGAGGGAGATCAAGTATGTTTTGCCAAAAGTACATGTCTTGACCCCCTTGATCACTAGTGACATACCATCTATCTGGATTAGTGGTAAACATCTAAGACACGATGGGTCTCTCAGCAGCAAGAGGCTCTATTTGAATAGGAGTTGGATAAGCAGCCTCTTCTTGATCACCCTCGGGATGTTCTGACCCATTCTGAGGTGCAGAGGTGGATGCCTTGGACTTCTTCTTCTTCTTCTTGTCCCTTCTTATGGCCATCCTTTTCCTCTTTCTGTATTTTAACTAAGGAGACTGGCCTGCAGTACCAGATTATTCTTGTTTTTCTTCCTCAGTTGGGTCCTTGTCATTCACAGGTTTAAAAGGAGAAGGAACAGGACCCTGCATTGGATTAAAAGATGAAGCTTGCTATGATGCAGCACTAAGTCCAGGTTATGTTGTCTCTTGGGGTTCAACCTTGACCTCAGCTTCAGGTGAATCTTGACTTGGTGAAGAATGCAAGTCAACCAGCTTAACCCTTTTGATCTTCTTCTTGATCACTCTAATGTGCTCATCCATAGTGGATAGAGACATTAGACCAAGGCTCCTTCTAAAGAATCCATATAGCTTCAAAAAGCTCACCATCTTCTATCTATTAGCAGACTTCTTCAGATTTGCTCTGATGGTGGCTCTTGACCTTGCAGCATCTTCCCTCATCTTCCTCTTTGTAGCTTTTTGCTGTTTTTCCACTTGTTGCTCAAGCTGCTTGAGGTATTCAAACTCAATGTAGTCATATGGTAAGGGAAGAAGGTCTGCTGCCTAATAAAGACCTGTGGCACTCAGGTAGGTTATCATGTTTTGCCTTTCTTGTTCTCTACCTTCCTGAGTTTGTTTCTTAATAGCCACAGCCACAGCCTCTGTCTCAGAACTTTCTTAAACTAGAGAGAGGGTAGGAGCTTTGTTGAGTCTTTTTCTTCTTCTTTCTTCCTTGATCTTGAGAAGCAATTCTGCATTCTCAACTTCCTTCCTCTCCTTTGACTCTTCCATGTCAGCCAGTTCATTTAATTCCTCCAAGGGGAGAAAGATGAGTGATGAAATCAACCTTTCTGTGTGAATGAATGTTTGCTGTTGAGTATGAACAACAAGAACAAACACTGGTTGATTTCTCCCAAGGATCTTTTCTAATCTCTTAATCAGCAAACATGAACCATGGTGCGAAAACCCATGATAGATGCTATGATATCAGTGTTGTGTATGTTTGTGTGTGATTGTGTGATTGCTAGTGCTTGGATGATAATATCTATTTGATTGATTGATTGTTCAAAAGCTTACAAAGGATTAGGGTAGTATGCTATTTATAGCCTATACACAGAGCTATATACAATTACTAAACTACCCTTATGTAAATGAAAATTACATAAAAATCCTAAGTCTATCAGCAGTCCGCTATGGATGATTAGCTGTCAGCTGTGGATGTCAGATACTTGTCCATTGTACATTGGATGATGTCCGCTATGAAGTGTTTGTATGTTGTCAACTGCGGAATGTTCATCCGCTGTGGATGATCATCCGTTGTGGACTTGCATCCGCTGTATGTTGTTCATCCACTGTGGGATGTGTTCATCCGCTGCGAGCACTTGGACTTGATCTTCATCCGCTGCATCTTCTTATTCATCCGCTGCTGATACTTGGTCAAAATTTCGTTTATCTACAATTCTGAAAAAGAAATTTAAACAATAATTACTGAATGTTATGATTGTTAATGATACTAATGTGTTAGTTAATGATTGTTTGAATGTTAGAACACATTATGTTTGATTATGGCACGCATTATCCTTTAAAGCATTAATCCATTAATGCACTTGTTAAGTCCAACAATACTCCCCCTAAGGATGATGTTGCCATCAATTTAATGATTGCTTGTTAATTTTTTGTTTGTTAGAAACAATGTGTGTGTGTTGGTGCTTGTTAATGATTTGTTGAGCAGGAAAATGTGTGTGTGAGTTTGATATAAAAGATTGTTATTGAAATGGTTTGTTTGTTCACATCGGATGAACATTTGTTCATGTGCTGTGGACCCTTGAATGATTTTTGATTGTTCACTGCGGATGAACATTTGTTCATGCGCTGTGGACACTTTGAAATTTTGTTTGATTGTACACAGCGGATGAACATTTCTTCATGCGCTATGGACACTTGAAAATGATGTGTTTGATTGTACACAGTGGATAAACATTTGTTCATGCACTGTGGACACTTGGATGTGATGTGTGAATGTTTACAGCGTATGATTACATGTGTGCATACGTTGTATACACTTGTACTGTTTCTACAATGGATGACTAATGCTAGTCATGCGCTATGGAATGGCACTGTATTCACAGCGGATGTCTTGTCAACATCATGCGCTGTGAACACTTGTATGTTCACAAGTGCATAGCGGATGTTTGTTTGTTTTGTCCGCTATATACACTTGGTGTATTTTGCATGTTATGATGGTTACTGTAGCTACAGTGGATGTATGTTTGTGTGTCCACTGTGACAACAGTTGTCAAATTTTCTATAATTTTGAAAAAACTTGATTAATTTTCTTCAGAAGCAAATGTTTGATAAAATTTTCAAAGATTTGGTTTGTTTGAAAAATGATTCTGAATTGTCTCAAAAATTGAATGTTTGTTAAAATGCTAAAATTTTAACATGATCAATCTATGGATGTTAAAATATCACTCACAATCAATATTATGCAATATTGTACATATGTATATGTGTCAAACTGCTGTGTTTGGGTGCTTGCTTGACTTGGTTTTGTTTAAAACTCAAAATTTAGAAAATTTCAAATTTTAAATGTATAAATATGCACAATCTGCTGCCTTTGATATTTCTATGTTCGATTTCTCCCCCTAAATTTTTGCATAGTTATAAAAATCTTTTATAAAAAATGACAAAAATTTATGTGTGTGAGTGAAAATTATCAAAGTCCAAATTTATTCCTCGTTTGTTAAACACTTAGTAAGATCACATTGAATCTTACTAACAAATGGATGTGTTGCTTGGTTGAATCATGAATCAGAGTCACATACAATGAGATCATACTAGTCTAAAATTCTCACTGAGTGGTTTGAATGTTTTTAAGAATAGACATGGACTAATACAATGTTGATTGTAGATATTTGATCCACTTAAACTCATGCATGGTATTAATGATTGATTGAAACAGTGAGTGATTATCATGTTTTGAGTTGATTGATATTAGTTGTATGTACCCCACATCTAATTGTATGTTTGGTACAACCCTTCTCAAGATATGCTAGAAAGCACTTTCAATACTTAAGACCTAGCTACTTAGGAGTATAAATGCTCAATTTGATCCATGATGTTTGGTCCTTATTGGGATTCTTTTCACTTTACTTTGAAAGGTGATCCTCTTTGGGATTCTTTTGATTCATTCACAAGGAATGTAGTCTTAAAGACTTTATTGATTGTTCATCCATAATGGATGTGTTCCTCATTGGAAATCTTTTTGGATCATGTTTTAGGTCATTTAGGTCTGTGTTTAGCACAACAAAGAATTCCTAGATGTACTCCAGGTCTATGATTATCATAACAGAGGAGACACTTGTATGATTGAGCAGTTTATAAATTGTTTCACTTGGTGTATTGTAGTTACTTTACAAGCAACCTATATTGGATAGATTAGTACTCACCATAGACCAAGATATGTTGTTTGACCACATAATCATGAGAATTTAGTTCTTCACTGTTGTATGTGATGTTAGGTGTCCATGCTGAGCCTATCCATATATCAAACAAAGTACAGTCAGTAATAGTGGAAAATAACTCAAGTGAAGAATATGCTAGTGTACTATCATTTCTCATGAATGGTATGTGTGATTCAATATATTTAAAAATGATGTGTTTGTTTGATATCTTGATTTTGAAAGATACATGTTTAATGTTAAACTTGGACTTTGACAAAATCAAGCTTGTTTAATTTTAATGTTTTGAAAAACATTACTTGTTTGATTCAAAGTTGATCATACCAAGTGACTGAACCAAAAATTCAAATCTTGTTGAATCAAATGGTTTAGTAAATAGGTCAGCCAATTGATTGTCTGTATGGACTTTGATCAACTTGATCAAACCCTTTTCTGAACAATCTCTCAGAAAGTGATATCTGATCTCTATGTGTTTTGTTTTTGAATGTTGAATAGGATTGTCAGTGATAAACATGGCAGCAGAATTGTCAATGTGTATGGGTGTTTGAAGAAAATTAAAGCCATAGTCAAGCATTTGGTTTTGAATCCAAAGCACTTGAGAACAGCATACAGAAGCAGCTATGTATTCTGCTTCAGCTGTAGACACAAAGACATTTGTTTATTTCTTGCACTGCCAAGAGATCAATCTTGATCCAAGAAACTGACAACCTCTGGTAGTGGATTTTCTGTTTTGATTGCATCCTCCATAATCACTGTCTGTGTAAACAAAGAAATCAGTTAGATGGTCGAACCCAAGCCAAGATGGTCTTGGGTTTTCCGTCTTTCCCTACGACACAAATTTCTTCTAGAATGGCATTGTCTGCTGGTTTAGGAATTCTAGGTACACTTTTTAGCTCTATCAGGAGAAGTACTTTGAACCATTCTCCTTTAAGAGTTAATGTCTGGTGATTGTCTGTTTTGAGACTTATGTCTTCTTGTTGGTTGTTTAAAGTTGTCATAAAATGTTTTGTCACTTTTTAAAACAATGTTTTGGTGAGGAGTTTGTCTTAGAACTCCTACTTTGTTCTTAATTTGAACACTTGTTTGTTTCTCAGTTGATTTCTCAACTTGAACCTGTTTGTTTTGCTTTTTATTTTTTTAATTGAAAAAGCAATTTGCTGTGCTGTGGTTATTTCTTTCACAAATTGAATAATAGTTGTGAAAATGGCATGTTTTAGTACAGTGATTATTCATGTTACAGTACTTACAGTATTTACCATACTTGCATTTTTCAGTGGAGTGTGTGTATTGATCACACCACTCACAATATGGTAATTCTGATTTTGTTTGTTTGTTAGTAACTTTTGTCTTCAAATTTGATTTTGAGGGAATTTCAAAAGTTACTATTTGTTGTTTTGGCTGAATTGTGGATTTGTCTTTCCCTTTATTTACCTGTTTGGGAGAGACAGTGGAAGTTATAGTTTTTCTTCCACCAGAACAGATATCAAAACCTTTAATTTGTTTTGTTTGTTTGTTTGATGTATCAGCTACACTTGAAACCTTTTGAGTTTCAGTAATTGGCTGAGTTGGCTCATCATCCAATAAATCATCTTCATCGTCATCTATTGTTTTTTCATCAAATTCATTATTCTCTCCTTGATAAAAGTCAGTTGATTTGATTTGTGGTGATACTGAACTTTTAACAAATTTTATGAAAGGTGATTTGATGTTAATGGTGATTTTGATGATGATGATGATGATTGTTCGGAATCATCAGTCTTTTCATGAGTGTTAGGAGATTTATCCTGTTTGTTGGTCATTGAGTCAGGTAAAGGAATATAATTATCATTGTAAGGTGGGCTGACCTTGTTATATCCTAAACCTGACGGGTCTTTTAATACCCTTTGTTTAGCAAGAAGTTCTTCGAACTTCTTGTTGCTTACCTGAAACTTCTGAAGTTTTACTTCAGTTTCAGCATGCAATGCTTTTGATTCAGTCAATGATGCAGAGAGGTGCTCAACTTGAGCTACTAGTGTTAATTTCTCAAACATTAGTTTATCTAAGTCATTTTGTAATGAAAGTATTTTGGTTGCATATTGTTTATGTTCTGATTTTAAACTTTCATTTAAAATGTTTGTTTCTATAACTTTCTTCGAAAGTTTGTCTGCATGCTCTCTATATCTGTTGACATCATCAAAACATGCCTGTGTGCAGAGGTGCTCCTTTACCTCTTTCGGGATGTCTGATATTTTATCTTCAATATCTTCCATAAGAGCATGATCTGGAGATGGAATTTCAGCCTCATACAGGCTCCAGTCACACTCACCATCTTGTTTGATTATCAATGCAGAAGATTTTGAATGTTGATTTAGACTGTACTGTGTGATTTGTGGTGGGGTTGGTGTAGCTGGAATGCTAATTGGAGGTGGCACCTGTCTGTTAGAATGATAACCACTGGATGTTTGTGCCTGATGTGTGTTTCTGTCAACTCTTGGCTGTTGACATTCTCTTGAAAAATGTCCATAGAGTTGACAATTATAGAATCTCACCTTTAATTTATCAAAACCAATCTTGGTTTTCTTATCCATGCTCAACCCACGATTTCTTTGCAAAAATCGTTTTGATCTATAGGCAATCATTGCCATAGACCATTGAAGATCCATTTCTTCAACCATGTCTGGTGGGAGTTCATCCAAATCTTGTTGAATAAGTTGGGATGGTGTTAGACTTGCACCCAAATAAGCTTCAAAGCTTGTTGCAAATGCTGCATATACTGCCTTTTGCTCTTCACTTTCCAGTATAATTAAGAGAGCATCCATGGGTTTTTCAAGTCTATATATGTTATGATTCTGTGTCTATTGTTGTTTGTTTGAACTGGGGATGTGTGGATGATGTTTGCTTTGAGGTGTTGCTTCATGTGAAGCATGCACACCAGTCTTTTTAGACTTATGTTTGTTGTTGGATGATTCAGGTGTTGAGAAGAATGATGTATCACTGGAGTCCAAAAATTCTTCATCTTCTTCTTCTCTAGTGCTTGTCAGAAATGCATTGTCTGTTTGTTGTGGTTCTTTGAATTCGTAAGCCTCTACATGTCTGATGTGATTGTTATTTCTGGATTTTTCATCCATTTCCAGAGCTTCAACCTTGGCTACCAGAGAGTCAAGGAATAGGGCTTCCAAATCCAATGTTTCCTTTATCAAGGATACTGACTGAGTCCAGCTCTCAGGCAGCGTGTGCAACATCTTCTTGTTGATTTCAACAGCTTCATATTTCAGTCCATATACAATCATTTCATTTACTAACTGGACATATCTATGTAGCTGTTGTGGGATAGATTCTCCCTAGATGTGATGGAAAGTTTCATATTGGGTTCTCAATTTCTCTTTCTCAATTTCTCTTTCTTGATTTCCCGTCTTTCTTCACTTCCTTCACACATTGTGTGAAGAACTTTCCACAATTCATGAGCTGTTTTGAAATTTTCAACACGAGTTAAAATTTCAAAAGGCAATGTCATAGCAAGGATGCTATAAGCCTTCATGTTTATTTTGACCTTTTTCAGGTCATCCCCAGCTACACTTTTTAAACTAACTGGTTTCTATATATTATAATCTGGTCCAAGAGTCAAAGGAATGAAAGGACCCTCGGTTATTGAAGTCCACAAATCAGGATCTTGAAAAATTATCTAGTTCCTGAACATGATTTTCCATTGCTTGAAGTTTGACTGGTTCTTTAGTCTGGGTGGTTTTAGACCACTGTTTGTTCCTGAAATTTCATCAGCCATGATTGTTTAATTTTAACCTAACGTTATAAGTTAAATTTGTTTGATGATTTTAGCTTGATGAAAAACTTGTTTAATCCTAAAGTCTCTAGGATTTGTTTGTTAATAGAGTCACCTTTTTTTAAATTTACTTACCGAATAAAAGAATTAATTAATTGAAATTAATTAATATCCAATGTTAGGTCACTTTCAAATCTCGGTGAAATGAAAGGAATATTCTGTCAAGGGAATGTCAACTTTTTAATGATATCAGTCAAATAAAGTCAAAACCCTAAAAACATAGAAATTGTTTTTAATAGTTACCTTTTTCGATCAAAAAGTAACTTTTTCAAAAACTTCAAAAGAAGATTATATTTCTTCTTTGATTTTCCTGATGAAACAACACAATCACCGTAGATTATGAAGGTTATGAATGATCAAACCTAGGGTTTATTCTAAGGTTTGTTGGAGGCTGAGATAATTTCAACAAAAACAACAATCGGTTTGTTGTTTGATGAAGATTAATCGCCTGTTTTGAGTGAAAAACAACTCAAATATGATGATTAAATACAATGAACAGATTCAAAGTATTCAACCCAGTGTTTGTTTGATAAAAACTGGATAGAACAATAACTGTATATTGTTTATCCGAAACCCTTTGAAACCGACGAGGTTTTAAAGAGTTTTGTGATGAACACGTTTGAAAATCATGTATGAATGATGTTTAGAGCTTTAAATCCACAGAATCTTCTTCACAATACACAAAAACAGATTAAGAAGTCATGTTTTAAGTGTTATATGAATGTTTGGAGTAGAAGAAGGTTGTTGTGATGTTTTTCAGCTCAAGGATGTATGGTTTGAAGCTAATGAACCACTGATATCATCTTGTTGATTGAGAGGATCAAAAATCAATGTATGATTTGAGCCAAAGCTCTGATACCACCTGATGAAATCAACCTTTCTGTGTGAATGAATGTTTGCTGTTGAGTATGAAGAACAAGAACAAACACTGGTTGATTTCTCCCAATGATCTTTTCTAATCTCTCAATCAACAAGCATGAACCATGGTGCGGAAACCCATGATAGATGCTATGATATCAGTGTTGTGTATGTTTGTGTGTGATTCTATGATTGCTAGTGCTTGGATGATAATATCTGTTTGATTGATTGATTGTTTAAAAGCTTACAAAGAATTAGAGTAGTATGCTATTTATAGCCTATACACAAAGCTATATACAATTACTAAACTAGCCTTATGAAACAAAAATTACATAAAAATCCTAAGTCTATCAGCAGTTCGCTGTGGATGATTAGCTGTCCGCTGTGGATGTCAGATACTTGTCCACTGTGCATTAAATGTTGTTCTCTGTGAAGTGTTTGTATGTTGTCAGCTGTGGAATGTTCATCCGCTGTGGATGAACATCCGCTGTGGAATGTTCATCCGCTATGGATGAACATCCGCTGTGGACTTGCATCCGCTATATTTTGTTCATCCGCTGTGGGATGTTTTCATCCGCTACGAGCACTTGGACTTGATCTTCATCCGTTGCATCTTCTTATTCATCCGTTATGGATCACTCTTCATCCGCTGCCGACACTTGGTCAAAATTTCTTTTATCTACTATTCTGAAAAAGAAATTTAAATAATGATTAGTGAATGTTATGATTGTTAATGATGCTAATGTGTTAGTTAATGATTGTTTGAATGTTAGAACACATTATGTTTGATTATGTTTGATTATGGCAAGCATCATCCATTAAAGCATTAATCCATTAATGCACTTGTTGAGTCCAACAATGCGCTCATCAATGTTGTAGTTCCTGGACCCTAGATTGTTCAATCTAGCTGCCTTTGACTCATCATCTTGAGTACTTGGCCTCGGGGCAACTCTGATTGCAGCTTCCATAAGCCAGGGGTCCTACTTGAACTCTCTACCCTTGCCTTCCTCTTCCTCTCTCTTCTCCTCCTCTATCTCCTCAGAGGTCATCTTCCTCTTCCCTTTGTCACTCACAGGCCTGTGTGACTCAGGGTGGAGAGAGATTTGGCCTTCATTGCTAGGTGTTGCACTTGAGCTCTGGCCAGAGAGAGGCTGTCAAACACCTTCACCAGCTGGTGCCTCATTGAGGGTAATGGGTGTTAAAACATCTACAATCTCAAGGTTCACAGGCTCAACTACTGGGCCTTCAGCTAAGGTTTCCCCTTCAAAGCTAATCTTAGGGTCCACCTCAGCATCCAGTTGACCAATAGTCTTGCCTGCTAGCCTCTGTCTATATAATCTGATTCTCAGTTTGAACTCTTCAAGCACCCTTTGTTGAATCCTATCAGCTAACCTTGCAGCTTGCCTATTTTGACATGGCTTGGAAAGTATGAGGTCAACTACATAGGTGCTCTTATAGTATCTTAGGTTATAGAAGTTTACTAGGGCTCTTCTTTCATTATCATACCTCCATCCCACTTTTGGATTCTCAGCAGCGTGAGATAGAGTAGGCATAGCCCTTGGTATACCCTCCTTAAACAAGCTTTGAATGACTGAGTCCATATTAATGTAGACCTGGGAGGTTGTTGAGTATGGAAAACTACAAGTGAGGGTGGTGAGTCCTCTATGTCCATACTCTGAGAAGAACTCCCAGATTCTGTGATTGTAAGTAAGACTTTCTCCACCTTTTTGGTAGCATCACCCTCTTGCACAGGGGAGCTAAGAGTTAGGTCCACCTCATTCACAAGTTCTTGTGGGCTTGGTTGAGTCCTCTAGATGGGTCTCTCAGCTAACTTACCCTTGAGATCGGTGATCTCAAGTTTCTTTGCAAGGTAGTTACCTGAGATTCCAGGTGACTCACCTTTGAAACTAAATAGGTGCAAAGTTTGGATAGTTTGTGCACCTTTAGTTGCAGACTCCTCTCATCTTTATCAGAAGAATCATGGGGGATGAGAGAATAGGACCAAAGTCTTCTTCCTCATCACCAGCTTGTGTTTCTTGGCTGCTGGATTTCCCCTGCACACTGACAGCTTCAACGAAAGTGTCAATGGGCTGGGCTGCCATGATTGAGGTCTTAAAAATGTAATCACTTGCAAAAGTAAGAGCCTCTTCCATATGGGCCTCCTGAACAGGTTCAGGGAGGTCCACCTTAGTTATGGGTGGATGATGTGGGCTAGATATAGGTGATTCAGGAGCACTCATCTCTCCTTGAGCAGGGGTGGAGAAGAGAGACTCATGGTACTCACTAAACTCTATATCCTTGTCATTATAGAATTCAAGCTTTGGGATTGCTTGGTTAAGGTCTAGCGACTGGGGATGGTAACTTTCCCCTGAAGGTTGATCACTAGAGTTTTGAGACTCTGAGTGAAGGCTTAAGGCCGAGGTAATGAGCTCATCAGGTTGAGCATGAGGAACCTCAGCACTGATCATAGAAGTAATGGGAGTGGTCTGCTCCTCAGGAGAAGTGGGAGCTCTAGTGTCTACTTCTTCCTACATGGTTTGTGATTTGGGGACCTGCTCAACCTAAGTAGCCTTAGCAGGGGTTCATTTGGATTTTCTTTGGTAGGTGATGGTGATTTGTGGTTGTGTGGATGGTGCAGATGTAAAAGGTGTGGATTCAACATTGGCTGGTGCTGCCAAGTTGTCACCTTGAGCAATGAGCTCTAACATTTTTGGGACCAGGGCTGTTTCTACCCCTGAGAAGCCAACGGTGGGCTTTCTTACTGTCTTAAAGATAACGGGCTTCATCTATCCCAGTTTAAAAATATTACCTGTTCCCTTTAACTGTGAGTCCGGTTCATAGTTAAGAATGTATTGAACATATCTACAGAACATATAATATTTTAAGCAGTCCAGTTTTGCAAGCAGATTAGTATAAAAAAATTTAGAATACCTGAACTTGACCCCTTGAACCATTCCATGGACTATGTAAGAAAGGTTCTTAGGAATTTGGTCCCAACCTCGATGTTTGTTAGACAAAGAATGGATAACCACATGGAGGAGGTACTTCCATTATGAGGAAACCTTACCCTTTTTGAAGGTTCTTATGGAGTAGTCCCCTTCATAGCCCATCTGCAAGAATGAGTTTTTGACAGCAGATTTTGGGAAGGACAAGTCACCTTTTTCATCATCCAGCCTTAGATGAGAGTTGATGGTGGCTTGAGTGATGAATATTGTCCTCCCCTGCACTGTGGCAGACAGTGCCTTCCCACCGTCCAAGATGACCTCTTGGTAGGTCCTCCAGAACTCTAAGAGTTGATCTTCATACAATGGAGGGTCTATTATGAGGGCGTGAGGTAGTTGAATAGAGATAAGAAGCGGCAAACATCTGAGAAACCAGGATCTTTTTCAGATGATAACAGTGCAACTTGATTGTGTTGCCCGTGTAACTACATGGAAAAATTTGGTTGGTTTCGAGGATCAGGGTTGGCTATTTTAAGTAGCTTTAAAGTGAAGAAAGGTAAGAACAAGGTCGGTTTATGAGTGAATTTAGGGTTTAAATTTCTACAGAAGAAGGAGAAAGTGAAAGAGGAGGAACCGTTGTACGAATATATATATAGTAAGGATTTGAGATAAAGTTAATGCAAATGGATACACTTTAAAATTCGGATGTCGGTCCCACCACTGAAAAAATGCCCAAAAAGATAGTTTTCTTGGAAGTCGAAAATCTTCCAAAGGTAATTTTTCTTTGGAAGGTTTGAGAAAACTTTCGAAGCCAATTTGGCTTCGAAAGATATTCCTTAGTCTTTCAAGAATTTTGCTTTAGAAGAAAAATACTTAGAGTATTTTTACTTTCTAGATAAATTTTGTTTTGGAAGATATCAAATATCAGAAATTTTATTCAATGAGAGAATAAAGCTACACATTTGTCTGTCTTGGCTTTGCTGATCAGATCTCACTTCTAAGTTGTAGGACCTGTACATGTTAGCAACGCATTCAGGAGTACAAAGATGTTCTAATACCTTGGCTTCTTCATGATCAGCCATCAGTGCAGGGTTTGGAGAAGTATCTTCTACCTGAAAGCTCCAGTCAAAGCCTCCTTCTTCAACAGCAACAACGACATGTTGTTTTGGTTGGCTTGGCTTCTCAGTTCTTGTAGCTGCATCTATGTAGTTTGGTCTGGATTGTGTTTGGCCACTATTTTTCCTTGAAGCCTTGCATTCTCTAGCAAAGTGTCCCATTTGGTTACAGTTGTAACACTTACCTTGCTTTTATCTAGGCCAAACTTTCCACTAGCCATATTGCTTGGAAACTTCCTGTTCTCTTGTAGAACTTCTTGGCTCTGTGAGTGAGAAAAGTCATCTGTTGAACTATCTCCATGTACTCTAGATCGTTTGGATGGATGCAATCCAAGTCTTCAAGAGTGAAGAGAAAGTTTCCACAACTTTCATCAACAGACATAAAGGCTTGAGCAAAGCTTGTTTCTTAGAATGGGCTTCCTAGGATGTAGCTCTCCCTTGGTGTCTCAAGGAAGGTGATGAAAGGACCCTTTTGTGAGATTTTAGGGAAGCAAATGAGATGATGTTGTGATTCTCTGCTATCCCTTTCAACCATATGAAGGGCTGAACTCTACTGATTGTTGAAAGAGCTACTTGATGGATTTTGCAAGTTCATCTCCATCTGGTAGCCACTATGAATACCATACAGCTCTGTGAGAGTAAAAGTAAAGAGAATCTCAGTTCTCTTGATGGTCACACAATAGTGAGTCCATTGTCTGGGAAGAGAGAACATAAACTTCCTCACTATGTCTCTATTCTCAGGCTTGACTCCAACATCCATTAGAGTATCCACAATCTCAACATACCTGAAGTATTGTTGAATCATGGTTTCACCTGTCTTGTAGGTGAAGTTCTCAAACTGCTGCTTCATAATGTCTTTCTTGTTCTCCTTGGCTTCCTCAAACCCCTCATACATGAGCTTTAGTGCATCCTAGAGCTACTTAGCAGTCTTGCACTTCTTGAAGCCTATATATATGGAGTTTGGAGGAGTAGTTTGAAGAGCAGTCATGGCTTTCTGGTCTACATCTATTTTCTTCCAGTCTTTTTTAAAGTAGTTAGCCATTTCCTTTGGTATTATCCCACCTCTAGAAGTGGCTGAAGTGGTGCTTTGGATGTGAGGTCCTTCAACAACAAATCTCCACATCCTGCTGTCTTGAGACTTGATGAACCCTTCCATACATTGGCACAAAGTATCAAAGTCATCAGAAGTGATCAGTGGAGACTTTGTCATGGTACCGGTTTCCATATCAGCCTTAGAGATAGCTGTCATTTGAATTGATAAGTGTTTTTATGAAACTAAATGGATTTAAGATGGTGAGATCTTACAATCAAGAGCCTGAAATGCTTTGATACCAATTACAGGACCATTGAAGGGTGGTCAATGCAACAGTTTCACAAGGTGGAGAGATTTAGAACACTTAGCAGATCAAATAGGAAACCTGTTAGGATGAGACAATGAACACAAGTAACAATAACAATAAACAAAAACACTCAAATATAGTTTTCAAGAATGATGTATATTGCTCTCAAGTTCTTACAAGTGTTACAAAGCTTAAATCTAAATACAAGTACTTAATATACTTTATACTACATCCTACAGTCGGCCATACTTTGAAGGCTAGCTGAAAACACTAATCTAGACAACAAGATCAATGTAGAGTCAAAAGGCAGATTGCCTTTTGACTAGTGACTATGACATGCCATAGCTCACATCCTAATATATTACAAAAAGGATAAAAGTACATAGTTGAAAAGTTACAGACAAAAGACCTTAATCTACAGTTAACAAAAGCATGGACTTTTCACCAACTCTTATAAGTTGGTGAGTCTTCAGAAGTGGCAGCGGAAAGTTATTCAGCTTTGTCAAAAGGTGACTCAGAAAAAACATGTCTTCTCTGTCTTTGGAAGAAATCAGTCTTTGGCTTCGAAAGACTTTATCTTTAAAGCTTCAGAAGACTTCATCTTTGGCTTCGGAAGATTTGATACTTAGCATAATTCACTAGGTTATATCAAATCTTCCAAAGTAACTTCCTTGTACTTCACATGTGCATGCTGAGAGCTCTTTGGTTGTTCTCTGGTTGCATCAGCCTTTAAGTGTATTCCCTATATAACCTTTCTAACCCTAGGGTGCAAAACAAATGTTAACTCTCTTTTATTGTGATAATCAATAAAAGTCATTAGTTTTTGGATGAAATAACATCATTTCATATATACAACGTTACGGTTTTTATGTATATGTGTAAATCCACAAGGGTAAAAAAGTTATGACAGGTGTAAGTTACTTACACCAATTTACACCTGTCATAACTTTTTTACACTTGTGGATTTACACATATACATAAAAAACATAACGTTGTATATGTGTAATAATGTAATTCTATAAAAAATAATAATTTTGTTTAATCTTGATATTCAACTTTATGTGTAAATCCACAAGTGTAAGAAAGTTATGTCTATACAACGTTATTGCTACAAAAATAGGGTTAATATTCATGGGAAATGTTTAAATACAAAGTCTTCTAAACTAAAAAGTGTAAGAAGGATTAAGATATTGATATGTTTCCCTTTGATCAAGACTAAGTTGGGGGTAAAATTAGTAATGTTGCTCCTTCTCAAGTTACATCTTATTTTAAACATTCATAACTTTTACATATAACATTATTTTTTAAAAAAATTACCCCATAAAAATAAGCATTTTTAATCATTAAAACACGTATAGTGTTTATATAGAAAAACAAAGTATTTTTTCATGTTTGTTTAATTCATTGCGTAATTTAGCAAGTTTATTGTGTAATTTTCTAAATTGATAAGAATTACATAATTATCTTATGATAAATACATAATGAACTTGAAACAGTAAATATTTACATTTATTATTATTGTGTTATTTGAAAATCATTATTTTAAAAAACACAATGCATAACACAATGATCAACATTAGACGCAATGACAAGTACTAGACTAGATGATTAGCAACAGACACAAAATGTTGCTTGACGAGGATACACAATGATATAATCATGATTACATAATGAACTTAAAAGCGTAAAAAAGTTACATTTAAAATAATGTTATTTGAAAATTATAATTAAAAAAAAACATAATGTATAACAAAATAGTCAACATTAAACAAAATGGGTAATACAATGATCAATACTAGAATCGATAATTAGCAATAAACATAATGAGCTATTTAACGAGGATTACATAATGACCTAATAAGGATTACACAATGAACTGGAAAAAATATAAAAAATTACATTTTCAACATTGTGTTATTTGATAATTACCATTTTAATAAACACATGGTTAACATTAGACACAATGAGTAACACAATAACTAGCACTAGATTCGATAATGAGCAATATACACAATGAACTATTTGATGAGGATTACACAATTACCTGAGCATTATTACACAGTGATTTGAAACATGTAAAACAATTATAATTTTTAACATTGTATGATTTGAAAATTATTAATTTTAAAAATCACAATGCATAACAAAATGGTCAACTTTAGCCATAATGTTATGATAAATATTACACAATAACCTGATATTACACAATAAGCTTACGAATATTACACAATGAGCTGAAATAACATTAAAAAAACTTCTTTTTTTGTGTATCAAAATTATTGGCGTTTTAAAAATTAAAAAACTTATTTTTATGGTATAATTCTTTTAAACAAATAATATTATATGTAAAAGTTACAAACGTTTAAAAACAAGGTAAAACTTAAAAAATGTTGTTAAACCTAAAATATCATTGGTCTATCATTTAAAATTTTAATATTTTATAATTATACAACCGAATTCTTCTAACACTTAGATTTAAAATCTAGCGTATAATAATCCTTTTGAATTTTTTTTAGTTTTTCCTTCGATTTTATAACCCGCCCAATATAATATTCCTTCCCTCTAACCCTATAGGATTAAAATTAGCCCCGTCTTGAGTGTGACGAAGAAAGAGGAGGCGGTGGTTGAAGAATGGGGGCGGACGCTAACGGAGCGGAGCAGAACCCCACTAGTACTACTACGCTATCGGAACACGTGGAGGCCTTGCTTGAGGTAACATCACCTTGCCTTATACTTTATGCAAATTCCACTTTATCATCTCTTGCGTGGTGCTTTCATACAAGATTAGACCCATTGATGTTAAGTTCTGGAGTAAGTAACTCAAACCATGTTTCTGAATTGGTATTTGAACATGTTTCAGCTTCAGCGCATAATTCATACTTGGTTTTCAACACTAAGAATCGATGTTAGTTAATGGGTTTCACAAACTCCTAGAAGAGAGCTTCTCACCCAACCCTATGATGAATTAGATATTGAAGCTTAAGTAAGTGATGTGTTTGAAATGGAATAATTATAAGAAACGAGTGGAATTTTGTTTCACATACAAGTAGGGTGAAACTTTAGAGTGTTGATAAGCAGAAGCTTTCCTTAGTTATTGTTTTGGAGGCACAAGTGGGAAACCTAACGGTATGAAACACCCTACCTCACACTCTCTCACCTGTGAGCGCGAGACGTGAATGATGAGGGCTAGGTGGCGCTTGGATGGTGCACTCTACATTCGTACACTCGCATCATCATGACCCACTTGAGAATCGTCTTTATGTTTTTGAAGCATACAAGCTGACATTCTTGCTTTCCCTTCATCTACTACAGCTTGCGCGGATGCTTCATTGCAAGGCGGAACACGCTCCTATTAATGTATTTTTACATCCCAGTGCTTCGGCGCAGAAGCGTCCGACCAGTGAGCTATTATGTACTCTTTCAAGGGTAGTTGCTTCTAGGCAAACCTCTAAGCTGTCTGCACCCTTATGTCGTTTATCCCTGAGCGGTCATTTAGGGGTCTTAGCTGGTGATCCGTGTTGTTTCCCTATTGACGATGAGGCTTGTTCCCCATCGTCTTATCACAACATACGGTTAGGGCCTGTTGCCCTATGAGTCTCGGCCAAAGACTCCACACCCAACAGTTAAACCTTGAGGAGGCTTTGTAAAATTTCATGGATAATAGAACACAACAAACACACATCTTTTTCCAACAACACATTGCTGAATTTTAGGCATGGTAGTTATTTTTGACAGTAAAACTAATTACATCTTGTCATAGCTAGAGAAGTATATTTGTAAGCGGGCCAATATTGTTTTAAAGGAACGATATCAAACCTGAGTTGGATTAGAGAGCGTGCGAGTTAGCCGTTCTAAGAAAGCAAAAACTTTAATGTTTTGTTCGTTCAATCTTAGCGATGGTGGATTGTGTTGAAGAAACGGGTTAGAAAATTCCTTCTTTGATAAATATGTATTTCATATTTTAATGTGTTTTGTATACGTTGTTGTACTTTCAAGTTTCCCACAAATAAAGAGGGCATGTTTATTTATTTTAATTGAAAGGGCCAGTATTTTCCTATAGGGATATTATCACATTATTTGGTCAGAATTGGCTAGATAGACGGTCATCTTTTTCTTGATGGATATCTAATTGAATTTGTGGCTCAAGTAGTTACAGTTTTGCAATAGTTCTATGTGGGATAAGGTATTTGAGTGTGGACTAACTATTACCGTGAAATTTTGGGATTTTTGTGTCTAAAGAATCATTCTGAGTGGGATAAGGCATCTGAAGATAAATGATAATTTGAAAAGGTGAAGAAAACATAGAAGGGAATGCAAATATGTTCCACATCCTATAATTGTAATATGCACTGCTCTCTTTTCTGGTAGTATAGGGAACTTATTGGAACTCATCTGATCAGTTCTATAACATAACTGAATGTGTTTCAGAAAGCAAAAAGAAAAGAGCATATTGGTGTGTTCTTTATGCTGCATTTGGGACTCTTAATTCAGTTTATCGTATTGGAAAATTTTGTGATATACCCTTCTGCTTATTAGTTCTTAAATTCTTTATCATTATGTTTAGTGCTAAATGAATCTTAAACTATTCAGTTGATTCGCTGCTTTCTGTTAAGTAGGCTGCTAGATACAATGATATCGAAGATGTGAAAAGCTTAGCTGCCAATGGAGTTTCTGTTAATTCCAAGGACGCAGAGGGGCGGACAGGTAAATTAGTCTGACATTTTTTGTTCCTTTGATGTTCAAGTTTTTTTTATGAACACTTGGTGATTTTTAAAATCATTTTGTTTGCCAATTATATGGGTTCATCTCACGACTTGGTTCATTCTTGTGACTTGGTTCTTTGTTTATTTATTTTTGTAGCTCTTCATATGGCTTCAGCAAATGGAAATGTTGACATAGTTAACTATCTTATCAACAATAATGTGGTAAGGGAACCAACCCATGAAATAGATACATGATAGTTTATAATAGCGGATATGATTATTCTTTCTTTCACACATCGCTGTTATTTGCACTTAAATGAACTGTCACCAATAACTTCCTCTTCTTTAAATGTTTAGGAGATTCATCCCTTTATGGCTTGATTTGGACTGATGCAGATGTTATGCAGGCCCACATAGTAATTTATAAATAATGATATATCACATGAGATAAAACCATGAAACTCTTAGCTTATAGATAGTTAGATACACAATCTGTTAGGGTATCAAAACACACGCAAATAGACACAAACGATGAACAAAAGAAAATGGAACAGAAGGTTTATAGTGATTTGGTTGGTCTGACCCACATCTACTTGCTGCAACTAGGGTTTATATCATTCTGTGGTTAGGGAATTACAAAGGCCTACCCATATATATATAATTTATAAATTAAGGTTAACAGCTTAGGAAACAAGACATCGTAATTTAGGCAACTTGCCAAATTACTTCACATGGTTTGAGAGGCTACGGCCGGCTGCTCAAAGACACCACCCCCAACAAAATCAACAACTAAAAAACACCCATATGTATGCTAATTTAACTTATAGAGTTAACTTTGAACTCTTTTTAAAACTCTAGATTTTATATTTTCCTTTAGAATCAATCTAATTTCAGAAGCAGTTGCTCAACCTTGGTGCCTGGTATTTTCTTTTTTTCATTCCCGCCTTATGTTGAATCCATTGTGCATCCATACTTATTTTTATTTTGCAGTTACCATTTTTGGTAACTTTTGACTTAATAATCACCACTTAATCTCTTATGATGCTCAATATACAAATTTATTTGTAAAATACATTGAAAATATGTTTTAAGCATCCATTGTGAAATAATAATGGCTTTTTGTGTGAAATTTATTAAACCATCACTTGAAATCAATAAAAAAAAACTAGTCTTGAATTTATTTTGAAAACTTATCAGGTTTATTTTTCAGAAAATTGAACTATAATTTGATCGTGTTCTTTACTCATTCTAAGAATAATCAACCTATAATTTTCCCTTGAATCTGCATTTAAAACCAAATATTACATCAGGGAGCCATAGAACTTGATTTTCTAAATGTTAAATAATATGGGTGTCAAATGCAATTAAGAGAGAACATTATTCTTTATGTAATTTCCTTACATCACTTTTTATACAAAAAATGAAATTATTTTTCTGTATATTGAATATATTCCTTTGTACATTTAAATTACATTTAACTAATTTCAAATTCATAGGAAATTATTTTGTCGGATTCCATAATCTTTTATAA
This sequence comes from Flaveria sonorensis, assembly GCA_025506505.1. Classification (NCBI taxonomy): domain Eukaryota; kingdom Viridiplantae; phylum Streptophyta; class Magnoliopsida; order Asterales; family Asteraceae; genus Flaveria; species Flaveria sonorensis. The sequence goes on along the minus strand of CM046440.1, from coordinate 36,746,502 downwards.
TGTTAAATATCTTTCATTCCAGTTTTGTTGTTGGTTTGTATATGCAGCAAAAAAAGTACTAAATCTAATTATAGAAGTATCCCTTTTCTGAATTCAAATCCGTGCCTTAAATTCTTGTTTTTCTTACAGTATATAAATTATGGATTAAGAAATAGAAAAAAATATATTCTAAGTGTATTTCAATTTTCAAGCCAGGTAGCATCTTTTGTTGCAACATCAAACAGATCTTCGGTCATTGTGCATTGTCTAACAACAGTGTAAAAAGGAATTTCGATTTATAATTTTTGTTAGGCTTAGAATTAGAATAAGAAGAAGAAGAAGTTGATTCCAAATCCAAGCTAACCAATTCGATTAGCTAAGTATTGATTTTTACTTCTGATAGGCCGTTGGCCTTTAAATTCGTTACAACGGTTTACAACGGATTAAGAGCCTATTACAAACAAGTCCAATACTATGAACATATTACATTTCCAGTCCCTCACTTATTATTATACTAACAATACCCCTCCTTTAACAAAGTTTTTGTCCTCAAAAACAAAAGTGAGGGAAACGAAGCCGAAATTCATCTTCAAATTCCCATGAAGCCTCTGTGATCGGAAGATCATTCCAATGAACCAGCACCTGGGCTGCAGCCCGATTACCATGTTTAGTCGCCCGACGATCAACAACAGCTCGAGGTTGCAGAATGAACCTTGACGCAGAAGGCAATGGAGTGATAACTTGATTAACACCATGAGCAGCTTTCAATAAGGAAACATGGAAAGTGTCATGAATCATAGCATTCGGTGGGAGGTCTAATCGATAAGCCGAACGACCACACTTCTCAACAATAAGAAATGGACCATAATAGCGAGGACTTAACTTCATATTGTGATGCGATTTAAGTGATGTCTGAACCATGGATTGAAGCTTAACACTCACACACCACTCACCCACTCACCCACTTCAAACGACTGTTCAATGCGGTGTGCATCTGTAAATTGTTTCATGCGATTTCTAGCTGTTTGCAAGTGACGTTTAAGAGACTGAATCATCGCTTCACGATCACTATGTAATTCATCCACAGCTACTAAGGTTGTCTCACCAGCTACACAAGGGATGTGAATGTTAGGCTTATACCCGAATAATGCCTCAAAAGGGGTCATATGTATGGCTAAGTGATATGATGTATTGTACCACCACTGGACCAAAGGAACCCACTTGACCCATTGTAGAGGAGAATCCATAGTCATGCACCTCAAAGAACTCTCAAGGCACCGGTTTAAGACTTCTGTTTGGCCATCAGTCTGAGGGTGATAGGCACTAGATGTAGCCAAATTAACACCTTTAAGCCTCATGAATTTCCCGCCAAAAGTTGCTCATAAAAACTGGATCACGGTAAAAAACTATGGTGATGGGTTGCCATGAAATTTGAACACTTGATCAAGATAAATTTGAGCAAGAGTAGCTGCTGTATAAGGGTGTGCTACGGGGATAAAATGGGCATATTTGGTTAATCTGTCAATAATGACCCAAATGGTGTTCTTGCCATGGACTTTTGGTAATCTCGAAATGAAATCCATGAAAATGTTAGTAAAGATGGATGTAGGAATGGGTAAAGGATTGAGAAGACCAGGAGAAGCAATGGTCTCATATTTGGCCCGTTGGCAAACTGAGCACTCCTTGACAAATCTGTGAACATCTTTTGAACATCCCTTCTGGTAAAAACTTTCCCTTAACCTGTGTAGAGTCGGTTTAAAACTCGAATGACCCTCCAAAGAAGAATCATGACACCATTTGATAATGTCATTGCGAAGGGTAATATCTTTGCCTATCAACAGCTTCCCTTTTCTAGTAAGTAAATGGCCATCCCAATGTCTGTTGGGTACCACTTGTCCAGCTTGTAAAAGTTGGATAAGTGAAACCAACTGACCATCAGCCTTCCATGCTTGCTGAATTCTAGTCAAAAGAGTAGGCTGAATAAAGCTAAGTGACAAGGAGAATAGAGCCAACCCAGAGACCCTGGAGAGTGCATCTGCAACCTTGTTTTCCACCCCCTTCTTATAAGAAATTTCATAATCATAACCCAATAACTTTGAAAGCCATGTTTGTTGTAATGGTGTAATGATCTTTTGATCCAACAAATGTTTCAGACTCTGCTGATCAGTCTTAATGATGAAATGCTTCCAAATCAAATAATGGTGCCAAGTTTTCACAGCCATCAAGATTGCTAAGAGTTCCTTTTCATATACAGATAAAGCCTGCTGCCTTATGGATAAAGCTTTGCTGATAAAAGCAATGGGGTGCCCATCTTGCATTAGGACAACCCCCAAACCTTTTGCCGAAGCACCAGTTTCAATGACAAAGGTTTTAGAGAAATCAGGCAAAGCTAATACGGGAGAAGAGCACAGGGCTGATTTAAGTGAATCAAAGGCAAGTTGGGCTTGTTCATTCCATTCAAAAGCATCCTTCTTTAGAAGATTAGTCAATGGTTTGGCTATAACTCCAAAACCACGAATAAACCTTTTATAGTACCCTGCAAGGCCCAAGAGACCCCTCAATTGCTTGACAGTTGCAGGCAAAGGCCAATTCTTAACTGTCTCTATTTTATGAGGGTCAGTAGAAACTCCAGCCCCAGTGATAATGTGGCCCAAGTATTCCACTTTGCTTCCCCTAAAGGAACACATAGATTGTTTAGCTCGAAGTTGATGGATTCTCATCAATGATAAGACCTCATGCATATCCTTTAGATGTTGTTCCCAAGAAGGACTGTAAACTAGAATATCATCAAAGAAGACTAAGGTAGTTCTTATAACCGGTTGGAAGATAGAGTTCATTAGGGACTGAAATGTGGCTGGGGCATTGGTGAGACTAAATGGAAGAACCAGAAATTCATAATGACCCTGATGAGTCTTGAAAGCTGTCTTATGAATATCCCCTTCAAACATGGGGATTTGGTGATAACTAGACCTCAAATCCAGCTTTGAAAAGACACAGCCCCTCCTAGCTCATCCAATAATTCTTCTATCAAAGGAATAGGAAATCCATCTTTGAGAGTTGCTTCATTTAACCTCCGGTAATCCACACACATTCTATAAGTGCCATCTTTCTTTTTAACAAGCACAACCGAGTCCAGCAATTCCTTAGTCATCTGTTCAATAACATTCTTCTGTGCACTAGGATATCTATAGGTTTTCAGATTAAGCACCGTAGATTCATCTTTCAATCGGATTCTATGATCACAAGCTCTACTAGGAGGTAGACCAGTGGGTATTTCAAAAATGTCAGCAAAATCAGTTAATAACCGAGTCATTTGGTCATTTAAGGTTGAATTGGGTATAGCAATATTATGCTGGAAGCCCTGGTCGGTTTGTAGGCTAAATAGGTGGGCTTGTACCCTATGGGGGAAGCTTGTAAGTAAGAAGACATCTTTTCAATGCTGCACATATTGACACCCTGATTGGTAGTGCCCTTAAGTTCAAAAGGATGTTTATTCACAGAATATTTCATGGTTAGGGTGTTAAAATTCCACACAATGTCATCTAAAGTCTGCAACCACTGAATGCCCAATACTATATCATAGTTGCTTAATGGAATTATAAGCATGCCTGCTTTAAACCATTTCCCTTGCATGGTCCACTGAAAATCCTTGCAGATTTGGACACAATTCAACTGATTACCATCAGCAATCGTAATAGGTACTTCAGCTATGGTTTGAATAGGGCATTTCAATTTGACAACCAATTGTTGACTAACAAAATTATGAGTTGATCCACTAAAAACCAAGATTTGTAATTGCCTGGTTCCCAAAGCTCCAACTACTTTCATAGTGGAATAAGAAGGTATACCTGTAATTGCATGGAATGAAATGTGTGGATCCTGACATTCTTGTGTAACATTTGCTGTAGGCAGAATAGGACAGCCTGCATCAATGTGCTCACACTCCTCAACTTCATCCATCACCTCAATCAAGAACATTTGCTTAGGAGTTGAACACTTATGCCCAGGAGTAAACTTCTCAGAACACCAAAAGCATTCCCCCTTTGCTCTCTTCTCATCAAACTCATTCTAGTCAACCTTTTAGTCGTTCTAGCAGAGTTAATAGGATTGGCTTTGATTGGTGGGGAGGGTAATAAGGGTAGTTTGGAAGGGGCACCAATAGGTTGGTTATAGAAGGGTTTAGTTGCAGGTTTGTAAGGTTGTTTGATGTTGACACAGTTACATTGGCCTGATTTTGCAATCCAGCCAAGGAATGGGCTTCTCTGAGCAGCTTAGGTTTAAACAACCTAACATAACACTTGATATCTAGTTTAAGGCCTTCTATGAAAAGGCTCACAGCATACTCCTCAGGTATATCGACCTTGTTCAATAACAAGTCAAATTTGTCACAATAATCCTCCAAATCATCGAATTGATTGAGAGCCTTCAATGCTCCCATTGCATCTTCTACCAAGGTAGAAGCGCACCTGAATGGATCTCATATATTCATTCCAAGGGATGTCCGTGACAGAAGTGCCCCTTGATTTCACAAAATTATTATGCCATTGAACTGCTCGGTCTTCAACATGCACAGCTGCGTATCGGACCTTCAATTTCTCTGGAGTTTCATCAATTGCAAAGAAATGTTCGCACCTCTGTATCCAACTCTCAACTTCAGTACCATCGAATTTGGGAAATTCAACTCGTGAGAACCGATTGTTGCTTCGATTGAGTCTAGTTTCCTCCTCGCGATGACGATTAGTATTTGTCTCTGATACTCCTCTGCTGCTATTAACATGTGAATTCATCATCTGCAAACTCTTAATCACCGCCGACATTTGAGATTTCAATGACGACATTTCATTCGACAACTGATTCTTCATATTCACCATCTCAGATATCTGCTTCTCTGATGCTGCTTTAATCCCTTTCAGTTCAGTTCGATTCCTTTCAGCCGTCGTCTCCAATCGAAGCAAAGATAGCTCATGCTCCTTAATCGTTTTCTCCAGTTCTTGGTTGCAGGTGGTCATGGTGGAAAGGCAATGGTGGAATCACAGAGCTTCGTCGAGGATCGAAAGCTCTGATACCACTGTTAGGTTTAGAATTAGAATAAGAAGAAGAAGGAAGTTGATTCCAAATCCAAGCTAACCAATTCGATTAGCTAAGTATTCATTTATACTTCCGATAGGCCGTTGGCCGTTAAATTCGTTACAACGGTTTACAACGGATTAAGAGCCTATTACAAACAAGTCCAATACTATGACCATATTACATTTCCAGTCCCTCACTTATTATTATACTAACAATTTTAATTCTAAATAGTGACAACAAATTCATCATTGGATACAGTATATTGTTGAGATAATACAATTTGTTGTTCAAAGCCGTTTTGTTGTTCGAAAGTTACACGATCCAAAACTGTTTCTTTAAAGAACCATCGAGGTTTAGATGGCTAAACTTGTTATTCAAAGGTTTTGATATTATTGAATCTAATTATTAAATTAAAAATGTGAAATTTTTGGACAAAAGGTCTTTTGGGAGCAACCCAACCTGACCAATTTCCTGTTACCCGACTTGCACATTTTCCCACCTTTACTTGCAAGTGCTGAATCTGATTTACAACAAAACTCATGAATCATTCCTTTGTCAAATGCAGGATGTGAACGCTTGTAATGTCGAAAATAACACCCCTCTTCATTGGGCCTGCCTAAATGGACACATTGAGGTAATATCATTTTTATTGTTGTAATAGAATCCTTTCAACCCAATTGCCAACTTCTACACTCTCTATCGCTTTAGGTTGTTAAGATATTGATTATAGCTGGAGCCGATGTATCAAGTTTAAACCGGTATGTTACTTTTGATCTTGTCATTGTAATTACCCTCTTTCAATCTACATAATTTCAATTCAAATGCTTGGAATTTGTTGTCCAGACATGAACGAACTCCTGTGGATGAAGCTGCAACCAGTGGAAAAATGAATGTCATTGATGCTATCAATGAAACGGTAGCACAAGTTGAACTCACAAGAGCAAGTGTTTGAGAACAAATGGTAGTTTAAAAGCTTACAGCTTTAAAACTGTATACTCTCACTCATAACAAAGAAATCTACTTAAGATATGATTACTTTTAAGTCTATTTAGTTTCATATATGTGACATTTTTGGTTTTGAGGCTTTTGGTAGCTAATATATCAAACTTTAGTGAAAGCCAGTGACGTTTGCTTCTTTCGTATGTTCTTTGTCAGGTATTTCTGTATGAGCAAGACGTTTATTCATGATAGATTGACTTTCACACTAGATGTTTCTTTTACGTTCTAATTTGGCTCAATGATCTGTAATAAAAAAGTGTAGATTTGTACATGCTCTAGTTTAAATTTAGTTTTGACCAACGGAATCTTGGTTTGGGCAGTTAGACCTTGCAATCCTTGTAATTGTTGATGTTGCTTGGAAATTGGAATGGTGCCAAATAAAACATGCAACTAAATTTTGGTGTTGTGAAGTGTTATAATCAGTCAAAATTCCATAGCTAAGTCTGCATCCTAGATATACTTGCATGTAATGTGTGGAAATTTAGTAGAACTCTTAAGGACCTCACGCCACTTGTTACTCTTTGTAACGAAGGTCATTCTTCTCATATGCAAGCCTAGTTGTTATGTCAAATTAAAACAAAGACACGTATAGGAGTTTTTAGAGAAAAAGAGTTGGACTCTGTAAGTGTACACCTAAGTTGTGTGGGAAAGGCGGTGCAACCTTGACATCCATATCATCATGGGCGGGCGAAGAATGCTTGCATTAGAGGTAGTCTTTCACACCTAGTGTGGATCCGATAGTATTTTACCAGCTTCATCGTATTTTAGTATCTGTGTATGTTCTGAAAACTAAGCCAGATCGTTATTATAATGACCGCTTATTTTGCAGGTCTGGTTACTAGAACTGGAATATATAGGTGCGCTTCAAGAGAAGTAGTAAAAGTTGTTCATGCTAAAAGTTATTTATAACAAACTAGTCCTACCAGAAGTATGGATGTAAACAAGCACAGCCAGGATAAGCTCAGGCTCAATTTCGTTTAAAAATTGAGCTTAGTCGAGTCAGCTCGTTTATCTTTACGAGTAATAAATGTGAGCTCGGGCTCGCCTCGTTTATATACAAGCCGAGCCGACTCGCTAGCCAACTCGATTACCTTAAAAAAAATAATTTGTTATTATTTTCAAATATGCATATGTATAAAAAAATATAATATTTTTAAATCCGTTCTTAACTCGCTAAAACAATGATATGAGATTGAATTTTTATGAACTGTGATCATCATCTATATTTTTAAAATTAGTTTTTTTTTAAATATCAAATTGAGCATATATTTATAATCTATTTAAATAACATAATATAAATGTAGTTTATAATTTATAAAAATTATAATTTAGCCTTTAATTAAATCGAGCCAACTAGCGAGCTCAAAAGCAAGCCAACGAGCCCTCTAAAGAGCGAGCCATGAGTTGAGCCGACTTTAGCTGGGCTCGGCTAGTTTACAAACCAAGCTGATTTCAAACAAGATATTTTCGAGAATTTTTCGAACGAGCTATGAGTCGCAAGCTTTTTGACAACGCTAACCAGAAGTGAAAGAAGAGACTAAACTAGAGGCGAATAAAGTCAGGTGAACGGATACCTATCGATGTAAGTGTAAATTTCCAATTGTTGGTTAGGATTCTTGACATTTTCTAATTGTAGAGGGAAGGCTCTAATTGTAGGATAGCATTACAAAAGATATGAAAAATGTAGTTGTATGGTTGATTGTTTTAATTAACAATGATGGAAATGATAAAAGCAAAAGAAATGATAACCAATAAGTATTCATCTTTCTCAAGGCTCTCTTTTATTTTTGTATTTATAGACGTTTCTTTTGTTTTGTATTTCTTACTCAAGAAATTTAAGGTTCTTTCCCACGTATTTTACAAACTTTTTTAGGGTTATTAGATTTTAATAATCCCAGCTTTTATTTATTGGCTGGGATTAATCCCAACTCAGAAAATGTTTACAGACACTCTCAACTTTAAGCTTATTTTACTCTAACGATCTCTTACTAACTGAGAGTTAACGTTCGTTAGTTTTTTGACGATATGGAGCTAACTTTGAGCCATTTTTCAACTCTGTCGCAGCCTAACCTCTATTAGGTCCGTTTTTTGGTGTCTAGGCTGCATCGTCACTTGAAATCTACCTTTAACGAGTCAAGTGGTTCAGATCAGAATGTAAAGATTGACGGGTTTCAGGGTGCAGACTTTTCAGATTGGCCAACCTGATGGTTGATTTCAACTTTCTGTTTAGTGTTTTGGTCATATAAGTAGTCCAAGTCATAAGAAAGATGTTAACTGTTAGTTAGTAAGAGATCGTTGGAAGAAAACAAACTAAAAGTTGAAAATATCTTTAAACATTTCCTAAGTTGGGATTAATCTCGGTCAAAAATTAAAGTTAGAATTATTTAAATCCAATAACCTTTTTTTATAATAATGTTCAGTTGATTTATATGATTTGCAAAAGGAGACAAGTTTTCTCAAAAAACAGTAGCCTTAAGGAGTTAAAGGTAGCAATCAACTTAAACGTTAATTACTTAATAAAAGTCATGATTGACATCGAATTATTTAAAATTCCACAACTGTAATTTGAATCTCGATTCGTATTGAGTGGATTGAAGCCGTATCTCGGTCCTTTACATGGTATCCTTAAACCGGAGTGTAACAACTATCTTGATTATAACATACTATCTTTTGTAAACCCGTGTAATACACGGGTTAAATAAATAAAATATTATTATAATAAAAATGTATTAATTATAAAACGATATTCTAATATAATATGATTGAAATCAAATGAGTAAGGACTATAAGTAATAAAACAATGATATCAATTTTTAAACTTTTATTTTTAATTTTTTTCAAATACAAAAAATAAATATTTTGTTCTAAAACAAACCGTATAAAAATATCATTTTTAAAAATTTCCCTATCGTAACTACCAATTTTAATTAACTTTTGTTTTTAAATATACACATTTTAAAAACATTAATTTTAAGATATTTCGTATTTTTTAAAAAGTTTGATGTTTTAGAAATATTCTTATTTTATAAAAAATTGTTTCTTTAAAAACAATATTAATAAAAAGATCTATTTTTTATTTTATTAAAAAACTAATTTTAATCTAAAAAATATTAAATAATATTATTAGTAATTAAGTAATTATTTAATATAAAAAAATAAATTTAGATAAGAAATATTATAATGATACCACGTATCCTCCAAAATTAGTATTTTATTAGAATATGAAAATGAAAATAATTGATAAGTTGTGCAAGTGAGAGATTGATGTATCTATTTGCACAAGCATCAATCAATATATTTCCATTGATTTATGATCTTAAAGAGTCACGCATCATCTAACAACAAAGGAAGTTAACACATCAAAAAAGTATAGAAACACATATGTGAAAAAAAAAATATGTCTTTTAATTATTCTATGAATATTTAATTCTTAGAAAGAATATTATTTATCATTATTGTAAATATTTGGAATTAATATTCTAATACTTGTAAACGATTTAGGACTTGTTAGAGTAGAAAAAATTTACCGGTTAAAAAAAATTAAGCAACCTAATAAAATCAGCAGATTAAGTAAATTATTATGCTAATTATATTTTTAGGATAGGGTTATAGTAAAAAAACTAATTAAAAAAGTCTAAGAATTATTATAGGCACTGTTTTAAAGTGAAGGGTATTTTAATCATTGTGTCAAATACGTCAGCTTATATGTCTTAGACGTTCATTGTGACAAATATAAGTTTATTGTATTATATATTTTACATCATTTGTTATATGTATTCATCATTATGTTTTACATATTAGATCATTTTATATTATTTTTATCATTGTTTTAATATATTATATAAATTTGTTATATATCATTGTGTTTTACAATTAAAAGTATACAATGATATACTTTAATCAATGTATTTTTCAAAACTCATAGTGTTTAAAATAACATAATACGTTATTTTTGTCATTTTTTATAAATTATATAAACTTATTGTTATCTATCATTGTGTTTTACAACTAAAAATACATAATGATGTTATTTCACCAATGTATATTTCAAAAATCATAATGTCCAAAATAACACAATGACGATTAAAAAACACAATGAGACATTGTGTTATTTTATAATCGCTTTTAATGTATTAGATTAATTAATTTTTAATTTATTATTGTATTTTACATATTAAAGATACACAACAATATTATTACACCATTATATTTTTTAAAAATTCATATTTTTAGAAAAAAGATAGTATTCAGAAAAAACATAATAACTAACAAAAAGACATAATGAACAAAGACACAATGACGAGATTTGAGTTTAAAAACCTAAAAAAATTATTATATTTTTATATAACAATACTGTACTTTGTTTAAAAAAAATACTCGTTTTTATGATGTAATTTTATAAGAAAATAATGTCATATGTAAAAGTTATTAATATTTTTAAAAATGAGTGCTTTTCAAAAAGTCTGAAAAAGTGCTATTACTAAAATATTCAATAAATTTTTCCCTACAGTTTGATCACAACTATTGATTAAAAAGATTGATTGTTGATATTAATTTTTATATTTTTTAATTTTAATAGTCTTTTTATTTAAATATGTTTCTATATTTAATGGGTTAAATAAATTAATTACATGAAAGCTCATTTAACGGACAAGGTTAAGATTGTAGTATCCATAAATGTGATTTAAATTTATCAGATGAAATATATTACAAGTTGAATAAAATTCAACCACCACCACCTAGAAATCAGCTAAACCCCTTGGTGTGCGACTTCGGCCAAGCAAAAACAGGGAACCAAGTGCCCATTTTGCTTCTTGTTTTTGGTGTTTTAAATTCACGTGCAAGGCTAGTACTTATATTGTTCAACTCTTGTGGATATCTAAAATAGAGATAATTTACAGGTTACTTGAATATCAACATAAGAATTAATCTACGTGTATCTTCATTTTCTTCTTTTTAAGTTTTCGAAATTACTCACATCCGTATCTTGTTGAGCGCATCTCTGTTTTGATCAAAATGATTTCGTGGCATGAACTATTTTAGCTACACTTATTAGTCATGATATAAGTATGGATATGTTCAATTCTCTTAAATACGTTAACTATCAGTTATAAATGTATTTAATTTCCAAGTGGTTATGAACAATAACTGATCAAATGTGTAGTAGCTCTCCAGTCACGAAGTACAACTCTTAAAATCTATTATATTTTAATATAATAATTATCTTTGAATATATTTTAGTTTTATCTCATAACATTTTATAAAATTCCGAATACGGCACAATAGTATTATTGGGGTAGATACACAAATCACTTCAAATAGAAAAAGTCGGGTTGATGGATTGGTCCAAGTGAAGAAAAAAGCAGAAAAAATTAAACTGATAATCTTTTCTAGAGATCTCTATTTTTCTGGAAAGACAAATAAGATATTTCGATTGATACCACCAGGAGAGGGATTATTCTTATCTATATTTTGATATAATTTTATTTTTTAAAACTAAATTGTTTAAAAACTCTCTATACACAATATTACAACACCTAAAAGCTACTATTATTTTAATATTACAATTACCTTGAAACATATTTTTCTACTTTCAAAATGTAATATTTTCTATAAAATTCTCACAAATCCTAAAGTCCATAAACATTAGGTTGTGCTTAAATTAGTCTACATCTATAACATTCATCCTCAAACATTTTATATTATACATTATCAATATTATATTCATGAATAATGTTGGTTCGATTCTTCAGAATCAATATTAGTTGATACTTCAGAATCAATTATGTTGCCTTACTAATAAAAATCTAGTGAGACAAAAGTTAATTAAGGAAAAAAAGTACAACATGTGTAATACTCTTCAATTAAACATGTATCTTCAGGTCTCTATAGTTCAATCTTATATAATAGTGGCTAATTTGATTTTTTAATGCAGTCCTTTTTTGTTTTTGTGAAGCATGTTGTGTTGTCTTCATATAATGTGGTTGGACCATCTTTGATCGTCATGAACTTCTCTTGTATCTATAATTAAATTATGTCTGGGTCTATAGATATACTGTATGAGCATAACCAGCTACCGGAGACTCCATGTTTTTATTGTAAACAATCGCTTGTCTTGAACCCTGCAAAAATTCAACGTGTTCTTTGATATGCTTGTGAAGCTACCTCATTAAAGACCTTGTTAGGAAAACCTAATGGGATAAAACCAAAAGGAAAAGCGTACAATGTGCATCATATATAATTAACAACATACTTCAGAATGATGTTAATCGGCACTTTAGGGCTTATATAATATATTGATTCGATTGGATCAGTTACATTGCTTCATTAAAAACCTTCCTAGGAAAATCCAAATGAGCAAAAAGTTAGTGACGGGAAAACGAGTACAACATGTTAGATTAGAACTAAACTTTGCTAGCACATATGTTAATAAATACAATACCATGTCTCTTGATATTTATGAGATACATTGGTGCACCGATCATGCTTAAGCATAATACTTCTGGACCAAATATTTTTTTACCCTCCCTATGGAGATTGTAAGGAACCTTACATAGATAGCGATTGAACCACCATATGCATACTTAGCAAATTAACACTAGAGTTAATTACACGATTGGTCCCTGTGCTTTGTCCATATTGTAATATTGGTCCCAACTTTTGAGAGATTATAGGTTTGGTCCCAACTGTTTACCAAATCGTAACACAATTGGTCCCTGACACTAACTTCTGTTAACTTTCACAGTTAAGTGGAGGTGAAAAGTCTAAAATACCACTGAATAAAAATACCCTTTATATTTAAAAAATAATAACTTTCAAATATAACATGGGTCCCATTTCTTCTACCCCACCCCACCCTGTCATCTTCTTCAAAACTTATTGTTTGAACATTGCCCAGACCACCGTCACCAACAACCTCCACCACCACCACTACAACCATCGCCCAACTCACCTAATCTACTTGTTCCCATCATCTTCGTCCCACCACCATCATCGCCATCCTAAACCTACTCCACCACCACTATCGGAACCTACTCCAGCCAGACCACCATAGGATATGAAGAAGATGAAACCCCACTGATGATATGGTCGTCGATTGTCGGTGTTATTCACGATTTGCAGGTGATTTAGGGTGTTTAATAAAGGTGGGTGGTGATGTCATCGATGAGGTGTTTAAGGTGGATGGTGATGTCGCCGGAGAACCGACGCTGTTGAGAGATTTGATCCATGAATTACATGAGGTGCATTGTATGACCGGGATTGAGATGGCTTGGTGTAAGGATTACACTTAGAGGCTGATGCAACCAAAGAACAACAAAAGAGCTCTTAGCATGCACATGTGAAGTACAAGGAAAGTACTTCGGAAGACTTGATATAACTCAGTGAATTATACTAAGTATCAAATCTTTCGAAGCCAAAACACCAATTCTTCCGAAGCCAAAGATGAAGTCTTTCGAAGCTTCAAAGACAAAGTCTTTCGAAGCCAAGACTGATTTCTTTTGAAGACAGAGAAGGCATGTCTTCTCTGACATACTATTGATAAAAGCTAAAACACCTTTCCACTGCTGTCTCTGAAGACTCACCAACTAGCATGAGTTGGTGAAAAGTCCATACTTTTTTAAACTATAGATTAAGGTGTTGAGTCTGTAACTTTCCAATGATCTACTTTTATCCTTTTTGTAATAGATAAGGATGTGAGCTATGGCATGTCATAGTCACTAGTCAAAAAGCAATCTGCCTTTTGACTTACATTGATCTTGTTGTCTAGATAAGTATTCAAGTTGGCCTTCGAAGTATGACTAGTTTTAGGATGTAGTATAAAGTATCACAGGTACCAGTCCTTCAAAGTATGACCGGCTGTAGGATGTAGTACAAATTATCTCAAGTACTTGTATCTTCAGGTAAGCTTTGTAACACTTGTAAGAACTTAAGAGCAATATACATCATTCTTGACAACCATATTTTAGTGTTCTTGTTTGTGACATCCGGTAATTTTCCTTTACCAAACTCCGTTAGTTCCGTTAGGTCTTGCATACACATGTCTTGAGCACACACTAGTTGTCGTTGAACGTTGGTGACTTAATAATAATTAACAATGGTTATTGGATAATAACTTGATTAATAATATGATTATTAAGCTGTGCTTATGTGATTTTAAATATTATTTGTGAATTTTATCTTGTAACGTGTCAACGTGTTATTTATAATTTATGTGTTTTGTTATTAATGAAAGATATACATGACTATTATTGTTGGTTAATAATACTTGGTGTTTAGTAGTTAAAACCTTTTAAAAAAGTGTTAAAAGATTAGTTTTATAAAATATAAACAATGAGGGTTAAGTGTAATTACCTTAAACTAAAACTTAACAAAACTAAACCCAACCCTAATCCCTCCCCACCCTTTCGGCCGCAACCATCACCATACACACACACCCATTGCGATTTCAACCCAAGAACAACAATCAAGCTTTGTTTTTGATTGAGTTTCAAAGGTTAAAACACGTTAGCAACTTCAACTCTTGGCCATTACGCGATTAAAGGTTAGATTTTTATGAGTTTTCATGGTTTTGAGTGTGGGCCGAACCCTAGTTCGAAATTGATGCTTGAATGTCGAATTTTTGATGGTTTGATGATTGTATGATGTTAGTTAGATTGTATTGATGCTAGTTTACGTGGATTATACAAGAAATTCGTGGTTTAAATGCGTTGTTCATACCTTACTAATAATAGTAACTTTTATGCATGAACTTGATGAATTAATGATGGATTGATAATGTTATGATGTTAATGATGTTGTATGAATGTTGGATTATGATAATTATTGTTGGTCCTAATGATCGATTCAACAGTGCACTTGATGCTTGACAATGATTTTCGATTGAATCAACACTTATAAACACAATAACATAATGAAATTCAATGAATATAAACCATAAATTGCAATAACAAAGGCTCAATGATATAGATAATGAACTTCCAGCCACACACACACAATTGCAACACAAATATTCTATATTAGGGTTTTGCCAATGGTTCCTTACAAAATAGAAAGATTACAATATATAAGAAACCTAGTTTCGCTGGCAGAACTGACTGTCTAACTACTAGTTTCACCTGGCAGCGAACTATAGATTCACCGGGTGAACTGAATCAGCTGACTTCGGGCGAAACTATAGTTTCGCCCGTAGATTCGCTAGAATACAAAATTACAAAGAAATACTAAATACAAGATAAAACTAACAATTAACCTATTACATAATCAAAATAAACCTATCAACTATAGTGAGTCCAACCTATGTAGATCATCAATTCTCCCCCTAGGTTGGACCTCACTCTCAATCTTCTTGCTCTTCTCTTGCACCTTCTTTAGCTTTATCTGATGCTTCTGATTCTGCTCCTGCTGCACTCTCCTCTTCAGCCCTTGCACTTGCCCTTGTGAACTGTCGTGTAAGATCATGCATGTCCAACCTTAACTCGTCAGCCTTGGATACTTTCTCAGCTAGCTCCCTGACCTCTGTCCTTACTCCACGAGCTTTATTTTCCACATTCATGAACAGACTAGCTTCTCTTCTCGTTTCAGCTCCAGCTCCAGCCTTAATGTGATTTTCACGTAGAATCACAAGATCTTCATCACAAAAGGAAAATACTTCCATTGGGTCAAACAGCTTGAACTCAGCCCCACCTTTCAACCTAATGACTGCTTCCCCAATATTGTTATCATAAAACCATTTTTCAAAATTTTGTAGTCTAGGGGGAAGTGGATTGGGCACCCTTACCCTGTTAACAGTTTTAGCGGGCTTCAGCTTTAACACAATCTTTCCTTTTCTGGTGGCCCAATCCAGGTCTTTCTTCGATCTCCTTCTTTCTGTCTTCATATACCCAAAAGCTTCAAAATTGTCATTCTGTAAGGCCCCGTTCCCAAAACCCTCACAGTTGGACATTCACAGCACAATTTATAAAACATTTCATAATTTATCAAACATTGCAGCGGAACTTAAATATCAAAAGCCATTCATTAGTTTATAACCACTGTTGCTAAGAAATACATATTTGTTAATAGTTACAAAAGATCATTAGTTTGTATTACAAAACAACAATGTTATATTCATGAATGGATGTCAGCCTTGTCCCGACGAGTAGCCTCCCCGAGTGCCATCCTCAGCAATATTACCTGCCAACTGAAAATGCATAAAAGTCAGCTTTGCTGAGTGAGTTCTAGTTTTAAAATAGTGAAAATACTTTATGAGTTTTGTATAGGAAAATACTCCTTAAAATACTGTTTACTCTTTTGTATGTGATCATACGTCATACATACATTCAAATATTATTTATTATCAACATTAATATATTTCTTCACCATTTCCATGGTCGTTCACTTGAACTTTTACTTTTAATCTTTCACTTCGATATGGACCAAAGTGCTATACCCCCATATGTTGCGCATAAACCTGGTACTGGGCCTGAGGTCTGTAAATAGACCCTATCCATGGTGCACTAATGCTGACTCCAGTATCGGGGCAGAAACAGTGGTCCCCTCAATCTTAAAGATTGACCTTGTGTGTATCCTCTGGGGTTAGCTAAACCACACACAGTTGAGCTAACAACCTAGCGTTTGTGAACCTCATTGTGAATTTGCTTGCAAGACTTTCTTATGTTCTTTATGTTCCACTTTTCATTAGCATTAATCTTTCACTTGATTAATAATATTTCATAATTAAGAACAAACCACACAAGGCCACATAATAATATCATAATAGGCACATAAGGGCAGCCCACAACATGCATAAGATAATCAAATAAAAGCATCAAGTCAACCATGGTCAAACCCTAATTTCTGATCTTCCAAAATCCCAGAAAATTCCTTAAGTCCTAAAGAAATGTGGATGAATGAGAACAAATGCGGGTGAACAAAACTAATGCGGGTGAACAACTTGCAAATGCGGGTGAACAACTTGCAAATGCGGGTGAACACTTGCAAATGCGGGTGAACACTTGGTAATTATTCTGTCTTAAGGAAATGCTGATGAACACTGTAGCAAATACGCATATACAAAAGAAATGCTGATGGACACTTAGGCTGAATTAAGGCAAATGCGGATGAACCATCAGACCTGTGAATGAGACTTATGCTATAACCAGTTCTAAAACCTCATTCTCATACATTCTTAACATAGATCTATCATGCTAAACTCTTAGAACAAGCTTACATCCTCATAAAACACAGAAATCATACACATATACACACAGTTAACATTCATGATGGTTGTAAAACATTTTATATGCATTTTCAGCCCCAAAGAAGTTTAAAAAAACATAAAACTGGGGTCCTAGAACTCACCTAGTGTAGAAGACAAGTAAAACTCCTCCAAACTTACTTTTACACACAGGTCTAAACACCTAAACAAGCAAAACAACCAACCAAAGCACAAACAACACTTAGAAATCGGTTTCTAAGGTGGAAAACCTCAAAGAACCGAGCCAAACATCAACAAAAACCCACTAACCTTGAAGATTTCAGGTCTATTTCCTTCTTGGAACCGAGAGAGCTAGTCTGCAGCTTTCTTCTTCTTTTCGGTCGAACAACAGCAACAGCAAGATGATATGGTCGGCCATGCCCATATAAAGTGCATTTTTGACTTTTTGGTACTATTTACACAAAGCACCCCTCAACTTTGCCTTCTTTTTATTTTGACCGAGGTTTCGGGTGTTACACATTCATTCCCGCCTTAATATCCTTTTCCAACAACGTAGCACGTTCACTCAGGTGGGCATCCAAAAGTGGAATTTTAGCTAACCTCCTCAAATCCCATCTAGGCAAGGTCTTGAACGCCTTCCTTTTATGCATATATGAAATTTCACCACCCCTCCTTTTGATCATAAACATTTTCAATTTAGAATTGTATTTCTAGCTCACTATTTTCTTATCACTTTTCTTCTTGCTTGGTTCAGTGATGTTTTGAAATACAGGTGTTAGCTCTTCTGGTTCCTTTTCTTTCACAAACCAGTCTTCTTTTCTTAGTTCAAACACATCACCTTCTTCTGAAACCCTTTATGCTACATAAGTCATTGGGCGCTCCTCCACTTCATAGTATTCAGGCTCTGAATCATAATCAACTAGTTGTTCCTTATACTCTTCCTCTTCATCAATCAATCTGTTCCCTGTATCCTCTTTATTTCCTTTATTAGTTTCTTTTCTAAACACCTCCGCTCCAGTCAAGTCTGTGTCTATGTCCAATCCCAAATCAACAAATTCAGCCTCAACAATCACAGGCTCCTCTCTCACATCTCCTCCTTCATCTACTCTTTTTTCTGCTTCTGTATCAACAACCTTTTCACCTCCTACACCACTTCCACTTGCACCACCACCAGCCGTACTTGCTTCTCCTCCCATACCAGATGACCTCCCTACTTTCAGGAACGAATACTTTGATGTGTCAGTCAGATTATCCAGCTCCTCTTGTGATAGTTGGTTTATGTCACCAACTTTGCCTTTGAGCTCATTCACTTCCTTTAATAGCCTTTTGATAAGTTCCTACTGGTCCATCATCATAACCTTCATACTTTCTATCTACTCATCTTTCTCCTTCTCTCTCAACTCCTGATTAACCAACTTAGTTTTAATCATGCTCAGTTCATTAGCCAATGAAGTATTTACTTTTTTGATCACATCTTGATCCAGTTCAGATCGGTGATCCCTCCTTTCTTCGAACATCGGCTGCTTATGCTTAGATCTCCTTTCAGTTTCGTGAGCCGGTTCCCCTTGATCAGCCTTTTTTTTGGTCCTTCTCTCTCTTTGAGTCCGCAGCTCCTCTTCAACTTCATCAATCTTAGCATCTAGATCATATTCTTTCTCCTTTGCATACCTCTTCCTTTTCTTTATGGCTTCAGCTTGTTTATCCTGATTTTGTTCAGCATTTTGGTTTTCATTTTCAATCAACCTTCTTATGTAGTTCCATCTATCGACAGGATACATGTTTTCCAGTAAATATGTTATTTTACCGCTGAAGTCATGTCTAATAGCTGAGCAGTCTGCAAATATTCTTGTATTCATTTGCATCAGCCTCTTAACTTCCCCATGTCTTGGCAAATTAGGCGTCTCAGCATTAATGATCATCTGGATAAACCTTGGATATAACAACCATTTGTCTTTCTTTAAGGCCATGACATTTTCAGTCATACAGTCAAATATTAGTCTTGCAATATTGGCCTTTTGTCCTCTACAGAATACAATCATGGCCTTTGCCCACTGTGTATTTAAACCATCTGATCCACCCTTTCTATGATCCAAGCACATAATGAACACGTGGGCAATGTATCTCCATTCCTTGGACAAAAATGACTTTTTAATTTCCTTCTTTGATCCAAAAGATGGTCCTTCATACCCAATGCTTCGATAAGCATTAAGGACTTCAGCATCAGACATACTAACCTCATCTCCACAATCATCTTCCAATCTTAATACCATCGCAACCGTTTCAGCACTAATAACCATGTCTTCCCCAAGAACTCTTGAAGTAATCCTGTGTGGAGTAGATCCCAAGTCACATTCTGCATTAACCCAAAAATCTCTAATGTGAATGTCGTAGATCGTGGGTAAATGAGATATGGCATAGTGAATGGAAGACTGTTTCAGCCATCTAATGCAATCTCTAAATCCAACAGTCTTTGGATTACTATCGTCTAGTAGTGCCACAATATTAGTCTTCTCATCGAACTTTAAGTTTGCCATGAACTGCAAAATATAAACATAGGTAAGTAAGATGTACCATAAAGATAATTAACCAATAAGAAAAATTTAAAAACAACAATAGTTTCGCTGATATGGCTAAGCAGTAGTTTCGCCAGACAAAGCAAGACAGCTTCGCTGAAGTTTTTGAAACTAAGTTCAACAGTTTCACTGACCGGCGAAGCTATAGTTTCGCTAGGCACAACACTTAGTTTCGCTGTTGATTGAACATAAGTTTAGACCAAACAAAAGTGTACATTCGCTATAACTCAGCCCTAGACCATGAGTTTGAGCGATTCTACACTTTCGCTGAGGACAAACTTATGAATCAGACAACAACGAAGTTGTAGGTTCGCTGACCCCAACAGAACAGATAATGTGCTGGGCAAAAGTATAGTTTTGCTAGAAAGGTTCCAGCGAAACTGTCAGGTATGCTTGGACAGCATAACCAGATAGATTCGCTCGCAACAGGGAACTTTCGTTCAGATTCGCTGGATAAGTTTAGTAGATTCGCTGGACGAAACAGGTGAAGTTTCGAACCAGCAAATCAGCCCAAAACTATCGATTAAGCCAAAACACCATGATTAAACCGTAGAAACAGAGTCGTAATGCCTACCAGTTCGCTTAGAAACCAACAAACAGGTTATGGTATCTCATCCACATTTTGGATTCTTATCTACCATTCACAATCACTGCATTTTTCTTGTTACTTCATTTCTCATGTTTTCGCTAGTATAATTTGGAAGACTTTCTTTAGTAAAATTCTTTTTTCAATTCCATTTATTATATACTTAAAAAAAAGGGAAATTTCTTTATTTTGTTTCATGGCAGTTAAAAATAAATTTCGGGGGAGAATAAAAAAATTTCTACTAAGAACTTGATTTGGGATGACTGAAAAATGATAGTATGTCTTCTTGGTATGCTTATTTGCATGACTTGTACTTTGAGAAATGATAGTAACTGATATAGATGTCTGTATCACTTAATATTCTAAAATCTAAAAAAGACAGTTTCATTATATGATATGCTTGGTAGGCTCAGCCTAAAAATGAAGTAAACAGTGATTCTGTAGCCTAACTAAAAGGATTATTCTCCTGACATTTCGGCCTGCATAAAGTTACAAGTCCTGTCAAAAATGGGTTGAGAGTTTAAAACCTCTGCTTTGACATTTTCAAAATCTCCCTATCCCCAAGTCCTGAATGTAGCTTCTCGTTAGCTCTTCAGATGTATATTTCGTGCTTATCTCCTCTGCTATGCGGAAACATTGACCTGGAGCGATGATCTTCTCTGTTATACGTGAGTATAGACCTGGAGCTCTCATCAGCACGCTTAGATGATCATCTCCTCTGTTATACGTAAGTATAGACCTGGAGCTCTCATCATCTGTTCCCTAAAATAAAAGCACAGTGATTCTGAACTAAGATCATTGTTGACTAGCGAAACTGCCTGTCAAACTACTAGTTTCACCCGGCAGCGAACTATAGATTCGCCGGGTGAACTGAATCAGCTGACTCCGGGTGAAACTATAGTTTATCATATTACTCAATAAGCCCTGATGATGGGACAAGTTCTTTGCCGGACGTCTATGGGAACCAAATCACCTGAGCTTCTCTAATTAAATCTAAAACATGATAAAATCAGTTGCAGATCACTTGCTGAAAAGGATAAGGCATGGGTTTAAATTGGACAAATATACCAACAATTATTTTTGAACTGTTTTTGGCTTTCAAAAAAATTTAAAATTATGACCAGACTCTGTATTAGTGTGATCTCACTAACTTGTCGATGTTCAAATACATCTTTGTGCTTTCGTATATCTTAAGGATGTGATCTCATGATCAAATTAGTTTTTGGTGCAATATGATAAAACAAAATAAAATAAAATATTCATTTCAAATCATTTTTCAAGTCTTCCATTTTATGCTATTAAAATGTTATCATTTTCACATGCATTTCACGAGAAATTACACATTCAGATAAACACGGGTTTATTTGTATTGTTGAAATGATCTAACGAGAAATGTGTAGAATGTGTTTGTAATTGTGTTACAGATTCTTGCTGTAAACAATGGCCGATCATCAGCTGAGCAAAGTACCTAACCAGAGAACCTGTTCCTCAAGTTTGCAGAAGATACCGAGCTAGGATTCCTCCTCCTACATCTTCTGAAGCACTCAAGAATAGAGAGTTGGAAAAGTTGTTCCTGATCATTCACAAAGAATGCACACGAAGAGGGGGAGCATACAAAAAGGGGGTGCCTAAAAGATGAAAAATCTTCAATACCAGATCATCAATCTAGGGGAAATTGAAGATCATTTTATGGTTGACTTATCAGTGCTGATCACGATACAAGACGTTGATAATGATAGACTAAGGGGGAGTATTGTTGGGTCTGAAAAAGGATAGTCTATAGTATCAACATAGTCAAAGTCAACAAAGGTCAACGTCACTGTCAAAGTCATCAGAAAAGACAAACAGACGCGTTCGAGACGAAGAACCAAGATGAGACGTTGAAGATATATTTGACTAGGAGTTTATTATTAATAAATATATTTTGTGTCAACAAAATATATTTATTTATGTTTAAGTCATTTTTATGTTTTATATGTAATTTCTCTAATTGTCTAATTCTAGGGGCTTAATATGTCATTAGTGCATATTATCACTATATATAGATTAGAGACAATTAGGCTTAGAAGCTTGGAAGAGCCATTGATTTGAGGGTTTCCATGTAAACAATATCTTATGCAAATCAATATAGATCAAACAAGGGTTTTATTGAGTAAGGTGTTCATCATTGTTCATCAATATTTTATTGTTTGATCTATATTTTACACAAATATCATTGATATTTGTGTTTTCAGTTGGATTTGTTTGTGTTTATTAATCAATTGCACTGTTATATCGATCGAGAGGACCAACAATTATGCAAGAAATCCATGAATTAATCATGTAGTTCATACCTTACTATAAGTAGAAACTTTTGGATATAAGTTTTGTGAATTATGATGAATTGATGATGTTGGTCGTGTCTAGATGATAGTTACGGACTTGATTAAGCATGATGTTGATGAACTCATGAATGATTTGGGTGTTAGGTTGATTTTGGGTGTTACTTTCCTAAAAGGGAAACTTTAATTTTGAAGATCATTGGATATTGTGAGTTAGACTTGTTTATGATATTAGGATCATGTTAGAATGTTTCTAGATGATGTTTAATGTATTGGATTGTAATGATTGGGTCATATAATTAGTTGGTGCAACTATGGAGACATATGGGCTTTGTTGGAAATGTGCAAGTATACATGTTATATGTTAGGATGAATTGTCATTATCGATTTATTATAATGTTAATGTCTTGCTTGCATGAGTGTAAGTCCCCGTTCCCGGAGACCTCACAGTTGGTCAATCATAGCATTATACATATAAAACATTATATATTTCATAAGATTAAGCAGCGGATTAAGTTGACAAAAACCATTCATGCTTATAATTATTGTTGCCAAATAATACATCGTTGGTTACAAAACAATCAATTAGTTGCATTACAACACAACAAAATCATTTGCACGAATGGATGCCATTCTTGCCTTGACGAGTAGCTTCCCCCGTGTGCCACCCTCAACAACATTTACCTGCCAACTGAAAAATACATAAAAGTCAGCGTTGCTGAGTGAGTTCTACTTTTAAAACATTTAAAACACCTTTATTTATATACAAAAATATCATTTTTTCTTAAAATACTTCATTTTCATAAAATTCAATACTTTCGTACGTGTTCACACGACATACATACAGCAAGATAATATTCCTCATTATCTTTCATCGTTCATTTCGTACTTTCGTTATTATCTTTCACTTTTACCAGACCAATGTGCAATACCCTAAACATTGTGCACGAAGCGGGTACTGGGTCGGAGTCTATAAATAGACCCCTAACATAGCGCACGAAGCCTGACCCAGTACCAGGGAATGCCACAAGGGCCCCGTCAATCTCAAAGATTGACCCTGTGTCCATCCTTCGGGTTAGCTAAACCGCACACAGTTGAGCTAACGACAACATGGTCGTGCACCTCTATTCAATTTTCTTGCAAAGCTTTCATTCATTCATTATGTTCCACTTTTTATTATCATTAATCTTTCACTTTCATTATGATAATACTTTACGTATACAAACATAAACACACCATGTAAAGCCACACAATAATACATAATATGGAACACAAGAACAGGCCATAAACAAGCATGGAATAAACAAATACAACCATCAAAACATCCCAGGGCAAATCCTTAAATTTTCTTTTTCCCAAAATTTTAGAATATTTTATAAGTGTTCTAGGCGCATGAGCACTATGCAGGTGCATGAGTACTGCTTGGGCGCATGAACACATTGTAGGCTCATGAACCAACACTTAGGCGCCTGAGAACCAATCCTGGGCGCATGGGGCACTGTTCAGGCGCATGACTAACACTTAGGGGCCTGAGGAAATTTCTAGGCACATGACTACTATATGGGCGCATGAGCTTCACTTAAGTTTTCTAAGTCAAAATTTCAGGCGCATGAGCCCTATTTGGGCGCATGACCAACAGTTATGCATATTTCAGACTTATTTTCAAACCCAATATGCATATTAACCTATTCGAAGCTTATTCCTATCATTCTAAGCATCAACAACACATAATCAACCATAAAACACAAACATAAACACACATATACATACGGGTAAACATAAAACAGTTGTAAAACCTTTTTAAACATGCATTTTCAGCCCCAAGAAGTTTAAAACACATAAAAACCGAGGTCTAGAACTCACCTATGCAGCCAACAAGTAAAACTCCTCCAAACTTGAGTGCACAAGAGTTCAAACACCTAAAAACACACCAAAATAAACAACCAAACACACAGAACACATAAAAATCAGTTTCATGGTCAAGTACCCAACAAAACCGAGCCAATTATACAAAGAAACACATACCAAAGGCAAACACAGCTTCTTCTTCTTCTTGAAACCAAGAAAAAAGTTTCTGCTTCTTTCTTCTTCTTCTTTTGGTCGAAAAGCAGGAGTGAGAACCCCAAATGGGCGGCCATACCCTTTTATTTAATAAAATATTGGATTTTGTACTCTTTTACACTTTGGCCCCCTTTACTTTGGCTCCTTATCCTTTCTTTCAAGATACTTTTTATTTTCCTTCTTATTGCTTTCTTCTCTTTAACTTGACAAAAATTTCAGGTGTTACAATGAGTTACATGTGGTATATTGCTGATGGGTATCATACATGCGTGCGAATCTGAGGCCCTTACTTTGTAGGATTGGTAGAGTTTAGGGTGTGTAGCCGTGAGTGGCTTTACATGGCATGTTGTGATGACTAAACCCAATGTGCATTGTAAAGGAATATAAATTAGAATCTGTGTTGTATGATGAATTGGATTATGTGCGTTGTATGATAACCTGATTTAGCATAAAGAACATGATAAGCCTTACGTGTTACAATATGGCTTATGAGAATAACTTTCATAGTAATTTGGAATGATTTGTTGAATTATTGGTTGTTATGTTTGACATGTCACCAACGGGTCAAACAGGTCAACTGGGTCTAATGTGTCTTGTTTTCCAAAACCTTGAGTCAATGTGTTTATTGAGCACTTAGGGTTGTTAAAGATTCTGTGTACACGTACTTATGTACTTGCGTGTTCTAGGTGTCCTCTGAAGGTTTTCTTTCTGCTCACTATTAGCTTTTACTATTGTTCGTTTGCGCACCAGGTGAGTTCATGCCCCACTTTCTTATACACTCTCTTTTGGGGGAGATAGCATACTGGTTTATAAACGCTTTATTATAGTAAGTTGTGTATAGTGTAACATAGTGGGTTATACCATGGAAGTCCTCACACTTTCGGATCGTTAATATTGGTATTTAGCGAGAAATCTTGGGTAGTACTACTGGGTCTGACAAGCCCCACCTGTGCGACTCGAGGTCAAACGGGTGCAATATTGTCCTAAACTACTAACAGCGTCACGACCTGGTATGTCGTGACGGGACGTAAACAACGAACACAGTCAGCTTCGATCGCGAAATCACTATGGTTACTACTTGTGAATATAGACTAGCTATCTATTTCAATGCACTTCTTATGTTTTACAACTGTACTGATTTATGATTAACGCAAACTCTTGAACTCACCAACCGTCGAGTTGACATTTTTAGTATGCTTTTCTCAGGTCGCCATTAGCAGCTGCCATAGGAGCACGCACGTGTCAAACATGCTTTATTGCAACATAGTTTACTTTTAATTTATTATTTACACACATATTTTGGTTTGGGCGCGCGTTTTGCACAGTTTACCTTTAGTACCTTGTGTTTGGGTTATTTACAAAATGCTTCCGCAAATATTTAAAAGTTTTAAACTCTAATTTGTTGAAATGTTGCATATAGAGTCATTCTGAGTAACTAATAACTGAGATCCTGGTTTGTTCACTCGCCTTGTGGTAAAACCCTGCACGTGGATTTTGAGGGTGTGACATTGTTATTGTTCTTTTACTTGTGTTCATTGTTTCATCTAAGCCGGTTCCCTATTTGATCTGCTAAGTGTTATAACTCTTCTAACCTTGTGAAACTATTGCATTGACCCCCTTCACCGGTCCTGCAATTTGTATCAAAGCATCTCAGGTTCTTGATAGTAAGATCTCACCATCTTAGATTACTTCAGTTTCACAAAACACTTATCAGCTCAAATGGCAGCTATCTCAAAGGCTGATATGGAAACCGATACCATGACTAAGTCTCCACTGATCACTCCTGATGATTTTGATACTTGCCAACGTATGGAAGGGTTCATCAAGTCTCAAGACAGCAAGATATGGAGATCTATCATTGAAGGACCTCACATCCCAAGCACCTTTTTAGCCACTGTTGGAGGTGGGATGATACCAAAGGAAATGACTAATTATTCTGAAGAAGATTGGAATGAAATTGATGTAAATCAGAAAGCCATGACCACTGTCCAAACTACTCTTCCAAACTCTATCTACAGAGGCTTCAAGAAGTGCAAAACTGTTAAGCAGCTCTGGGATGCATTTAAGCTTATGTATGAGGGGTCTGAGGAAGCCAAGGAACATAAGAAAGACCTCATGAAGCAGTAGTTTGAGAACTTCACCTACAAGATAGGTGAAACCATGACTTAACAATACTTCAGGTATGTTGAGATTATGGATACTCTAATAGATGTTGGAGTAAAACTTGAGAATAGGGTTATTGTGAGGAAGTTCATGTTCTCTCTTCCCAGACAATGGACTCACTACTGTGTGGCTATTAAGAGAACTGAAAATATCACTACCCTTAATCTTATAAAACTGTATGGTATCCTTAGTGGCTACTAGATGTAGATGAACATACAAAATCCATCAAGCAGCTCTTCCAACAATCAGTAGAGTTCAGCCCTTCATGTGGTTGAAAGGGATACTAGAGAACCATAACATCATCTTATTTGCTACCCTAACAACTCACAAAAGGGTTCTTTCATCACCTTCCCTGAGACACCAAAGGAGAGCTACATCCAAGGAAGCCCATTACAAGAGACAAGCTCTACTCAAGCCTTTGTGTCTACTGATGAAAGTTATGGCAACTTTCTCTTCACTCTTGAAGACTTGGATTGTATCTATCCAGAAAATCTGGAGTACATGGAGATAGTCCAGCAAATGGCTCTTCTCACTCACAGAGCTAAGAAGTTCCACAAGAGAACACGAAGGAAGTTTCCCAGCAATGTATCCAGTGAAAAGTTTAGGCTGGATAAAAGCAAAGTGCAGTGTTATAACTGTAACCATGTGAGACACTTTGCAAGGGAGTGCAAGGCACCAAGAACAATTGGTGGCCAAGCAAAATCCAGGCCAAACTACACTAAGGGTGCTCCTAGAACTGAGAAGCCAAGCCAACCAAAACAACAAGCTGTTGTTGCTGTTAAAGAAGGAGGCTTTGATTGGAGCTTCTAGGTAGAAGATGTTTCTCCCAACCAAGAATTGATGGCTGACCATGAAGAAGCCAAGGTATTAGAATATCCTTGTACTCCTGAATGCATTGCTAAAGTAAATATGTATAGGTCCTATAACTTGGAAGTGAGATCTGACCTTGAGTCCTTGAATATTTTAAAAGCTGACTTTAAAAGAGTTAAAAATGATTATAAACTTAAAATAGAAGATATAGAGAAAACCATTTCAACTCTTAAGCATAAGCACATAAATTAAAGGACTCAAATAAAAGATCTCATTACCAAGTTAACTAAATGCCAGGCTGAGCTTGTGATCAGCAAAGCTAAGGTAGAAAAATATGTTCTTGAAGAGGAAACGTTCAAGAACATCATATCTTCATCCTTTCATGCAAAGGTTTTTTTATCAAAATAGGAAGGGATTAGGTTCAAATGAGATAGCTCCTCCACACACATTATTATCTGTAAGATCTCCAAGGTGTGGAACTTGTCAAGATAAGTTGCCCCTCATAGACCCCATCTAATAAGAGGATGAAGTTGAAGAGGAGATAGTGAAGGATGGATCTAAAGTGAGTGAAGAGGATCGTCCTAAGAAGGGTAACTATTCTCCTAGAGAGAAGAAAAAACCAAGGATGACAAAGTTTGTAAGGAAGAACTTGATCAGGGCAGCCAAAACAAAATCAAAGAAAGCCCAAGAGATCAAGACCACCTTCAACACCAAGAAAAAACAAGTATTCATATCTATTGGATTTGAAGTGGTGATGACTGAAGACTTAACTATGGAATCTAGTACCAGGAGTCCTAGTTCATGTCCAAATCATCCTGGTCAAGAGAAGTAGGCTGATCAAATATGCACCATTGCTGCACAGCCTGAATCATCCAGTTCCAAGAGCAAGCCTCACCCTAAGAAGCCTGCTACATCATCTGTGAAGATGAAAAAGGAAGTGGAAAGTGTTGGGTCTGAAAAAGGATAATCTATATTATCAACACAGTCAAAGTCAACAAAGGTCAACGTCACTGTCAAAGTCATCAGAAAAGTCAAACAGACGCGTTCGAGATGAAGAACCGAGACGAGACGTTGAAGATATAAATGACTAGGAGTTTATTGTTAATAAATATATTTTGTGTCAAAAAAATATATTTATTTACGTTTAAGTCTTTTTTATGTTTTAATAATAGTCTAGGGGGCTATTTGTCATTAAGTCTAATTGTCATTAGACTATATATAGCTAGAGTCATTAGGGTGTTGTTAAGCTTGAATAAGCCATTGATTGAGGGTCTTTTCATATTTGTAATATCTTTAGCAATCAATTCAGATCAAACAAGGGTTTATTGAGTGTTCTTAAGGTGTTCATCATTGTTCATCAATATTTTATAGTGTTTGATCTATATTTTACACAAATATCATTGATATTTGTGTTTTCAGTGGGATTTGTTTGTGTTTATGAATCAATTGCACTGTTATATCGATCGAGAGGACCAACAATATGGTATCAAAGCCATTATGCTCTTGATTATTTGTGTTTTGTTTGGTTTCAAGTTGTAAGTCACTGTTCAATTCATTTTCGATCTGATCTGAGTGTTTTGGATATGGAAATTGATTGAGGATTGCTCAATTTCGGCGTGGGAAGCTATAGGAGTCATCAGATCTCAAATCCAATGAGATTTGGATGAGTTTGAGCTGATTTCATGCTGAAAAAGGCTGTCCAGATATGTTGGGCAAATTTATAGATCGTCCAGCGAAACTGCAGCATCATTCAGCGAAACTACACAGTTTCGCCAGGCGAAACTAGGGATCATTCAGCGAAATTACATAGTTTCTGGATCTGATTTCTTTGTCCTAGAGAATGTACATGCGTTGAACGAAAGTTCATAGTGTTTTTGTGCCAATCCCAGCGAAATTGCTGCCAAATTGTTTTCTGAACGAAAGTTCAACTAGTTTCGGGCGAAATTACCCTGCGAAACTAGCATCAGCGTGCCACTGCTGGGCGAAACTGCTGCCGAAATTACTGGCGAAACTACCAGCGAACTTGCCAGCAAAATTAGTGAAAATTCAGCGAATTTGTCAGCGAATTTAGTGAAATTTCAGTGAAATTAGCCTCTGATCATTTCAAAGAAACCATTTAGTTGACACTAAAAGTATTTTTTTTGGGGGGAGAATATCATTCAATAATTTTTGGAAAAATAATTTTAGTTTTGGGTGTTAAAGTGAATTTTAATATTTTTAACTGAAAATGTCGTTTTCTGCCGATTTCGAATCAGACAACACCAAAATGGCACAAAGTCGGTTTGATTCTTTTGCAGCCATGAAAGATGAAAAGATATATGATTTTGTTGATCGATTTCTGATGGTGGCAAACAACCTTAAGAAGTACGATGATCAGTTTGGGAACCATGAGCAAGTCACAAAACTTCTGGACTCTCTTCCCTCATAGTGGAGTCCACAAGTTAGATTGTTAAAGCAGGAAAGAAATTTTGCTGACTACAAACTCATGGAAGTTTTCAACAAGTTGAAGTCATTTGATTTGGATTTGAAAAGAAGAGAGTACAACCAATTCATGTATGGAGGTATATCTTCAAGTACTAAGATCAAAAAGACTGAAGAAGAAGTGACTCATGCATTGATGGCTAAGACGGTAAACAGTGATGTGAATTCTATTAAGGATTTTGATCCTTTCAAAGAACCCAGGTGTGATACTCAAGGTGAGAGTTTTGGTGATGTTGGTGATTGTACAAGTTGGAGTAAAGTTCAGGATGAAGGAAAGCAAGAGGAAGGTGAAGCTGAAGAAGCTAAGAAGAGAGCTACTGAGGAGGAAGAGTACAAAAAGAAAACTCCTATCTATCAATGTGAAAAAGCCCTAGCTGCTGAAAAGATAGTTATGGGACTCCCCTATGAGATAGTTCAAGACATGTGTTCTCCTCCCTGCAAAATTTGTTTATTTGGAGTTTATAAAGCTAACAGATTATTGTTAGAAAATGAAAAAGAATTAAAACAAATAAACAAAGAACTTAAAATCAATGAGTCCAAATATTTTATCAAACTAAAAGAAGCTTTAAAAGAAAATGTTCTTTTAAAAAGAAATCTTTTAGAAAAGAATGTCGAGATTAATGTTTTGAGCGAACGTGTCACATTAGCAGAATTTGAGACTAGTAAGCTTAAAACTAAACTTGATAAATGGACGATATCAGGGATGAAACAGGAAGAACTATTATGTAAGCAAAGCGGAGCTAGAATCAAAACGGGTGTGGGATGTGGTGAAACTTCATATGTTTATCCTCCTCCTAGCACTTACTATTACTCTCATATGCCTCAACCTCATCCATCTAATGATTTAATTAAAGCTACAGATACTAATAGTTTACATGCTGGTTTAAGCAGCGTTAATCATAAAGAGGTTCGAGATGAATATGATTTTCCTGCAGGTTTGGGGCTCATCAAGCAAGGATCTGATCTGCAAAATGATAATTCCACCTCTAATGCTTCAAAACCAGTATCAATTGTTTCCAGTAACTTCTTTAACAAATTCAAGATAGGTAACATCCCTTCATTTGTTCCTGTCAAGTTTGTCAAAGAAGAAACAACTGTGGAATCATCAAGCAATCAGAACTCAACAACACAAACCGACACAACAAGAGTCATCAATCAAGATCCATTGGAAGCTGACTTATGTATACAGGACTGGACAAGTTCTGATGATGAACCAGAGATCATCAAGTCACCTGAAGTTATCAAGTGTCAAAAGCTTCCAATAGTTGAATCAAGACCTATACGGATCTCATCTCCAACTGCTATGCAAATTAGCAGTTCCTCCAAAGCTCAGCAGAAGCACTCACCATCTTCATCTGCTATCCATCAAGCTCGCCACAAATCTGCCTCCAAGTCTACCAAATCACCAGTCATACAAAAAGGTTCTCAGAAGAATGTTTAGATCTCAGCTTCCGGAACATCACACATCAAATCACAGCCCAGTTCGAAATCCACATTGACAAAGCCTCTAAAGGTTCAATTTCAAGATATCCAAAAGAAGAAGCTTCAAGTTTGTCAACAAGCTGCAACAACCTCAAAGTAGGCTCCACCCTCTCCTGCTTTCCCGGGACTACAAAGAACCAAAAGCCTTTCAAGGCTTGCTTTAGATGTGGAAAAGAATGTCATGTCCCTCAGGTTCAAAGGCAAGCTTCAAGAGGTAAAGATAACAAAGGTTGCTTCTCGGGTTTAAAAGGTAAAATGCATTTTTTTTGAATGGTTGGATGAAGAACAATCTATCCAAACTTTCTCATGTGAAGCCGGTTTCACATGATTCAAAGATGAATAAGGCCAATGTTTCAAAATTAAAATCTCTTCCTTTGGGTCTTAAAAAGAAAATGATTTCCAAATTCAATTCTTTCAAATCAAAAGTAATTGAACAGAAACAAATTTGGAAAGTAAAACAAAAAGTTAAAGAGATAAATGATTTTTCAAAAGGGTTTGCGCTAAAGAAGGTTATGTACACTGATGAAAAAGGAACTCCCAGGACCACGATGGCCTGGGTCCCCCTCTCTAACTAATCTGTTTATGAGTGCAGGAACAATTCAGGAGGCCTATCAGTAATCCGGTTTACTGACTGGGATTGTTCCTAGATCAAATTTGAGGCGGAACAAACAGGTTATGGTATCTCATCCACATTTTGGATTCTTATCTACCATTCACAATCACTGCATTTTTCTTGTTACTTTATTTCTCATGTTTTTGCTAGTATAATTTGGAAGACTTTCTTTAGTAAAATTCTTTTTTTCAATTCCGTTTATTATATACTTAAAAAAAGGGGGAAATTTCTATTTTTTTGTTTGTTTCATGGCAGTTAAAAAGAAATTTCGGGGGAGAATAAAAAATTTCACGAGAACTAAGAACTTGATTTGGGATGACTGAGAAATGATAGTATGTCTTCTTGGTATGCTTATTTGCATGACTTGTACTTTGTGAGAAGTGATAGTAACTGATGTAGATGTCCGTATCACTTAAAATTCTAAAATCTGAAAAAGACAGTTTCATTATATGATATGCATGGTAGGCTCAGCCTAAAAACGAAGTAAACAGTGTTTCTGTAGCCTAACTAAAGCTTTAGAACTTGGTGATAAGGATCATTTCCATGACATCTCAACCTGCACAAAGTTACATGTCCTGTCAAAAATGGGTTGAGAGTTTAAAATCTCTGCTTTGACATTTTCAAAATCTCCCTATCCCCAAGTCCTGAATGTAGCTTCTCGTTAGCTCTTCAGATGTATATTTCGTGCTTATCCCCTTTGCTATGCGGAAGCATTAACCTGGAGTGATTATCTTCTTTGTTATACATGAGTATAGACCTGAAGCTCTCATCAGCACGCTCAGATGATCATCTCCTCTGTTATACGTAAGTATAGACCTGGAGCTCTCATCATCTGTTCCCCAAATAAAGGCATAGTGATTCTTAAATTAAGATCATTGTTAAAAACTTAAAAGAAAATCAAACAGAGTTAATCATATTACTCAATAAGCCCTGATGATGGGATAAGTTCTTTGCCGGATGTCTATGGGAACCAAATCACCTGAGCTTCTCTAATTAAATCTAAAACATGATAAAATCAGTTGCAGATCACTTGCTGAAAAGGATAAGGCATGGGTTTAAATTGGAAAAATATACCAACAATCATTTTTGAACTGTTTTTGGCTTTCAAAAAATTTAAAATTGTGACCAGACTCTGTATCAGTGTGATCTCACTAACTTGTCGATGTTCAAATACATCTTTGTGCTTTCGTATATCTTGAGGA
The DNA here is from genome assembly GCA_025506505.1 of Flaveria sonorensis. Lineage (NCBI taxonomy): Eukaryota > Viridiplantae > Streptophyta > Magnoliopsida > Asterales > Asteraceae > Flaveria > Flaveria sonorensis. Next base: position 36,712,965 of record CM046440.1, on the reverse strand, counting down.
TGTGATCTCATGATCAAATTAGTTCTTGGTGTAATATGATAAAACAAAAGAAAATAAAATATTCATTTCAAATCATTTTTAAAGTCTTCCATATTATGCTATTAAAATGTTATAATTTTCACATGCATTTCACGGGAAATTGCACATTCAAATAAACACGGGTTTATTTGTATTGTTGAAATGATCTAACGAGAATTGTGTAGAATGTGTTTGTAATTGTGTTACAGATTCTTGCTGCAATTGATGGCCGATCATCAACTGAGCTAAGTACCATACCAGAGAACCTGTTCCTCAAGTTTGCAGAGGATACCGAGCTAAGATTCCTTCTCCTACATCTTCTGAAGCACTCAAGAATAAGAGTTGGAGATGCTGATCCTGATCATTCTCATGATGCACACAAAAGGAGGGAGTATTCAAAAAGGGGGAGCCTATAAGATGAAAGATTGTCGGTACCAGATCATCAATCTAGGGGGAGATTGAAGATAATTATATAGTTGACTTCTCGAGGTGAAGTTGAAACAAGACGTTGATAATGATGGACTAAGGGGGAGTATTGTTGGGTCTGAAAAAGGATATTATTAACACAGTCAAAATCAACAAAGGTCAACGTCACTGTCAAAGTCATCGAAAAAGTCAAACAGACGCGTTCGAGATGAAGAACCGAGACGAGACGTTGAAGATATAAATGACTAGGAGTTTATTGTTAATAAATATATTTGTGTCAACAAAATATATTTATTTATGTTAAGTCTTTTTATGTTTTAATGATAGTCTAGGGGGCTATTTGTCATTAAGTCTAATTGTCATTAGACTATATATAGCTAGAGTCATTAGGGTGTGTTAAGCTTAAATGAGCCATTGATTGAGGGTCTTTTCACATTTGTAATATCTTTAGCAATCAATTCAGATTAAACAAGGGTTTATTGAGTGTTCTTAAGGTGTTCATCATTGTTCATCAATATTTTATTGTGTTTGATCTATATTTTACACAAATATCATTGATATTTGTGTTTTCAGTGGGATTTGTTTGTGTTTTAATCAATTGCACTGTTATATCGATCGAGAGGGTCAACAGAAAGAGATCAAGCTTATCCTACCACTTATAAGAAGAGTCTCAGAAGTATGCAAACTGAATGCATCATATGTGGTAGTACTTCTCACTTTGCTAAGGATTGCATCTACAATCCTAAAAGCACTATCCATATGACCAATAAGAAAACTTCTGAGAAGAAGAAGAAGATAGCTTTGAAAGGAAAATCTCTTCCTTTCAGAAGCCCCAAAGTGAAGAAGAAAATAAGTGAAAACTTACCTTTGGAAGAAAATTTGGTCTCAAAAGAAAGGAATGCTTCCAAAGTACTAAAGTCTGCTGCAATGGATGCAAAAACTTCTGAAGGTCCAGTCTCCAAAACTTCCAAAGTCATCAAAACTTCTAAAGTATTAAAGGCTAAGTCTAGTCTTCCAAAGATGGGGTCGAAGATAAAGGAAAGGCCATGTGACTGAAAGTTCTTCATCAACAACAGCAAATGATCCTTAGAGCTTGAATATAGGATCAATTACTATTGTATTATCTTCAGTTCACTTTGACAAGCCCAAGACCAACAAGGCTTGGGTTTCCAAATGTAACCTAACCATCTCTTTCTGTGTAGGAATAGCTAAAGACCAAAGGAAATGTATGGATCATTGATAGTGGTTTTTCCAGGAACATGACAGGCAATGGCTCTTTACTTCAAAAATTTGAAAGATTTGATAGAGGGTTAGTTGCTTTTGGAGGAGAATCAGGTGGTTACATCACTGGAAGGGGCAGATTCATAAATGGTATGCTCAGCATTAAAAAGGTAAACTATGTTAAGGAGCTTGGGTACAATCTCTTGAGTGTATCCCAATTATGTGACCAGAGACATTACATGCTCCTTACTGAGCATGAGTGCATTGTTCTCAAGCCCATGGTGGTCATTCCTTAGGAGCATATCTTGCTCAGAGCCCCAAGTAAAGGGAACATGTACAAGATGGACTTGAAGGAAACATCCCCATCAAAAGAAGTTTCTTGCTTTCTATCTAAAGCTAATAGTGATGAGTCTTTCCTCTAGCATAAAATAATGTGCCATGTCAAATTTAAAAACATGAATAAATTAATTAAGAATGACTTGGTAACTAGAATGCTAAAGAAAGAGTTTACAAGTGATGACCATTGTGTTGCATGCCTGAAAGGGAAGCAACACAAAGTGTCTCACAAGCCAAAGGAAAGGAACTCCATCACTACTCCCTCACACTTATTACATATGGATCTCTTTGACCCCACCAGTGTATTGAGTCTAGGAAGGACCTTATATTGTTTGGTGATCACAAATGGCTTCACAAGATACACCAGGGTGTTTTTAATGATGAGACCCCTGAGATCTTGAAGAGCTTCATTCTGAAAATTGAGAATCAATGTGATCACAAGGTCAAAATCATAAGATGTGATCAAGGAGCTGAATTCAAGAACCAAATACTTGATGCATTTTGTGATAAGAAAGGTATTACAAGATAATATAGTGCTCCCAGGACTCTTCAGCAAAATGGTGTTGCTAAGAGGAGAAACAAGACACTTATTGAAGCTGCAAGAACTATGTTATCTGACTCTAAACTGCCCATCACCTTCTGGGCAGAGGCAGTCAACACTGTCTGTTATGTGCAGAACAAAGTATTAGTGGTCAAGACTCATGGTAAGACTCCTTATGAACTGTGGCACAAAAGGAGACCTTTCATTGGTTTCTTCAGATCATTTGGATGTCCATGCACCATCTTGAATACCAAAGATCAGATAGCCAAGTTTGCTGAGAATAAAATGATGGACACTTATTGGATACTCTACCCAAGCCAAGGCTTATAGAGTACATAATCTTAGAACTAGAGTAGTTGAGAAGCCAGCCAATATGACCTTCAATGAGCACACACCCAGTGTGAAAGATTCTAGTCCTGATTGGTTGTTTGATCTTGATTTGGTTACTTCTATTTTAACAAATCTTGTGAAGATGTTTTAGGATCTACAGATAACTTATCAACAGGAGATCCTGATCCAAGGTTTTAGCTAAGAAGACCAAGTTAGAAAACTACTTCAGCTCCAGTGGTAACAAACCCTACAGTTGGAAATCCTACCAGCATAACAATGACAAACTCTTCAGCTGATACATCTGAGGTGCCTACAAATTCTAGCACAGAGGCACAAAAATCAAATGTAGGAGTTTCCAATATAGGAGGAGATGGTGGTGATAGTGATAGTGATCAAGAATTTCTTGATGCTGATAACCACTCCATGGAAGACAACATCAATGGTGTCACATACTCATTGGATTAAGTTTCTCTTGATAATTGTGTGTTATGTTGTGAGCGATACTCAATCACTATATTTAAATTTCACCAATTTAGATCTCTCCAACCAACTTGTTGTGATTCCTTAACTGAGAATCCACAAGTCACATGCCACCATAAAAATCATTAGAGATGTTGAGACAGGGCTGAGAACTAGAGGACAAACCATAATAAAATGTTTGTCTTCACTCTTGTTTCCTATCCTAAATTGAGCCTAAGAAGATTGATGAAGCTCTGATGGAAGGAAGTTGGGTTGAAGCAATGTAGGAGGAGCTGTATCAGTTCAAAAGGTAAAAGGTTTGGAATCTATGTCCTCTTCCATAAAGGAAGACCACAATAGGTACCAAGTGGGTTTTTAGGAATAAGAAAGATGATAAAGGACTTATCATCAAGAATAATGCAAGACTAGTTGTTCAAGGGTACACACAAGAAGAGGGGATTGACTACACTGACGTCTTTATTCCTGTAGCAAGACTTGAAGCTGTTAGGATATTCCTTGCCTTTGCAGGATCCAAGGATTTAAAGGTCTAACAACTTGATGTCAAGTGTGCTTTTTATATGGGGTGATTGATGAGGAAGTGTATTGAAACAACCACCTGCTTTGCAGACCCAGATCATCCTGATTATGTTTACAAGCTTGACAAAGCTCTCTATGGGCTGCATCAAGCTCCTAGGAAGTGTTATGAGACACTATCACAGTACTTTGTCAGCATGGCTACAAGAGGGGTACTATTGATGGAACACTCTTCATTAAAAGAACAGGAAATGACTTGATGCTGGTTCAAGTTTATGTAGATGACATCATCTTTGGGTCAACTAATCCGAAGCTCTGCAGAGACTTTGAGAAGCTGATGAAGAATAGATTTGCAATGAGTGCCATGGAGGAACTCAATTTCTTTCTAGGAATTCAAGTGAAGCAGGTTGACAATAGCATCTTCATAAACCAGTCAAAGTATGTGCAAGACATACTTACCAGATTTCATCTGACTAAGTGTATGGTTGCTAAGACACCCATAGCCTAAAACCACTCCCTAGGACTGATCTTAAGGAGGACTGTATTGATGAGCATCTCTACAGGGCTATGATTGGGTCTCTTATGTACTCATAGCCGACAGGCCTGATATCATGTTTGCTACATGTATTTGTGCAAGATATCAAGCCAACCCAAGATGTCACACCTGGTTGCTATCAAGAGAATTCTCAGATATCTCAAAGGTGCTCCCAAACTGGGCCTTTGGTATCCAAAGAATTCTAACTTCAATCTGTAAGCTTATACAGATAGTGACTATGGTGGTTGCAACATGACTGCAAAGTCTACATCTGGGGGATGTCAATTCCTTAGTGGAAGGATAGTTTCATGGCAATGCAAGAAACAATCTTGTGTGTCTGCATCAACTGATAAAGCTAAATACATTGCTGCTGTAAGCTGTTGTGCTCAAGTGCTTTGGATTCAGAATCAGATGTTAGACTATGGATTAAACTTCAAAGAGACTCCCATACACATAGACAACAACAGTGCATCTCTATTACAAAGAATCTGTGCAGCACTCCAAGACAAAAGCACATCAATATCAGGTATCATTTGATTAGAGATAATTTTGAAAAGGAGTTGATAAAACTAGTCAAAGTTAACACAAATGAACAATATGCTGATCTGTTCACAAAAGGTTTTGATAAGCAGAGATTTAAATATCTTGTATTAGCTATTGGGATGATTAACTTTGAGTAGATTTTTCTTAAACTAAACTCAAGATTATTTTCTCAAATATGTGTGTCTTAAGTTGTCTATATCCATCACCTATATAAGCCCAGATTACTTGGAAGAATTCTTTCAAAATGATATTCCTTAGAATTTTGAAAATTAAGATATATTTTCTTTCGGAAGACATGAAGTTGACTTCGAAAGAAAATTATGTCTTCAAATCTAATAACTACTTACTACAAAAATTCAGAAGAAATTCTAATATATCTTTCGAAGCTTAAATATACTTCCAAGTACTTATATGTTTTGAAGGACAATTTTCTTTGAAAGCAATTAAGTCTCGGAAGCTTTATTCATTCTTTGAATAAATCCTCTAAGGTCTAGTATCTTCCGAAACCAAATATTTCTCGAAAGTAAAAATACTCAAAGTATTTTTTCTTCCGAAGCAAATTTTTATCAAGCTAAGGAATATCTTTCAAAGTCAAATTAGCTTTGGAAGTTTTTATCAAAAACATCCAAAGACAAATTACCTTCAGAAGATTTTAGACTTCCAAAAAAACTACCTTTTGGGCACTTTTTTAGAGGTGGGACCTACATCCGATTTCAAAGTTTATCCTTTTGCATTAGCTTTGTCTCAAATACAATCCATATAAATATACTTTAACGGTTCCCCTTCTTTCTCCTTCCTATTTATCTGCAAAAGTTCAAACCCTAAATTGCACCCGCAAACCGACTTTGTTCTTACCTTTTTTCGCTTCTAAGCTACTCAAAATGGCCAACCCTGATCTCAGAAATCAACCAGATTTTTCCATGCAGTCACACAGGCAACACAACCAAGTTGCTCTGTAATCATCTGAGAAAGATCCTGGTTTCTAAGATGTTTGCCTTTTATTGACTCAATTAAACTACCTCACTGCACTTACCATAGACCTTCCTTTGTATGAAGATCAACTCTTAGAGTTCTGGAGGACCTGCCAAGAGGTCATCTTAGACGTTGAGAAGGAACTGTCTATCATAGTGCAGGGGAAGACAATTTTGTCACTCCAGCCACCATCAACTCTCATCTAAGGCTGGATGATGAAAAAGGAGAATTGTCATTCCCCAAGTCTGCTGTAAACAACTCATTCTGGCAGATGGGCTATAAAGGGGACTACTCAGTAAGAACCTTCAAAAAGGGTAAGGTTTCCTCATAATGGAAATACCTCCTCCATGAGGTCATCCATTCTCTGTCTTACAAACATGGAGGTTGGGACCAAATTCCTGAGGGCCTATCCTACATAGTCCATAGGATGGTTCAAGGGGTCAAGTTCAGGTACTCTCAGTTTTGTTTATACAAATTTGCTTGCTAACTTGGACTCCCTAGAGTATTACATGTTCCCTAGGTATGTTCAACATATTTTTAACTGTGAACTGGGCTCACAGTTAAAGGGAACAGGAAACACTCATAAAATAGGACAGATGAAGCCCAACATCTTTAAGACATGAGAAAGTCAACTGTTGGCTTCTAGGGGTAGAAACTGCCATGGTCCCAAAAATGTTAGAGCTCATTGCTCAAGGTTACAAGTTTGTAACACAACCCAATGTTAAACCCACACCTTCTACATCTGCACCACCCACACAGCCACAAATCACACTCACCTACTTAAGAAGATCCAAACGAACCCCTACATAAACTACTCAGGATTGCAGGCCCCCACACACTCACCCATGCAGGAGGAAGTGGAAACTAGAGCTCCCATTCTCCTGAGGAGTAGACCACTCATATCATTTCATTGATCAGTGCTAAGGTTCCTCATGCTCAGCCCGATGAGCTCACTACCATAGCCTTAAGCCTTCACTCTGAGTCTCAAACTCTAAGGATTAACCTTTAGGGGAAAGTTACCATCCCTAGCCTTTAGATCTCAACCAACCAATCCCAAACCTTGAATTCTATGATGATAAAGATACGGGCTTCAATGAGTACCATAAGTCTCTCTTCTCCACCCCTACTCAAGAAGAGATGAGTGCTCCTAAATCACCCATATCCATCCCACATCACCCAACCCAAACTGAGGTGGACCTCCTTGAACCTATTCAGGAAGTCCATATGGAAGAGGCTCTCACTTTTGCAAGTGTTTACATCATTAATACCTCAACCATGGCAACCCAGCCCATTAACACTTCTCTTGAAGCTATCATGGTGTAGGGGAAATCCAGCAGCCAAGAACTCTATGCTGGTGATAAGGAAGAAGACTTTAGTCCTATTCTCTCATCCCCCCATGATTCTTTCGATGAAGATGAGCGGAGTCGGCAACTAAAGGTGAAAAAACTATCAAACACATGCACCTATTTAGTTTCAAAGGTTAGTCACCTGGAATTTCAGGTGGCTTTAAAGAAAGATCAATGACCAGCAACTTGTGATCACCGTTGAGAGACCTATTAGGAGAACTCACCACCCTTACTTGTAGTTGTTCATACTTAACAAACTCCCCAGGTCCACATTGATATGGATTCACTCATTCAAAGCTTGTTTGAGGAGGGTATACCAAGGGCAATATCTACCCCATCTCACCCTGCTGAAAATCCAATAGTGGGATGGAGGTATGATGCTAATAGGAGAGCCCTGGTAATCTCTAGGTCTTAGGGACAACAAGAAGTGTTCAACTTTTACAACCTAAGATACTATAAGATCACCTATTTAGTTGATCTCCCACTTGCCAACCCAGAACAAACAGGTAAGCTGCAAGGTTAGCTGATAGGATTCAAGACACGGTGCTTGAAGAGTTCAAGAAGAGAACCAAAGTATATAGACAGGTAGGCAAGACTGTTAGTCAACTAGATATTGAGGTGGACCCTAAGATTAGCTTCGAAGGGGAAACCTTGGTTGAAGGCCCAGTAGTTGAGCCTATGAACCTTGAGACAAGAACTGCTTCAATACCCATTACCCTCAATGAGGCACCAGCTGGTGAAGGTGTCTCAAACCTCTCTCTGGCCAAAGCTCAAGTGTAGCACCAAGCAATGAAGGCCAAATCTCTCTCCACCCTGAGTCACAGAGGCCTGTAAGTGACAAAGGAAAGAGGAAGATGACCTCTAAGGAGATTGAGGAGGAAGAAAGAGAGAGGAAGAGGAAGACAAGAGGAGAGAGTTTAGATAAGACCCCTGGCTTCATGGAAGCTGCAATCAGGGCTGCCCCAGGCCAAGCACTCAAGATGATGAGTTAAGGGCAGCCAGATTGAACTATCTAGGGTCTAGGAACTACAATGTTGATTAGCTCATCTCTCTCCCCTTGGAGAAATTGTATGAACTGGCTAACATGAAAGTGTCAAAGGAGAGAAAGGTGGCTGAGGATGTAGAATTGCTCCTCAAAATCAAAGAAGAAAGAAAAAGGAAATGATTCTACAAAGCTCCTACTCTCTCCCTAGTTCAAGAAATCCCTGAGGCAGAGGCTGTGGTTACTGAGCAACAAACTCAGGTAGGTAGGGAACAAGACAGACAAAACATGATGTTGGATAACAAGTGTATAAAAGGATAATGCTTGCCATAATCAAACATAATGTGTTCTAATATTCAACCAATCATTACCTAACACATAAGCATCATTAACATTCATAACATACACTAATTAAGTTTAAATTTCTTTTTCAGGGTTTGTAGATAAAAAGGGAATTTTTCTTAAGTGTCCACAGCAGATTAGGATTTATCCACAGCGGATAAACAAGAAGATGCAGCGGATGAAGAACAAAGTTCAAGTGCCCACAACAGATGAACAAACACATACAGCGGATGCCTAAGTCCACAGCTAATGAACAGTCCACAACAGATGTTCATCCACAGCGGATGAACACATCACAGCGGATAACAACAAAACAAACACAAGTTGTCACAGCGGACAACATCCAAGGCACAACGGACAAGTTGTTTAACTTCCACAGTAGACATCTTATCATCCATAGTGGACAGATAATCATTCACAGCGGACAGCTAATCATCCACAGCGGACGACTTATAGACTTAGGATCATATGTATTTTGTTTACATAAGGGTATTTTTGTAACTGTACATATATCTTCGTGTAGGTTATAAATAGCAGTATACCCTAATTCTTTGTAAGCTTTTGAACAATCAATCAAACAAGAAGTTATTATTATCATTCAAGCATACAAACACACACAATCATACACACACATAGATCTCATATTATTAATCATGGGTTTCCGCACTATGATTAATGAGTATTAAATCTATAACAAATTATTGTTATTTTTGAGAGATTGAAATCGACCCTTGGGGGAATCATTATTTTGTTCTTGTGCTAAAATTTCAAAACCTATAAAAATAAATTCCATCAGGTGGTATCAAAGCCTTGGCTCAAATCAGTCAACTGATTTTTTTATCCTCTCATTCAATACAATGACATATATGGTTCATTAGCTTCATATCAACCATTTTCAATCTTAAAATCATTACAAAAACCCTTTTCTACTTCAAACATTAAACAAATATTCAAAACATGATTCATTAATCTGTTTTTGTACATTGTGAAGAAGATTTTGTGTTTTTGAAGCTCTAAACATCACTGATACTGTTTTTCAAAACAAAAACATCTTAAAACCTCAAAAAAAACCTCATCGGTTCAAGGGTTTTTAATAAAATAGTAACCGAGTACTGTTTTATCAAGTTTTCATCAAACAAACATTGTTTTTAAACATTTTGAATCAGTTCGTGTGTTTAAAATCATCATATTCAAGTATATTCATACTTGAATTAGGCTTTTGTTCTTCAAACAACAAATTGCTTATGTAGATCATCTCGGCCGCAACCATACTAGGATAAACCCTAGTTTTTATTCATACACAACCTTCAAAATCTTCGGTGATTTTGTTGGTTTTGCATTAAAAACAAAGAAGAAACCAATTCTTCTTTTGAATTTTTGAAAAAGTCACTTTTTGATCCAAAAAGTTAACTTTTAAAACATATTATTTGTTTTTAGGGTTTTAACTTTATGACTGACATTATTAAAACGGATTTTGCTGATTTTGACCAACCTTAAACAGAATATTTTTTTTATGGAACCAAGAACTGTGATATAACCTTGGACATTTATTAATTGATTTCAAATTAATTAACTCCTTTATTCGGTAAACAAAATTTAAAAAGTGACAAAACATTAACAAACAAATCCTAGTAACATTAGGATAAATTGAATTTAGCATTAAGCTAAATAATCAAACAAAATTTGACTAACAATCATGTCGGATGAAATTTCAGGTTCAAACAATGATCTCAAACCACCCAGACTCAAGAACAAAACTGACTTTAACCAATGGAAAATAATATTCACAAAGTGGATTATTTTTCAAGACCCGGATCTATGGACATCCATAACCAAGGGACCATACATACCAGTGACTCTTGGTCCAGACTATAACATTCAAAAACCATTTAGTTTAAAGAGTGTAGCTGGTGATGACCTGAAAAAGGTTAAAACAGATATGAAGGCTTACAGCATTCTAGCAATGACTCTTTCGTTTGAGATATTGACTAGAGTTGAGAACTTCAAAACCGCCCATGAACTGTGGAAAGTACTTCACACAATGTGTGACGGAAGTGATGAGATAAAGGAAATCAAGAAAAGAATTTAAGGACCCAGTACGAAACTTTCCGCCATGTTCAAGGAGAATCAATACCACAACAGCTCCATAGATTCGTTTAGCTGGTAAATAAGATGATTGTTTATGGTCTTAAATACGAATCTGTGGAGATCAACAAGAAATGTTGTATACTCTTCCAGAGAGTTGGCCTCAATCAGCCTCTTTGATGAAAGCAACACTGGATCTAGAAGCTTTATCATTGGATGCACTAGTGGCCAAAGTAGAGGCACTAGAGTTAGATGAGAGATCTTGGAATAACAACACAATCAGACATGTTGAATCATACAAATTCAAGGAGATGCAACAAACAGACAATGCATTCTTAACTTGCACTGGTGAAGAAGAAGAGGACGAGTTTCTTGATTCAAGTGAAACTTCATTCTTTTCTACTCCAAAATCACCACAAAACAAACAAAAGTCCAAGAAGACTGGTGTTCATGCTTCTCATGAAGCAACACCTCAGAGCAAACAACACCCACATGCTTCCAGCTCCAGCAAACAACACCCAGCAAAGACAAAAAAACATCCATAATTTTAACAAATGGATGCTCTAACAATCATTCTGCAAAGTGAGGAGTAGAAGGCAGCTTTTGCAGCCTTCTCCACAAGCTTTGATGCTTACTTGGGTGCAAATCTCACACCATCACAGATAATCCAGCATACGGATCAAATAAGTTTCTGCAAAGAAATAGGGGTTTGAGTATGGATAAGAAAAAAAGATTGGTTTTAATAAACCAAAGTGAGATGCTACAACTACCAGCTCTATGGTCACTTCTTATGAGAATGTCAACAACCAAGGAATGATAGAAATAACCAACAAACACAAACTTCAAGTAGCTATCATACAAACAGACAAATTCTACCTCCCATTAGTATTCCTGCTGCACCAACACCAACACAAATCACACAGTACAACCCTAATCAACACTCCAAGTCCTCTGTAATGATAATCAAACATGATGGTGAGTGTGACTGTAGTATGTATGAGGCAGAGATACAATCTCCTGACCATGCCCTCATGGCATATGGGGAGGATAAAATTGCTGAAATCCTAAAAGAGGTAAAGGAGAATCTCTGTTCTCAAGCATGCATTGATGAAGTCACAAGATACAAAGAACATGCAAACTAACTTTCTAAGAAAGTTATTGAAGCAAATATTTTGAATGACAGTTTAAAATTAGAACAAAACAATATGAGATGAAAATTCTGTCACTGAAAATGATTTGGACAAATCATTGTCTGAAAAACTAACACTAGCAGCTCAAGTTGAGCAACTCTCTGAATCTTTGACTCAATAAAAAACACTACAATCTGAAACTAAAGTGTAACTTCAAAAGTTTTAGGTGAGCAATAAGAAGTTTGAAGAACTTCTTACTCAAGAAAGGGCATTCAAATACCCTTCAGGTTTGGGATATAATAAGGTCAACCCACCTTATAATGATAACTATATCCCACTACCTGACTTAATGACTAACAAACAGGGGGAATCACTTGATCCCCATGACAAGACAGATGACTCCAAACCAGCATTATCATCATCATCATCATCATTTAAATCATCATTAATACCAAATCACCTCTGATAACATTTGATAAAAACCAAGCACCACCATAAATAAAATCAACAGATTTCAATCAAGGGGAAAACAATGAATTTGATGTTCACACATCAGATGAAGATGATGAAGATCTACTATATGATGAGTCAGATTAACCAATTACCGAAACTAAAAAGGTTTCAAGTGTGGTTGATACAACACCAAAACAACCAAAGCAACACACAAGTTTTTTGATATCTACTCAGATGGAAGAAAGGCCGAGTCTTCCACTATCTCTCCCAAAAGAACAAACAAAGAAAAAGGAAAAGCCCCATTCAGCCAAAACAATCAACTGTAACTTTTGATATACCATTAAAGTCAAACTTAAAATCAAAAGTTTTTAACAAACAAAGGACTGCAAATTTTCCTTACTGTGAGTGGTGTGATCAATACACCCACACCACAAAAAAATGCAAATATGGCAAGTACTGCAAATACTATAATATGAACAATCATAGTACAGAATCATGTTGCAGGACCGGTTAAAGGGATGGTCAATACAATCAGTCTCATAATAAGGAGAGTTTTAGAACACTTAATAGATAAAATAGGGAACAGGGTTTATGTAGATGATACTAAGAACACAAGTAACTGAGACAGAACTAAGAACAAGAACAAACGAATATGGTTTTCAAGGATGCTCTATATTGCTCTCAAATTCTATTACAAGTGTTACAAATCATAAAAAGAAATACAAGGACCTGAGATACTTTATACTACATCCTACAACCATCCATACTATGATAGCCAGCTGGAAACACTAATCTAGACAACAAGATCAATGTAGAGTCAAAAGGCAGATTGCCTTTTGACTAGTGACTATGACATGCCATAGCTCACATCCTTTTCTATTATAAAAAGGATAACAGGAACAAAATAGGAAGTTACAGACCTAAGACCATAATCTATAGTTTACAAAAGCATGGACCTTTTCACCAACTTGTATAAGTTGGTGAGTCTTCAGAGTTGCAGTGGAAAGTAAGTCAGCTTTATAAAAAAGTAGATCAAAGAAAGCATGTCCTCTCTATCTTTGGAAGAAATCAGTCTTCAGAACATTTGGCTTTGGAAGACTTTGTCTCTGAAGCTTTGGAAAACTTCATCTTTGGCTTCGGAAGATTTTACACTTAGAATATTTTCTGTGGAGAGTGTAAAACTTCTGAAGCAACTTCTACCTTGTATATCAGTGCATGCATACAGGAAGCTCCTTGGTTATTTTGGCTTCTTTGGTTGCATCAGCCTTCTAATCTTCTAATATAACCTTACACATGTCATTTTAACAACTACTATTCAATTTATAAAAGAAACAATCATAGTACAACTAATTGCTTATTTAATAAGAAAAACAAAAAGCAAAATAAACAACCACAAGTTGAGAAATCATCTGAGAAACAAACAGTTGTTCCTAACAAGAACAAGAGAGGAGTACCATGACAAACTCCTCATACAAAAGTTGTTTTAAACAATGACAAACATTTTATGACAACTTTAAACAACCCGACAGGATACATAAGTCTCAAAACAGACATCAGTCAGACATTAGCACTCAAAGGAGGAGAGCTCAAAGCACTTCTCTCGACAGAGCTAAAAACATGCAAAGGTAATCTAGTGTACCTAGAATTTCTAGCAGACAATGCTACCTTAAAATAAATTTGTGTTATGGGAAAAGACGAAAAACCCATGACCATCTTGACTTGGGTTGCACCCTCTAATTAATTTTTTTGTCTATGTAGGGACATCAAAGAAGTCTTGACAACATCTGGTATGTTGATAGTGGATGCTCTTGACATATGAGTGGAAATTGTTCCCTCATTTGGGATTTTAAGAGCAAACATAGAGGAAACATAACATTTGGAGGTGATAAGACAGGTGGAAAGATAATTGGTGAAGGAACAATATCCAATGGGTAGCTTTGAAAATGTCAACTACTGCTCTAACCTCTAGTTTAATCTTCTCAGCGTATCCCAAATCTGTGATAAAGGATATGCCACCCTATTTGACTCCAACAATTGCTACATCCTCAAGACGGGTTTTCAAATACCTGAAGACTGTATCCTTTTGAAAACACCCCTTTAACATAACATATACATTTTTGATATGATCACTGTTTCAGCATCAGAAGATGTTTTCTAATTATGGCATAGACGATTGGGACACTCAAATTTTAACAAAACGAATCAACTGGTAAAAGTTGACTTAGTAATAGGTTTACCACAAAAAGAATTCTTCTGTACAGACCACTACACTGCATGTCTGAAAGGCAAACAACATAGAGTGTCTCATATGTCAAAATTGGTAAACTCTAACAACACACCACTAAAATTGCTTCATATGGACCTTTTTGGTCCTACAAACATATTGAGCATAGGAAAGAAGCAATACTGTTTTGTTATAGTAGATGATTACTCCAGATTCATATGGGTTTTCTTTTTATTCCACAAGTCAGAAACAACAGAAATCATCAAATCATTTATCATTAAAATTGAAAATCAATTGGACCTTAAAGTAAAAAATTTAAGAAGTGATAATGGCACTGAATTTAAGAATGATATTATTTCTTCTTTTTGTGCAGAAAAAGGAATAAGTCATCAATTCAGTGTAGAAAGGACTCCTCAGCAGAATAGAGTTGATGAATAGAGAAACAAAACATTGATAGAAGCTGCTAGATCTATGTTAGCTGACTCTTTATTGCCCATCTTCTTTTGGGCTGAAACAATCAACACAGCTTGATACATTTAAAACAAAAGAAATCTTATTACATATGTGTAATCAGTTAATCATACAATCATACAATTTATCAATCAATCATACAATCATACATGAAACTAATCAATCAAACATCATAAGTTAATCATGAAATCATGCAATCATTCAAATCAAACATAAACAAACATATTATCACTAACAAACAAAATAGTAACAAGCAAACATTAAAGGTTGGCAACATCATCCTTAGGGGGAGTATTGTTGGACTCAACAAGTGTATAAAAGGATAATGCTTTCCATAATCAAGATGTGTTATAACATTCAAACAATCATTAACTAACACATAAGAATCATTAACATTCATAACATACACTAATTAAGTTTAAATTTCTTTTTCAGGGTTTGTAGATAAAAGGAAATTTTTCTTATGTGTCCACAGCGGATGAAGATTTGTCCACAATAGATGAACAAGAAGATGCAACGGATGAAGAACAAAGTTCAAGTGCCTACAGCTGATGAACAAACACACACAGCGGATGCCCAAGTCCACGGCTGATGAACAGTCCACAGTGGATGTTCATCCACAGCGGATGAACGCTTCACAACGGAGAATAACAAAACAAACACAAGTGCTCATAGCGGACAACATCCAAGGCACAACAGACAAGTTGTTTAACTTCCACAGCGAACATCTTATCATCCACATTAGACAGCTAATCATCCACAGCGGATGACTTATAGACTTAGGATTATATGTATTTTGTTTACATAAGGGTATTTTTGTAACTATACATAGATCATTGTATAGGTTATAAATAGCAATATACCCTAATCCTTTGTAAGCTTTTGAACAATCAATCAAACAAGCAGTTATTATTATCATTCAAGCATACAAACATACACAATCATACACACACATAGATCTCATATCATTAATCATGGGTTTCCACACTATGATTAATGAGTATTGAGTCTATAATAACTTGTTGTTATATTTGAGAGATTGAAATTGTTCCTTAGGGGAATTCAGTGTTTGGTTCTTGTGTTATAAGTTCAAAACCTGTAAAAGTGAACTCCATCACATGATAACCTACCTGAGTGCCACAAGTCTCTATCAGGTAGCAAACCTTTTTCCCTTATCATATGAATACATTGAGTGTGAATACCTCAAGAAGCTTGAGCAACAAGTGTTAAAAGAGCAAAAAGCTACTAAGAGGAAGATGAGGAAAGAGTTTACAAAGTCAAGAGCCACCATCAGAGCTAATCTGAAGAAGTTTGCTGATAGACAAAAGAGGGTGAGCTCCTTGAAGCTGTATGGATTTTCCGGAAGGAGACTTGGTCCAATGTCTCTATCCACTATGGATGAGCACATTAGAGTGATACAGCAGAAGATGAAAAGGGGTGAGTTGGTTGACTTGCATTCTCCACCAAGTCAGGTTGCACCTGAAGCTAAGGTCAAGGTTGAACCCCAAGAGACAACACAACTAGACCTGTGCTGTATCATAGCCATCTTTATCTTCTAATCCATAATAGGGTCCTGATCTATCTCATTCTGAACCTGTGAAGGAAAAAAACCCAACTGAGAAGGACAAACAAAAACAATCTGGTACTACAGGACAACCTTCTTAGTTAAAGTACAGAAAGAGGAAGAGGATGATCATTAGAAGGGACAAAAAGAAGAAGAATTCCAAGGCATCGACCTCTGCACCTCAAGATGGGCCAGAACATCTTGAGGGTGGTCAAGAAGAGGCTGCTGAGCAAAGTTCACTCATAGTAGAGCCTCTTGCTGCTGAGAGACCCATCTTGTCATGGGTATTTGCTACTAAACCAGACAAATGGTATGTCACTAGAGATCAAGGAGGTCAAGACATGTATTTCAGGCAAAACATACTTGATCTCCCTCTTCATGATCTCTATGACATGAGAAGATACTTTGAAAGTCTGAGGAATCCTAACCAACTGATGATAAAGGGAATGATCTTGATTCTGATGAGGACTATCAACAGATGAAGATCAAGAATCAAAGGTCTCTTCAGTTTTGGTAGCATCAGCCTAGGGGGAGTTTGTAAGGACTACACTTAGAGGATTATGCAACCAAAGAATAACCAAAGAGCTCTTAGCATGTACATGTAAAGTACAAGGAAAGTACTTTGGAAAATTTATTATAACTCAGTGAATTATGCTAAGTATTAAATCTTTCGAAGCCAAAAGACCAATTCTTTCGAAGCCAAAGATGAAGTCTGCCAAAGATGAAGTCTTCCAAAGCTTCAAAGACAAAGTCTTCCGAAGCCAAGATTGATTTCGTGCGAATACATAGAAGGCATGTCTTCTCTGACATACTTTTGACAAAAACTTAAACACCTTTCTGCTGCTATCTCTAAAGACTCACCAACTAGCATGAGTTGGTGAAAAGTTCATACTTTTATCAACTATAGATTAGGGTGTTGAGTCTGTAACTTTCCAACTATGTACTTTTATACTTTTTGTAATAGATAAGGATGTGAGCTATGACATGTCATAGTCATTAGTCAAAAGGCAATCTGCCTTTTGACTATACATTGATCTTGTTATCTAGATCAGTATTTCCAACTGGCCTTCACAGTATGGTCGGCTGTAGGATGTAGTATAAAGTATCTCAAGTACTTGTATCTTCAGGTAAGCTTTGTAACACTTGTAAGAACTTGAGAGCAATATATATCATTCTTGAAAACCATATTTGAGTGTTCTTTTTATTGTTCTTTTACTTGTGTTCATTTTTTCATCTAAGTCGGTTCCCTATTTGATCTGCTAAGTGTTATAACTCTCCTAACCTTGTGAAACTATTGCATTGACCCCCTTCACCGGTCCTGCACTTGGGTTGTTCTATTGTTTGATCTTCTGGCTACAATGGTGGTTGTTTGATCACGATGATAGTGGTCCTATGTTTGGTCACGGTGTTCCGAAGGCGGTGGGGTGGTGGCTGCAATGGAGGTTGTTAAGTGATGGTATAACTATATAAATATGTTGGTGACGGTGGTCAGCCTATGGAGAAAGGTGATGGTGGTGGTGAGTTTTCGACCGGATGGTGGTAGTTGCCGGTGGGTTTATATTGTGGTGTGTGTGTATGTTATTGAAGGTCCTTTATATATATATATATATATATGTATATATATATGTGTGTGTGTGTGTGTGTGTGTGTGTGCGTGTGTGTGTGTATGTGTGTGTGTATGTAATTAATTAAAAGAAATATGGGTCCCACATATGTATATTAATATATACTTTTTGTTTATTTTGTCTTTTAGTCAGGGGTAAAAATGTTTTTTTACATTCACTTAACTGAAAAAGTTACAAAAGTTAGTGTCAAAGACCAATCGTGTTACGGTTTGATAAATAATTGGGACCAAACCTGTAATTTCTTAAAAGTTGGGACTAATATTGCAATATGGACAAAGTACAGGGACCAATTGTGTAATTAACTCTTAACACTATTCATGTAAAATGTGTTAACATCTTGTAGATTAAATTGATAAACTAATCCATAACACATTAACTCGAACAACAGATCGAGAAAAGTAATTGCTAAGTTGTGCAAAGCACATTAACTATAATTTTATCAAACTTGTACCTCAAATTATTTATTGAGTTGATTGATTCACGTACAACCAACTTGTTTAAGACAATAAATATCGAGCACTCATGTCCCGCAATACTAATTTTAGGCAATCTTATTCTTTATAGTATTTTCATGTAGATGTTACTATCAAGTGTCTCACATAAGTTTGTAGTGATGACATATAGATTTTGATCTGAAGTCCTTTTTAGACTGTGAGGCCGATAATTATGATAACGCTATCGTATCCATCATAGTGGACTACGTTTTCTCATAATCAATACTGTAGATTATGTTTTCTCGTGCTGATAACGTGTTGTAAATATGAGATGAATAGAGAGAAAGATGAAAGGGGGAAAGTAATTCATTTGTTTTTTATTTTATGTCTCTCAGACCACCGACACTAGTTGATATGTGAATAGTCCTTTGTTCGGAAAATCGACTGTATCCTAAATCTTTGGAGCAGTCAACCATTCCTTGTATGAAAAAGAGGTCGTTTGGTGATGGTCCTTCATGGCACTCACAATAGTGGTTTCAAAGAACAGATATATCGACGTCAAATGGCTGGGTGGCAATGATTGTTGAGGTAGACGCCTATGTGAGAACAACAGTTGTGAAATCAGATAGCATATGAGAGAACAAAGCGATCTACACACATACACATATGTTTTAACATACCACTAGATGTGATCCTTCCTTGCGCTACGCTAGTTCCATTTATGAAAATATTCGCGTTACGTGGTAGAAGTTTAGTCGTTTCTTCCCCTAGCTACGCGTCATGACATTGGTCGTTTTCTACTCGCCTTATTAGAAACCATAAAAGCGAACACTGACAAAAAAAGAAAACTAACGATAACCACGTTCATCATTTAGTTACTCCCCGAGGGTATCTACCACAATTCCAAATACTAAACACAGATAAAAAAACACATCGCAATTGCTATCACACACACGTAAAACTCTAAAGTTCGTTAAAAAAACACTTAATAAACGAAAGTTATTATTAAGCAAAACACAATTATTAGAAAATTAAACGGGTTAAAGGTATCTATGATATAACCAAAAAAATAAAATTATGCTTTAAATCGATTGAAAGGAATAAAAGCAAACACCGATATCAGGTTTGATAATATCAATACGGACAACAATGTTGTTCGTAAATAACTGATTCTGTTCGTCACGTTACCAAAAAGGTATCGACACACGCTATAGGCTAATATGCAAACAAAAAAAAACAAAAAAAGAAGAGAACTCTCGACTTTGAATACAACCTTGCTTTCAAATAACAAATATCAAAGGTTGAAAAAAAAAAACAGAAAACAACTGCACATTCCATTTCTTCAAAAATAGTTGACGGACAATTTTTTTTTTATAAAAAACATAATTATTAGAAAATTAAACGGACAAAAAAAAAAGGTTTATTATTAGAGTAAAAATAAAAATGTGACCATTTTGACCGTAATCACTATGTAATCCATTAATCCCTTTACATAACTAAAATTTATATTTATAATTATGTGGTAGATTTGAAAGAATAATAACTATTGTGGTAATTTTTCAAATAGAGATTTCCCATTTTATTTAATATTAGAGTAATGCTCAAAGGAATAAACCTAAAACGTTAAGTTGAAAGTTCCTATCAATAACTATTAAGGAAGTATATATTTATTTATTTATACCGTTTAATAGGGTTGACAATAGCATCAATTTGCTGCCAATATTGGTAATCTTAGTTGAATAGTTGATTGTAAGAATCAGTCTCATATCGGTTCTAGTACCCTTCAAGTATCTATTTAAAATCACCCCTGAGATATCCCATATAGCTGTCAGTTCGTTCTTGTGAAGGATGATTCTTTTTCCTTGAATCCATTTGAGTATAAAAGATATATCGTAAATTTAAATATTAAACGGGTAGCATAGAGTTATGTTCATATTGTTTTTAAAGTTATTTTTTTAGTTTTTAAAAATACGAAAACGGTCAAAATTTAAGACATTGTAGCTGTTCAACCGTCTCATGAACCTAGAACATCAACCCAAAGCCACCATCCCCAACGGTTGCGGCGGTGTCCCTGCTTACTAATGGAACTTGAGTTCCACACCCTTCACCCTTAAATATGATAAATTGCATATACTTCATCCTGGTCATAAAATATTTGAAGTATCTAAAACATGTTATTTAAAATTTTAATATTATTATTTTATAATTTTGTTAAATAATAATGCCAAGTTCATACTACATATCATCTGTATAATAAATAAATATTATGATAGACACATGTTATTTTCTAGTGGATTCTCAATATTAATATTTCATCTGATTCTCTTCTATTAAATAACATGACACGTGTCACTCGCTGCTGATTTATTATCATTATTTTTCCTTTTTTTTTCTATTAGATGATGATATTAAAAATATAACTTTTTAGATAATTGAAGTTTTTTGAATTTAAAATTTTTATTTATCATCAACTAAATTGTTCAATCATTTAAAACTATTGAATTATCATACTAATTACTATTTAGTTTTTTATTTAGCTCGTGTGCTTTTCAAGCTAATACAATATATACCAAATCAAATTGATATTTCAAAAGAAAAGAACTTTCTTTTGAGAAATAGTAAGCAACGTAGAATAAGAAATTATCGAATTCAGGTTTTCTATGTTTATGATTTGGGTTGGTTTGTTAATAAAGATTAGTAGAGGGAGTAGGTGTGTTAGAAAAGAAAAGTAGGAGGGTTTATAAAAGTAAAGAAAGGAAAAGGTACGGCGGAGGACATGTAGCACAGGGCTCGATGCACCTCGACATGCTCCCTTGCTTCCATTGTTATTATTTTGTCTTGTTAAATTAATCACACACAAAAGCAGATCCTTCTTTTCAATATTTTCCTGCCACCTAGATCTTCGCTGTCATGCAACGCACATTTGAAAAAACAACTTCCTAACCCTTAAAATCATTTTTGAAACTTTGATGATATCTAAAGGCATGGTGAATATAAGTTTAACATACGTGAGAGAATTCATAGCTGTTTGTTCCATTTTAACGTAAGTGAGTGTTTTATATTGTTAAATGATTGTAAGTGGTTATGAGTAAAGTAAAATAAAATTGATGTGGATTGTATCATTATTTTTTATATTTGGGAAAATACGATATAATCCATGTAATTTTGTTGATATTTTTAAAAGTTGTTTGTAAGTGAAAGTAAGAGAAAATATAATATTAAAGTTATAAAAATATATTTTTAAATTATAGTTTAATTTATTTTTAGGATATCCGTTTACGAGTAGTGTTATAGTCAAATATATATTTAAATTGAAAAGGTTAAGAAAGTTTTTTTTTTTTACCTCACATGTGTGTTTTTATTATTTTAACGGTAATAATATTTTATTATTGTATAAAATATTTTAAGTTGTTGTGTTAAATATATTAGATCATTATATCAAACACGTTAGATTATAATGTCTGTTATATTTGGTAATTGTATCAAATATGTTTTATAGTTATTGTGTCAAATATTTTTTAATCTTTGCTTTTTTCATTGTATTTTACGTTCACTATCATTAAATGTCATTTTTGTCATATCTTTTATATATTATATAAATATAAATTTGTTGTATTTTATTATTGTTTCTTATTATAGAATTACAAAATAAACTGAAAAGTATGAAAAAAGAAATATTTTATTACATATGCCATACATGGCACCAATAAAATTAAATTATAGTTTAATTTATTATTAGGGATCAGGTGTGTGCACAAAACCAAAATAACCGAGCCGTAACCGAAAAAAATCGATGCAATCGAACCGAAAAAATCGAAACGAATAAAAAATTAATGGTTTGGTTTGATGGTTTTTTAAAAACCAATTTTTGGTTCAATTTCAGATTTGCTCGTAACAAAATCAAAAAACAGAATAAAAACCATATAACAAAACTTATAAATTGAAAGGTATATTCATATACTTATAAACATGATTAACCTATTAGTTATATATGTTACTTATGTTACATAAACAAAATGTAATATTTAAGTTTCAATAATAATCTTGAAACTTTTTTTGTTTGAATTGGTAGATTAAATTGTTTTTTTTTTTTTTTTTCTTTTTGTTATTGTACTTTCTGGATTGTAATTACTTTTAATATTAAGTACTTTATAAAAATATATAGATTATATTTTAAAGATAGAAAAATAATGTAAGCCTAGAATTTTTAACTCAAATTCATTACTTTGGGCTAACATTTTTCTTTACAAACTTGAAGCTCAAATGATAAAGCCGAAAAAAACTGAATCAAACCGAAACCAAAATGAAAACTAGAAACTAAAACTGAACGGTTTTAAATACCTAGAAACAAAAATATCGGTTTTTACTTTCGATTTTAAACTAAAACCGAACCAAACTTACATATGCCATCCATTGCAACATTAATTTGAATTTAAGTTTAGTTTACTACTAGGGATATCTATATTTACTCTCTAATTTTGACTATAGGCTGAAATTTTTGTCACACTGATGTTTTAATCTGGGTTTTCAAAATAAATGAATAAATTAATAAACGTTAATCTTGCATTGACGACTTTTAATGACTTATAAAAGAAAAAAAAAGTATTGTGGGAGAGACTCGAACTACGCCATGTATAAAAGTTTGCGAAACTAACAAACTTTAAATAAATTCATATAAAAAATGAATACAAATTAGAATGTCCAAAAGCTATACTTAAAATTTATAAATCATTATATATGAATAGTTATTCAAAGAATAAAATTTTAATAAAAATAAAGAAAAGGATCAGTTATACTTTACACGACTTAGTTCTATAAAATTTATAACAACATACAGATAAAAATAAGTACGCCGTAACGATATATTATAAATAATTATAAAATATTATATCTTAAAATATATTAAGGGAAGCGAAATACGTTTAAAAATAATTATATTGTAATATTATAAATTATTTTAAAAACCAAATATGTTTCAAAGGAATTCTACATTTATTTCTTGTTATACAAATAAGGGTTAAACTTGAATGCCTAAAATGCTAAATTTAAGAAGGGGTATGTTATAATTTCATCTACTATCTTAACATTCTCTTTATCTTTTTACATACATACATATAGATATAGATATAGATATAGATATAGAAAGAAAGATATGATTTTTCACTTTGCTCATATAACCCAAACTTTTAAGAAACATATATAATCCTAAATACTCATGACCTGGTGATGTAGTAATATAGTGCTTACTTATCAAAATGATATGGGTTAAAATTATTACAAGTACAATATTTGATTAAATTTGATAATAAAATTTTATTGTTTGGAAAACATATATACTTATATACTTAAATTGGTAATACAAAAATGGGTATATATTTTATTAATGTTAAAAATTAATCGTAATTATAAAATTTTCTTATCAATAGTTAGTTGAGATTAAATTTTAAATATAAACTTGATGAAAAGAATATCTTAGTGATAGTCATGTTTTTTTTTTTCTACTTTTTTACAAGTTCTTACAAATTTTAAACCTTTACAATTTTTTTGTACGACATTATTTTTTAAAAAATTATACTATAAAACTTATCGTTTTCTTCTTAATCTAATACATAAAACAACCATGTCATAATAATAAAAATGATGTAAAACGTAAAATACACAAATATTTGATACAATGATATGATAATATTTGATAAAATGAACTAAGCTTAGTAGACATTTTAAGCTTGAAATCTTATTTTATATAAACCTTGTCAGATTGGTGAAATAAAAACCTCTATAAATTGGCAGTTAGGAGATATGAAATCTTTATTAACAACTAATAACAAATACATAACAACAATACTTGAATATGAATAACACAAATGAAATTATTTCCAAGTATTCCTCATTTGATTAAATTGCAAATGATTACATTAGCAAAACAAGCAAGCAAAATGGCTAAGAGAGCTAACATAAAACTATACAATTTAAACTATGATATCTAAACATTAGAATTTTTCTTGACCGTTTATTTTAGGTTGGGATCAATGATATATTACATCCATTGATCTTACACATTATAGCATACCACAAATGTATAATACTATTGGATACAATGATTTGTATAAAATACATATGAAATCATTATTGTAGATCTTCAGTTGTTGCAGGTTCATGGTTGCACCACTACTCTTCAGCATGAATCTTCTTGTCTTTAAAATCTACTTATCAGCAGACACAGACTGCTGCCCAGTAGATGTAGTGTATCTATGTAAGATCAATAAGTTTATCTTAGAGGCTGATGCTAACCAAAGATCTCTCAGCATGCATTGAAGTACAAGGAAGTACTTCGAAAGATTTGACAATGTACAAAGAAAAATAACCAAGTGTCAAATCTTCCGAAGCCAAAGACAGAAATCTTCCGAAGGAAAAAGTGAAGTCTTCCGAAGCTTAATGACAAAGTCTTTCGAAGCTTGAAGACTGAACTCTCTTGAAGACTAAGACTGAACTCTTTCGAAGACTAAGGAGACATGTGTGTCTGACATACTTTTGACAAAAGTAGAAGACCTTTCCGCTGTCAGCTCTGAAGACTCACTAATTTATATAAGTTGGTGATTACCTTTTTACTTTTGTTAATTGTACATCATGGTTTTTTATCTATAACTTCATACTTTAGTACTTTTATCCCTATTGTAATAAAATAAGATGTGAGCTATGGCATGTTATAGTCACATGTCAAAAGGCAATCTGTCTTTTGACTCTACATTTGATCTTGTTGTCTAGATTAGTGTCTAGCTGCCCTTCAAAGTATGGCCGGCTATAGGATGTAGTATAAAGTAACACATGTATCAGTCTTTAGGACTAAGCTTTGTAACACTTGTAAAACACTTGAGAGCAATATACACCATCCTTGAAAATCAATCTTTCTTGAGTGTTCTTACTTGTTGTTCATTGTTTCTTTGCCTGATTTCCTATTTGATCTAGTAAGTGTGTTATCTCCAACTATGAAACTGTTGTTGAACCATTACACGGTCCTGCAATTGGTATTAGAGCTTCTCAGGCTTTTGATCGCAAGATCTCACTATCTTGAATCACTCTTCAGTTTCACATTCACTTACTTGCTCAAATGGCATCTCTTTCTAAACCTGATATGGAAACCGGCATAATGACCAAGTCTCCACTGATCACTTCTAATGACTTTGACACTTGGTTCATGAGAATGGAAGGCTTTATCAAGTGTCAAGACAGCAGGATGTGAAGATCTATAGTCTCAGGACTCACATCCCAAATACTACTTTAACAACTACTGGAAGTGGGATGATACTTAAGGAAATAGTTGATTATTCTGAAGAAGACTAGAAGAAAATTGACATTAATCAGAAAGCCATGACCGCTTTTCAAATTGCTCTTCCCAACTCCATCTACAAAGGCTTCAAGAAGTGCAAGAGTGCAAAAGAACTCTAGGATGCACTGAAGCTGGTGTATGAAGGATATAAGGAAGCCAAGGAGAACAAGAAAGACATCATGAAGCAGCAGTTTGAAAACTTCACCTACAAGACAGGTGAAACTATGACTAGATAATACTTCAGGTATGTTGAGATTGTAGACACTCTAATGGATGTTGGAGTCAAACTTGAGAATAGGGATATAGTGAGAAAGTTCATGTTCTCTCTTTCTAGACAATTAACACATTACTGTGTGGCCATCACGAGAACTGAGAACCTCTCTGCCCTCACACTCACTAAGCTGTATGGTATCTTGAGTGGTTACCTAATGGAGATGAACATACAAAATCCTTCTGCCAGCTTATCCAACACCTAAAAGAGTTCAACCCTTCATGTGGTAACCACAATGTCATCTCATCTACTACCCTGACAACTCACCAAAGGGTCCTTCCATCACCTTCCCAGAGATACCTAGAAAGAGCTATACTCAAGGAAGTCCATCCAAATGATATGGAGTACATGGAGATAGTCTAGCACATGGCTCTTCTTCCTCACAAAGCCAAAAAGTTCTACAAGAGGACAGGGTGGAAGTTTCCAAGCAATGTGTCCAGTGGAAAGTTTGGGCTGGACAAGAGTAATGTTAAGTGTTACAGCTATAACCAAATAGACCACTTTGCTCGGGAGTGTAAGGCACCAAGAATAAATGGTGGCCATACATAGTCCATGCCAAACTACATTGAGGTAGCTCCAAGAACTAAGAAGCCTAACTAACCAAAGTAGCAAGCTGCTGTTGTTGTTGAAGAAGGAGGCTTTGATTAGAACTTTCAGGTGGAAGATGTCTCCCCAAACCAAGCTCTGATGGCAGACCATGATGAATCAAAGGTATTGGAACATCTTTTCTCTCCTAAATGCATTGTTAAAGTTAACATGTACAGGTCCTACAACTTGAAAGTAAGATTTGACTTGAGTCCTTGAATATTTTAAAAGCTGATTTTAAAAGAGTAGAAAATGATTATAAGCTTAAAATAGAAGATTTAGAGAAAACCATTTCTACTCTAAAACATGAGCATACAAACTACAGGGCTCAGATTAAAGATCTTGTTACCAAGTTAACTGAATGCCAGGCTAAGCTTGTGATTAGCAAAGCCAAGGCATAAAAATGTGTTCTTGAAGAGGAAACCTTCAAGAACATTATATCTTCATCCTTGCATGCAAAACTGTGTTACTAGAATAGACATGGACTTGGATCAAATGAAATAGCTCCTCCACAAACATTACTATCAGTCAGAGAACCAAGGTGTGGAACTTGTGAAGATGAGCTGCCTCCCGTTGATCCTATCCTAGAAAAAGATGAAGATGAAACTGAGGAAGAGGATATAGTGAAAGGTGAACCAAAAGTAAGTGAATAGGTTCACTTTAAGAAGGGTCACTATGTCCCTGGAGAAAAGAAAAGGCCAAAGATGGCCAAGTCTGCAAGAAAGAACTTGATCAGGGATGCAAAAAGAAGATAAAAAAAAGTGTAGGAGATCAAGCCCACCTTCAACCCTAGGCAAAAATAAGTTTTCATCTCTGCTAGGTTTGAGGTGAAGAAGACTAAAGACTCAACCAAGGACTCTAGTACCAGAAGTCCTAGTTCTAGTCTAAACCATTCTGGTAATGAGAAGAAGGTTGAACCAATGTGCGCCACTACTGCACAGGCTAGACCATCCAACTCCAAAAGCAAGCTTCACCTTCGGAAACATGCTGTATCATCCAAGAAGATGAAGAAGGAGCTGGAAAAGGATCTAAACAAACCTTCTCCTCAAGACAAGAATCTTAGAAAAAAGCCCATGAAATGTATCATGTGTGGTGGTATAACTCATTATGCTAAGGATTGCTTTTACAATCCTAAGAATACCATCCATATGAACAAGAAGAAAACTTCTGGAAAAAGAAGAAAATAGCTTTGGAAGGAAAATCATTTTCCTTTAGAAGCATCAAGGTGACCCAGAAAAAGATAGGTGGAAAACTATCTTCAGAAGCAAGTTTGGTCTCGGAAGAAAGGAATGCTTTCGAAGCACTGAAGTCTGCTATAGTGGATGCAAAAGCTTCTTAAGGTTCGGTCTCTAAACTTCCAAAGTAATATAAACTTCTGAAGTTTTGAAAGCCAAGTCTAATCTTCCAAAGATGGTGTGGAAGATAAAGAAAGGCCATATGACTGAAGTTTCTTCATCAACAACAGCCAAGGATCCCATAAGCTTGCATATAGGATCAATGACTGTAGCATTATCTTCAGTTCATCTTGATAAGCCCAAGGCCAGTAAGGCTTGGGTTTCCAAATGTAGCTAATCATCTTTTTTCATGTGCAGGAACAGCTAAAGACCAAAAGAAATATATGGATCATTGATAGTGGTTGTTCCAGGAACTTGACTGGAAATGACTCTTTTCTTTAAAACATTGAGAAATTTGATATAGGGCCAATTGCTTTTAGAGGTGAATCAGGAGGTTACATTACTGGAAGTGGTAAGGTCACAAATGGTAAGCTTAGCATTGAAAAGGTAAACTTTTTCAAGGAGCTTGAGTATAATCTTTTAAGTGTATCCCACTTTTATGACCAGAGACATAACATGCTCTTTACTATGCATAATTGCATTATTCTCAAACCCTAGGTAATCATTCCTCAAGAGCATATTTTGCTCAGAACGCCCAGGAAAGGGAACATGTACAAGATGAATTTGCAGGAAACCTCCCCTTCTGGAGAAGTTTTTTGCTTTCTATCCAATGAAAATAGTGATGAGTCTTTTCTTTCGCATAAAAGAACATGCCATGTAAACTTTAAGAACATGAATAAACTGATTAAGAATGATTTGGTAACTGGAATGTCAAAGAAAGGGTGTACAAGTGATGATCATTGTGTTGCATGCCTGAAAGGAAAGCAACATAAAGTGTCACACAAGCCAAAGGAAATGAAGTCTATCACTACTCCCCTTCACTTATTATACATGGATCTATTTTTCCCCACAAGTGTAGTGAGTTTAGGAAGAACTTCATACTGTCTTGTGACCATAGATGATTTCACAAGATATACTTGGGTCTTCTTTCTTAGAAGTAAGGATGAGACCCCTGAAATCTTGAAATCCGTCATTCTGAAAATTAAGAATCAATGTGATCACAAGGTTTAGATCATTAGATATGAACATGGAACTGAATTCAAGAACCAAATATTTGATTCATTTTGTGATGAAAAGGGTATTTAAAGGCAATATAATGCTCCTAGAACTCCTCAAAAAATGGTGTTGATGAAAGGAGAAATAGGACACTTATTGAGGCTATAATAACCATGCTCTCTGACTATAAACTGCCTATCACCTTCTGGGCAAAGGCAGTCAACACAGCTTGCTATGTGCAGAATAGAGTTTTAGTAGTCAAAACTCACGGTAAGACACCTTATGAACTGTGGCACAATAGTAGACCTTTCATTGGTTTCATCAAGTCATTTGGATGCACATGCACCATCTTGAATACCAAAGATCATATAGCCAAGTTTGATGAGAAGGCAGATAACGGACATTTCATTGGATACTCTTCTCAAGATAAAGCTTATAAAGTATACAATCTCAAAACTAGAGTAGTTGAAGAGTCAGCCAATCTGACCTACAATGAACACACTCCAAGTATGAAAGGTTCTGGTCCTGATTTGCTATTTGATCTTGATCTAGTTACCAACTGTTTTAACAAATCTTATGAAGATGTTTTAGGAACAACAGGTAGTATGTCTATAGAAGAACCCGATCCTAGATTTGAGCTAAGAAGACCAAATGATAAAATCCTTTCAGTACCAGTGGTAACAAACACTTCAAGTGAAAATCCCATCAGCACAAATATGACAACAAATTCTTTTGCTGATACATCTGAGGTGCCAACCAATTCCAGCAATAAGGCACAAAACTCAAATTCAGGGATCTCCAACACAGGAGAAGATGGAGATGGTGAAAGTGATCAAGAATATCTTGATGCTGAAAACCACTCCACTAAAGACAACATCAATAATGTTACACACACTTTGGATCAAGTCACATTTAATGGGTGTGCTGATTTGGTAGGTGATACTCAATCACCAGATCTAAATTTCTCAAACTTGGATCTATCATATCAACTTGCTGTGATTCCTCAGCTATGAATCCACAAGTCACATCCTACCACAAACATCATTGCTGATGCTGAGACTGGGGTAAGAACAAGAGGACAAACCCATGATCAAAATGTTTGTTTGCACTCTTGCTTCTTATCCTAGATTGAGCCATAGAAAGTAGATGAAGTCTTAAGTGATGGAAGCTAGATTAAAACAATGTAGAAGGAACTGTTTCAAAAGACAGGGTGTTTGGAACCTATGTCCTCTTCCTCCTGGAAGATGCCAATAGGAACCAAATGGGTATTCAGAAACAAGAAAGATAATAAAGGACTTGTCATCATGAATAAGGCAAGACCGGTAGTCCAAGGTTACACTCAAGATGAAAGGATTAACTACACAAATGTCTTTGCTCCTATAGCAAGACTTGAAGCTGTAAGAATATTCCTTGCTTTTGCTGCATCACAGGATTTCAAGGTCTACCAACTTGATGTCAAGTGTGCTTTTCTATATGGGATGATAGATAAAGAAGTGTATGTCTATCAACCACCTGGCTTTATAGATCCAGATAATCCTGATTATGTCTGCAAGCTTGATAAAGCTTTTTATGGGCTGCATCAAGCACCTAGAAAGTGGTATGAGACACTATCATAGTACCTAGTTCAACATGGTTACAAAAGAGGTACTATTGACAGCACACTTTTCATCAAAAGAACAGGAAAAGACTTTATGCTGGTCAAGTTTATATTGATGACGTTATCTTTGGGTCAAATAATGAAAGGCTCTTTAAAGAGTTTGAGAATTTGATGAAGAATAGGTTTGAAATAAGTGGCATAGGAGAACTCAATTTCTTTCTAGGAATTCAAGTGAAGCAAGTTGACAATGCCATCTTCATAAACCAATCAAAGTATGTGCAAGACATACTAACCAGATTACATTTGACTGATTGTAAGGTTGCTAAGACTCTCATAGCCAGAAACCACTCTCTAGTTACTGATCTTGAGGGTGAGTGTGTTGATAAACATTAGTACAGGGTTATGATTAGGTCTCTTATGTACCTAACAGCTAGTAGGAATGATATCATGTTTGCTTTATGTATATGTGCAAGACATCAAGCCAACCCCAAGATGTCATACCTAGTTGCTATCAAGAGGATTCTTAGATATCTCATAAGAGCTCCTAAACTAAGACTTTGGTATCCAAAGAATCCTAAGTTCAATCTGTATGCATATACAGATAGTGACTATGGTGGCTGTAATATGACTGGCAAGTCTACATCTGGGGGATGTCAGTTCCTTGGTGGAAGGATATTTTATGGCAATGCAAGAAGCAATCCTATGTATCTGCATCAACTACTGAAGCTAAATACATTGCTTCAGCAAGCTGCTGTGCTCAAGTGCTTTGGATTTAGAATCAAATGCTAGATTATGGATTCAACTTCAAGAAGACCTCTATCCATATAAACAACAATAGTGCTATCTCCATCACAGAGAATCTTGAGCAGCACTCAAAGATAAAGCATGTTAATATTAGGTATCATTTGATCAGAGATAATTTCAAAAAAGGATTGTTTTAACTGGTCAAAGTTAACACAAATGAACAATATGCTAATATGTCCATAAAAGCATTTGATGAAAAGAGATTCAAATATCTTGTATTAGCTATTGGGATGGTTAACTTTGAGTAGATTTACTTAAATTAATTTCAAAATTGTTTTTCAAAAGTTGTGTGTCTTTACTGTTATCTAATTTATCACTTATATAAGCCTTGTTTATCTCTGAAGAAATTTTTTCAAAGTAAATATTCCTTAGAATATTTAGAAGCACAGATAGATTTTCTATTGGAAGACATTGATTTAACTTCAGAATAAAATTATGTCTTCAAAATAAATAACTACTTACTAAAGAATTTAACTTTGGAAGAAATTTTGTGATCAGTTCAAAAGGATCGAATCTGTGATGATATTGTAATGCAATGATAAATTCAAACACAAAGTAATCAAACACATGCAATTACATCAAAAAATTCATAGATTTCATTGATAGTAAATGCACAGGATACAATGTGTAAGGGTTACAGTTTGTTCTGTTCTAACTGTTTTTCTCTCTAAGATGTCTTCAAGATGTCTTAGATGTCTACCCTACACAATACATAAAATATCCTATGTATACTATCAAGAAACAAAGAAACATATAAGTTCCTATACTATGACAAAAAAATTAAAAAGACAAAATAGACAAAATGTTAATCTTCCAAGAGCTTCAACAATACTCCCCCTAATATTTACATTGTCTTCAATCTTTCTTAAATTCTTCTGGTTCTTCTTTTATCTTGAACATTGGCTTTTCTTTGTAAATCTCTAATTCTTTTAATGCTTTCTTACTTGCTGATTTGAACTTCTTTGCTAGAATTGCTTGATCAGGCTTTGAATCGTTTATTTTAATTTCTATCTTGTCCATTGCTAACAAAGTTTCTTTTGTAAGACCTGCAATGTCTACGTTAGCATAAAATTCAAAAGGTTTAGGATGATTGTGAGAGTACACTTCCAATACTCCTTTGCTCGAAATCCTCATAAAATCAATCCACTTTATGTCCCTCTTCACGATATTAGCAAAAGCTAGAGATTTTCTCAAAGAAATTCTCTCCATTGCTGCATCCATCACTTTTATAATTTTCATAAAGTACTTCCTATCGTTATCAGCAACTTCAGACGCAACTCTTTCAAATTTTTGATTGGACAAGAAAGATATATAACTTGGATGTAGAAGTTTTAGTTCAAAAACTCCAAATAAGGAAATCATATCTTCATCCCAGTCATCCAAATTACGAACAAGCTTCAAATGGAACGAGTCCGCATGATAAAACCATCTTAAAATCGGTTTAGAAGTTTGAGTTTCATCTATCACCTTTAAGCCCGGATTTATGACTTTCTCATAATATTGATCACTGTAAGAATCTAGAAATTGTTCTTCTTCTTCTTCTGGTTGATCTGCTAACTTTCTTTTACTTTTTATTGACTTGAAATTTTTTTTGTTCTCTTGATCACATCGGGTCTTGAGAAAAGAATCCATTCTGGAAATACCTCTATTTAGAAGTTTCACAAAATTTTCACCTCGAGCAGACTTTGTTAGATTATTCAGAGGTAACTTGTTTAACTCTTTGAGATCTTGAACATGTAAGGCTATGATGCTTGAGTAAAAATGATACACATCACAAATAGCATTTACTCGTTTGATTAAAAACGCATAAAAAATCTCATCGTATTTCCAAGCAACGATCTTAACATTCTTTGTATTATTTGGCACAATCATTGCATTCAGCAATTCAGAAATTGATTAGCCTTTTTGCAATACATTTCTTACCAAATCACCTACTGTTCTTACCTTGTTCCATAGTTGTTTTTGATCAACTGAAACTTGATAGGCTTGTTTTTCAGCTTCTGGGAACATACTCATCAATTCCTTTCTTCTTTGATGACCCTGTCTCACTAATTCCATTTCTTTAATTTCATGAGGCTTTAGAATTCTAGATCTCTTTGTAATTTCCAAGTATTGAGGATTATCCATATCAAGCACAATCATTCTATTGTTTTGTTTTTCAGTCTCTTGAAAGCTTCTCACCAAATTTCTTAGTGATTCAGCTTGCAATCTGTTTAACCTCTTTCGTGGATAATTCCTTGATTGCAACCATAGTCTGGGCTCAACAGTCGTCATGTTTTCTGGATTAGGATGGTGTAATTCAGATGCTGAAAGTTCTTCAATACTAATGCTTTCTTGCATTGGTATCCATTCTCCATATTCAATAACGATTTCATCTGGATCCACCGGAGCTATAGACTCTGCAATCATACATTTTTCATATTCTTCATTTATCTGAGAGAAAGTAAGACCATCCAAAAATACACGATTGTATTTTTTCTTGATCAGATAGTTAAATCTATCATCAATGTCTAACGGCATGTCTTCTGTAGTAGCTTCAGTTGGAGAATACGCAGCTTCAACTATATCTTCTTCCTCCAAAACTTCATCATACTAGGTGTTAGAAAATTCTGGATCCAAATCATCTAAGGCTCCAATTTTCTCTTGAACTTCAACTTCTTCAATTGCCTATATGGAAGTATCATCTACACTTAGAGTTTTAGACACAATCTTTTGTATCTTTGAAGGAGGGTTAGAAGAATATTCATCCAATGTTTGAACATCAGGATCATCTATCTTTCATTTTCCTTTATCATCCTCAGAAAATCTTTTAACTTTAGTTGGTTGATCTTCAGACACAACAATCAGGTCTTGTGACTATAGACTTGAGTTTTCTTCCATACTTTCAAACTCTTCTTTCAACTTAACATGATCTTCTTTCAACTTCTTGAATTTTTCTTCCATTAAATCATAATCTTTTAGCATAACCTCAAAGTTCTTTAAGTTTGTTTCTTGATCTTCTTCAAGCTCAACAAGTTTCAAGTCTTTCTTTAGTAATTCTTCTTTCAATTGTTCATTCTCATCTCTTAGCTTTTCTATTATCTTAAGCTGGAGGGAATTCTCTTCTTTCAGAGATTCAATTATCATCTCATTGTTCACTTTATCAGTATGAACTTTGTCATCTTGTTTTGAACTTTCACCTTCTTCTATCACATGACTAGGTGAACTAGTTCCAACTTTAATAATCTCAAGAGAAGATTCCTTAGAAATCACATTCTCTTGTTCAATGGACTCCAACACATCAACAATAGGAAAATCAAATTCCATTTGTTGTTGAATATTTTCTTCATTAAAATCTTCATTCACCTCAGTAATGTCATCATCTTCATTAACATCTTCATTAACTTCACTAACTTCATCATCTCCATCATTATCATCATCATCATCACTACTTGAAGATGAACTTTCTTCATCATCAGATTCATCATCATCTTCATTTTCTTCATCATCATCCTCAGCTTCAGAGTCAGACAGTCCTTGAGGAACTTCTTCAATCAGATCATTGGGATCGATTGGTTCGTCATCAATCAAATGGAAATGATCTTCATTTATATTCACATCATCTCTTGCTATCGCTCTCATGTAATCAAACATTGTTACATTCTGAGCTCCAGTAATCATAGCAAGTCTTTTATAAATTGTTTCAAACATATGCTCTAGAATCAATCTTTCACCACTTACTCTATAGACATGCAAATATGGATTTGCTTCATTGATAATCAGTTGTAAAAATCTAGGATACATCAGGTATTTGTTCCTGACTTCTTTCTTCAAATTGAAGAAAAATCCATTCATAATCCACTTTGCCATATTAAATCTTCTGTTAGTTGCAATAGCTACTATAGGAGAAGCAATATCAACAGGAAAAGAATTCCATCCTGCACTTCTTTTGAACATACCATGCTAAAATATGTAACATAAGAGTTTCCAATAATTATATACTCTTGCTCTGAAGAATTGTTTCTTTGGAAATTGATCAGGATGACCCATGGCTATAAAAGTTTTTCTACACTCATTGAAAGCGAGTCCAGCCAAGTCTTATGGATCATTATCACCAAGTCTTAAAGTTTCTCTGATTGACTGCTCAGAAACCTCAATAATACGATCATTAGTGACAAAACCTTGAACAACTTTCCTTCCTTCTTCATCTCTAACAATTTCAGCAGTACTCCAAAATTTCTTGATAAGACGAGCATATATGACTGGCTATGAACACATGGCATATACATATTTTGTTCTCAACAAAAATCTAATCATCTCTTCATAACTAGTAGCTTCACGAACATCTTCATTAAGACAAGCTGCTACGTTATGCTTTGGCTCAAACTTGAGATTTGCCATCTGCAAACATAGAACAAAATGTTAATCACATTAGAATTGCAAAACTTTTAATCATATTATGAATTATCAATTTTGAACCAAAACCACTTAAAAATTTTCTAAGTGTTTGCACATCCCATTACATGAACAGAGTTTACATTGGTTACAATTTTGATTTAACTCAATTTATGATTAAATCTAGTCATACACCATGTAACTTGAACATTGATTGAATTTCAATAGAATTAGCACATTTAAAAAAATTTTAAACCTAACTGTTACACTTAAAATTTTCTAAGTGTTAAACATACTCTATTAAGAACAGAGTATATTTAGATTAAGGTTCAAATGATTTTAAATACACTAAACCAATTAAAATCTTCTCAATATCAGATTAATAGATGAATTTTGATGATAAACATGCAATTTTGATGAAAAATTTATTAACTGACAGTTCATTTCTTCTTCAAAAAAACCAACTCATGAACACAGAATCAAGAACACATTTTGATGAAAATGAGATTTGATTCTCACAAACTGTTTGAAAACATATTGAAATCATCAATTGATGTTCAATTTCAGTTATCATATCACTTTCGAATCATAGATTTAAAATTTCTCAATACCTAGGGTTCGAATGCCTGAATAGAGTTCAAACGCCCAATCAGAGATTAAAATAGATAATGAAATCAGATGTTTTAAGATCAACATGATGTTTAGACTCATCGACTATACCTAGGAATTACAAGGATTAACCGTTAACAATCAAATGTTGAGAGAATGAG
The DNA here is from genome assembly GCA_025506505.1 of Flaveria sonorensis. Classification (NCBI taxonomy): domain Eukaryota; kingdom Viridiplantae; phylum Streptophyta; class Magnoliopsida; order Asterales; family Asteraceae; genus Flaveria; species Flaveria sonorensis. The sequence goes on along the minus strand of CM046440.1, from coordinate 36,676,276 downwards.
TGTATCGGGTGTTCGATCGAGTGAATCAAAGTGTTTTAGTTTGTGAATGAGTGAATGAAAACTACACAAGTGCTGAATATATATAAGTTTAAAAATCCTTAGGCGCATGGGCACTGTGAAGGCACATGAGACTACATTTCACATCAAGTTTTTAGGCACATGAGCACTATGAAGGCATATGAGGATGAGACGCATGAGCACTATTCAGACGCTCGAGCACTGTTTAGGCGCATGAGCACTGTTCAGGCGCATGAGAGTTGATGAAACACCTAACACTTGGATAAATCATCACTTTCAAACGTCTAACCACATAGGAAAGTCTGACTGTTCAGACGCATGAGCATATGTTGATACGCCCAATAAACATTTTCAGAACATCACAACTGTTTAGGCGCATGGACTAGTGCAAAACGCCCAACACTTGTACAAATTTTTGAAATTCATCATACTCCTGATTTGGATTTTTCAAAACTATTCAGGCGCATGATAACCTTCCATGAGTAACACTTTGAAATTTTCAGATCATCCATCTGAACACTGTTTATGCGCATTAGCACTGTTTATGCGCATTATCTCAACACAAGTCAAATTTTGACTATCACTCAAAAAAAATCATTAATTACCCTCAATTACACATCATGTGAAATTCAAAATTTTTTGTTTGTGAACATGAATTTTCAAATTAATCACAAATCAATCACATTTTCAAAATCAACTTTGATCAAATTTTTATTTTTCAAATAATTTCCCATCATTTTAGTCTTTCTTTTAAAAACTTTTCAAATAATCTTATTTTATTTGCAAGAAGCTTTTCCACTTTTAAATTCTTTTCAGGTTTATTTTGCAACATATCAAACACACGCTTGAATATTTAGCTTCAACCTTTCATCCAAAGCACTTTATTTTTGATTTCTTTTTCACATTTTGAAAAATTTCCATTGATTTTCTCTTTTATAATTTTTACTCCCCCTAAACTTTTAAGTTCACAAACTTAGAAGTTTCTTTTATTTTGCAAGTAGAGCAAACCAATCATTATCAACATGCCTGCACACAGAAAATCATGCAAAAATCAAAATTAAAGTAGAATAAAAAATCTACTATATACATTTGAATCACATGCCTTCAGTGAGATCATATCAGTTAAGATCAGCACATTAAAAGAAAATAAAATGATGGATAGTCGTAGACAGTGATTAAATCCTGATCAAGTGTGTTCCAGGTCAGCATTTCTGCAGCAAAGGAGACACGAGATCTAAGGACAGAAAATGAGTGCTTCTGGCAAGATACTCAGCACACTTACTTTTTCAATTCTTGGATTGATTAAGGCACAATTAGATATGAAATTATGTAAGTCACACTTAGACATAAAGAGTTCAACTCTCATCAAGATATGCAAGAAATCACTTTTCTCAACTTATTAATCTGACGTATACTTATAACCAGATCTCATATTTAGATTGTACACATTGGCATCTTTTGCATCATATGAGAATATCCACGTCTGTAATGACTTACAACAAAGGATATCTCATCACTTCAGGTCTATGATGACTCATAATAGAGAAGTGTATAGATGCTTTAAATAATTAGAGCTCAATGGTTATTCATATCACCATCAGGTGTGAGTTTATGACTTTAAAAGCAATCAATTTGAGAAGTCAACACTACTCATTGGTACTAAAATGGACAAACATGAATGCATAATTGATTTAGTTTGATCACAAGAATTTACTTTTTTAGTATAATTGCATGAGCTTACCTGCACATCATATCTGATCACGTCAGACTTTAGTAGCGAGTGAAGTATGCAACTGATCAAAACTAATGTATCTATCATTTCTCACAAATTGCAAAGACAGATTCAGTCCTAAACAATTAACTAACAAGAAAAACTCTATTTTTGTGTTTTTGTTTTAAATTTTTCTCTTTTGATTTTGTAATTTTCTATTTTTGTATTTGCTTTTTCATTTTCTATTGAACATGGACACACAATCTATACAATCAGGCAGTTAACTTTGACAGTTTCTCTATATTCATGATTAAGCTAAGGGAGGGTTCTTATCATTTTTATGAATTAGACATCTGAATTAAACTCAAAACCAGTTTTTAAACATGATTAATACGTCCAATTGACTCGACCAAATATTCAAATTGACCTGGTAAAAAGGATTTTGTAAATAGGCCAGCCAACTGTTTTTCAGTTGCAATTTGAATCAAAATGATTAAACATTTTTCAGAGTTATCTCTGAGAAAATGATATCGAATTTCGATATGTTTTGTTTTTGAGTGCTGGATAGGATTAGCTATAATAAACATAGCAGCAGTGTTATTAATGTAAATAGGAGTTTTAAGAAAATTGAACTCGTAATCTAGGAGTTGGTTTTGTAACCAAAGGATTTGAGAACATCCTGCTGAAGCAGATATGTACTCAGCTTCTGGGTTGAAACGAAGACATTTGTTTGTTTCTTACATTGCCACGAGACTAATCTGGGACCTAAAAGCTGACAACCACCGTCGTAGATTTACGATCTTGGCAACATTCCCCATAATCACTATCTGTATATCCATGTAACTCGAAGTTTCCTTCCTAAGGATACCATAACCCTAAAGCCGGTTTTCCTTTTAGATACCTGAATATTCATTTAACAGTGATTAGATGAGATTCCTTCGGGTCAGATTGGTACGTGGCACAGACACAAACAGCATACATTATATCAGGTCTAGATACAATATGATACATCAAAGATCTGATCATAGATCTGTATAGAGTTTGGTCAACTAATTTTCCTTTCGGATAAGGTTCAATATTGGTATTTACGTCAGCTGGAGTTCTGATGGATTGGCAATCTTGCAGTTTAAATTTCTTCAAGAGTTTTTCAACAAATTTCTCTTGATTCATAAAGATTCCATCTGCAGACTGCTTCACTTGAAGACCAAGGAAAAAGTAAATTTCTCCCATAAAACTTATTCGGAAATGAGACTTCATGATTTCTTCAAATTCGTTGCATAATTTTGGACTTGTAGAACCGAATATGATATCATCAACATACACTTGAACACGTAAGAGATCATCTGAATCCTTCTTTATAAACAAAGTTGGATCAATTTTCCCTCGCGTGTATCCATACTGGATCAAATATTGTGATAACGTTTCATACCAAATTCTAGGAGCTTGATGTAGATGTTGGACTATTTGAAGGTGATACTTACCAAAACCTATGTGCCGAATCTCATGATGATTACCAACACCGACACGGTGAAGCTATGTTAAAAATATGATCAAAACGAAGAAAATTGACCAAAGTCAAACTTGGTCAAACTTGGTCAACCGTGGTCAAAGTCAACAGTCAACATCAGCGGACGTCCCGAATGACGTCAGCACCCGGCAATCACGCATCAGCAACAGAGAATTTATCAGACTTAGAAGAATATTTGTGTAATCATTAGGGCTTAAATGTATTTTTGTTCATTTATGTAAAAAGTATAAATAGACCAAGTGTAGTCATTTATACTCTAAGTATTTTTCTAACCATTAGAAAGAACTAACAAGAATTCTCTAAGTGAGAATTAGGCTAGTGAGAGAAACAATTAGGTTGAGTGTGTGAGAGAGAGAATTTTCTTACAAACTCCCTTTGTAATCTCCTAGCATCAAACATACATATGAATAAATGAAATATTTTATGAATATGTATTCTTGAATTGTTCATCATTCATTCATCATCATACATTCAATCTTGCAACAGATCTTCACTTGAAATCATCAACAGGTCTATGAGATTCCACATCACAGATCTGATAAACGGCAACAATACTATTGCAATATTCGATCCATCAAACACACAGCGGACATCACACCATTCTGAACAAAACATTTCACAGCGGACGAGTTCAGCACAACCAAATTGGTTCACAGCAGGCGACCCAAATCGATCCACAGCGGACGAGTTCAGCACATCCAAATCAGTTCAAAGCGGACGACCCTAATCGATCCACGGCGGACGAGTTCAGCACAACCAAATCGGTTCACAGGGGACGACCCAAATCGGTCCACAGCGGACGACTCAAGTTCCACAGCGGACTTGAATCAAGTTACATAGTGGACTTCAATCAAAGCTACACAGCATATGTGTAAATAAGTCCACAACAGATGATTCATCAACACCCCACTATCGACAGCGGACTTGAACCAAACACAGTCCGTGCAGCTGTAGCCACAGCGGACGAACAAGAGGAAAAGGGGTTGTGAACCAACCTTACCGTTGATATCAACAGCAATCGAACACCACTCATCACCGAGACCAATCATCAATACCAACCAACTTCAACCACACCATCGACCATAACACTCCATCGATGTATTGATAAACAATCATCATCATATGTCAACTTGCAACCGATACCTTGCAATCTTCAATTCAGTACCACCATCGAACCCCCAAAATTCTGAAATTGTTGGTAGATTTGGGTCGACCGGCGATTGTTGATTTCGGTTCACCGGGTGTTAGAGAGATCGAGAGTGATAGCAGAGAAGGTTTGAGAGTCTTTGGGATTCAATTTTAACTTTTATCAAGAGCTCAATTTTGGAGTTGAGAAAGCATCAAAATTAATTTTGACTTCCTTTTTAAGTTGACCGACATACACACATAAAGTAGGAATTAAAAAAAAAATTGAATTGGGTTTTTTAACATTGACCCATATATTTGTTTTGACCTGTTCATAACATTAGTTCGAAAGAGTTACTCTCGGAAGAATTTTGTAATTCTCGGAAGATTTTATTTTAAAAGACATTTATATTTTTCAAACAAACAAATTCATAATATTTTTAATTAGGTTATTTAAAAACATTAACTAATTAAACCTGTTTCTTGATTGAATTTAATTGAGTGAAAATTATAATTTGATTAATTTCATCGGGTAATTAAAATTGTTTGAAAAATCATTTAATTTTAATTGGGGCGATCCAAATTTTATTACTTTTTAATTAAGCTAGATTAATCTTAGTCGAGCTTAACTAAATTGTAATCGAACAAAGTTAACTCTTTAATTAAGCTGATCTAATTAAATCAAGTTTCGACGTTCTTTGGATTAAATTAAAGTTTAAATTTGATTTTGATTCAAACATAAAACAAATTTTCAAATCCTTTTTCTTTTTAAACAAAATGGAAAATTTAACATCATTCACTGACACTCATATTTCAAGAAACCGAGCTATCTTTCTTGCTGCAGGTAGAAAGAGGTTTCAAGAATTCAATCAAAGCAGACCAAGCTGCAACCAATCAAACAACAGCAGCAAATCAAACAATGGCTGCAACCAATCAAACAAAAACTGCAATCAACCAAACAACAGCAGCAAATCAAAAAAGTTGCAAACAACCAAACATCAGCAGCATATCAAACAATAACAACAATTAATTGTTTGACAAGACAAACATTCAGTTGTACATCAGTAACATTGAAAAAGAACTGATGCACTTACATTTATGTGATCTTGTAAACTCAAACAACACGTTGTCTAATGATTTGATGAAATGCAGGTCAGAGATGGAACAATCTCAAAGAAATGATCAAGCATAAATCAAGACATTGAATCAACAAAACATCAGTTTAACTCAAGAAAGAACCAGTTGCAAGACAAAATGGTTCAACAACAAATCAAACTTGAAGAGTTAACTACTAAGCTTGCAAAAGCCACAAACATCAACAACACAAATATTCCACTATTGCCTGAAATTCCTGAAGACAGAAAGATCAATCTATGCTCATCAGCATGCATAGATGAAGTACAAGCATATCGGAAATATTGCAATAATATATCATACATGATAAAAGTGGAAAGAGGTTCACATGAAGAGGAACTACAAACTTCTGCAAATCAAATCAGTTCATTAGAGAAAGAAGTTGATAAATTGCTTAAAGAAAATCACAAGCTGAATGCTCAAGCAAGTGAACTCTTGTGAAGTTAACAAACACAAAGGCTGAAGTTGAAGCCAAAATATCAGAAGCAAGTACAACCAAAACAATCAATAACTTGCAACATTACATTGAGCGTCTAAATCAAGCAATCACAATAGAAAATGATACAAATGCAGAATTGAAGATACAACATAAAGCCTTTGAAGATAAAATCAATTATCTTCTTAAGGATGTAGACAAACTCCTTAGAGAAAGATTTAGTCTTCAAGCTCAAGTTACAAGACTCACTGAGTCTCTAACAAAGACAAAAACAGATCATGCATCGACAAAAGTTGAACTTGAGAATTTAAAGATGACTGCCAGTAAGTTGGAAGAACTACTTAATGCACAAAGAGATTAAAAGAAGAGTGCTGGAACTACATACCATGTTGTTCCTCCTCCTTACAATGATAACTACATAGAAATGCCAACTTCAATGACAAGTCCAGTCAAAGAAGATTCAAATATGCATGAACATCATCCAACAGATAAACCATCCACTACACTCAAATCACTTCTCCTGAAACAGCACCAAAGCTGTAACTCAAACCTGACAGAATGAAACCTTTCATTCATGTGACGGTCAGAAAAACCAACCAACCAAACAAAGAACATTGACATGTACTAACCATGTCATTAAAGAAATCAATCCAAAACAAACACATCCGTAGAAATCCATAGCAGCAAAGCCTGAAAACAAACAAAAGGCTATGGTTCTCTATGAGAAATTCAAACAAGTTGGATTTCTTGAACCAGAATTAATAAAGGCCGAACTGAAGGCAAAGATTAAGATGGAGTTAAAGAACAAACAGAAGCCTGAGGTATAAGAAATAAAAGAACAGGTCAAGAGGAAGAAAACCATATCTAAAAGAAAGAAGAAAAGTCAGACCAAGTCATCTACACCTGATCCAAACCGACCATCAACCTCAAAAGCTACATTAGAAACTCCAAAACAACAACCAATTCTATACGAGACATGCAATTCAGATTCACACAACACGTCTGAGTGTAAAAACACTAAGAGTGATACATACATATGTCCTTAAAAGAGAAAGCAACAAAAACAACCAAGACAAAAGGCTGTGAAGTTCCAATCAAATCCAACTTCATCATCCAAGCCTAAGGGAAGAAGATCCAGAATTTCTCCTTACTGCTTAGATTGTGATATGGAGAATCATACCACTTCAAAGTGTTCATACAACAACTCTCTAACATCACAACATAGAAGATGTCAAAGATCTTATCATCCATCAGATTCGTACTCACCGAGACTGGAGCATGAGTACTACAACAGACATCATAGCTACTCTTCTCCTCGATCACATCGGGATGAGTATGATTTTAAACATTATGATATTCATGATTATTGGGCATCAGGATATCATCCTAGGTCATACACACAACATAAGTATGACAGATATAAGAATGATTCTTGGCATAATGGATATCATAGAAGATCACATCCATCAAATTATTATAATCATGATTATAATTCTTATGATGAATATGATCACATGCCTAGAAGAAACAAACATGATCAAGGACAAAGATCCTTTGCTACACCTCCACAAAACTTTCAAAAGCAAACTAGATTTTCTAAACCAACCAAAAGATTTTCAAATGCCAAACAAACTCCTTTTGTTAAACAAACTAAAGTTGAGTTAGTTGGTTTAAAATCAAAACAATGTTGGAGAAAGAAAACCATTTTAGGAGGTGAATCTGATACATCATCAGATAAGGCAAAATCATACACATACGAGTAAGTCACATATAAAGATGCTAATGGACAGCTCATGACAGTAATAGCCTGGGTTGAAATATCTAACTGATTTGCTAGTGTGTTAGGGACAGTTATGGAGGCCTGCCAACCCAAGAAAAGTTAGCAGTGGCTGATCCCTTCCCATGAGAGGAACGTTCTTCCTGCTCATGGTGTTTATGATGCAACTGAGCCAAATGTAGCATAAATTAACCATGATTCAATGCAGGACATCAATCATTCACAGAAACTATAATGGTAATGCAAGAAACAATCGATGTTTCATTCCATCTGCTTAGTCTGATTACATTGCTACATGGACTAACTATTGATGATCTCTATTGAATTGATAACACATATGCCAATTTTCTCATAAACAAATATCCTAAAAACTAGAAAATCAAGAAAAGTCCAAAAAATATTTCTTTTGAATCTTCCTGCATTTATATGAGAAATGATAGTACACTCATCTACTATCTACTGCATCTATTTTTCAAAATCAATAAAGACTGATAAGACTCTGTTTGATATGTTAGTAGGCTCAGCTTGGATTCAATATAAGCATATTTGTGATGAACTAAATCAATATGCATTATGGACCAAAACCATCTTTGGGTATCGGTAAGCAAAGACTTTTCCAAGTTTGCTTGTGTGATTACCTAAACACACCATGCGAAAATAGTTTATAAATTTCTCATTGATAAAAGCATATGTTTCTCCTTTGTTGTATGTAAATACAGACCTGGAGTAAACATAAGGACAACTTCTATTGTGCTGAGCATAGACCTAGTTGACCTTGCAATAAAAGTGCTGATGCATGCCAAAAAGGCAAAGAAAAGAATCCTAATATGGATCAAAGCTAAAAGAATCCCAATAAGGATCAACTTCCAAAGTGAAGTATAAAAGAATCTCAATGTGGATCAAATCTAAAAGAAACCCAAAGTGGATCATATCATGAGAATTTATACTCTAAGTAGTCTGGTTCAAGTTGTAATAAAGTGCCACCTTGCATTTCATGAGAAGGGTTATTCTCTTATACTTCTGAGTGTGGGGTACTCAATTAGCATATCTAATCAAACCTAAAATGATAAATATCACAAAGTGTTGAAAATAAATCCTTGCATGAGTTTAAATGGACAAACATACTTACAATCAACTTTGTTCTTTGTCTATGTCTATTCAAACTTTAAACATTCTTAAATGTAAAGGATTTTAGATTAGTATGATATCATTGCAGTTAATGGATTCATGTTTGTAAATATCTTAATTTGAAAAAACTTTAAAATTCCAAAAAGATTTGTCATTTTTAGTATTTTTCTTAGTTTTGGCAGATTTACATGTGTTATTGATTTAGGAGTGAAACTTCCATGCAATACCTCCACCAAGAGGATTTAGACTTTTACAGGTGATGAATTATATAACATGCCTGAGTTTCTCATTTAGTTCAAGATGTCAAGTGAACACTCTTGCTTCCTTTAAAGATCTCCTACCAGTTGCTGAGAACTAAGAATCCTCCTCTTGGTGTCTCATACACAAAAGTTCCTCACCCTATAAAGCTTTTGTTGAAGGAGAGTATGTGTCAAGTCTGAAGAATTTCTGATGCTTCTCCTTCACATCTAAAGTTGAGATAAAGCTACTGATATTACTACCTGTGCAATCCACAGTGCATGCAAATGGGTGTATTTTCAAGTCTTCAAAATGAGACTAGAAGATCAAGCTGATGAAACATCCATCAAGTGCCAAAACAATGTCTGTATGTACTGAACAAAGTCTTTTTCTCAATGCCTTTTTCTGAAGCTTCTAAGAAGATGCTACCAAAAAGGGGGAGAAGACTGCACTCCAAGACTGCACATCAATCAACATCCAAGGTTTTGATAATCATGAGGTTTTGGCAGCATCATCTTAGGGGGAGTATTGTTGGACTATTTGAAGATGATACTTATCAAAACCTAAGTGCCAAATCTCATAATGATTACCAAAACTGACACAGTGAAGCTATGTTAAAAATATGATCAAAACGAAGAAAATTGACCAAAGTCAAACTTGGACAAACTTGGTCAACCGTGGTCAAAGTCAACAGTCAACATCAGCGGACGTCCCAAATGACGTCAACTCCCTTTGTAATCTCCTAGCATCAAACATACATATGAATGAATGAAATATTTTATGAATATGTATTCTTGAATTATTCATCATTCATTCATCATCATACATTCAATCTTACAACAAATCTTCATTTGAAATCATCAACAGGTCTGTGAGATTCCGCATCACAGATCTGATAAATGGTAACAATACGATTGCAATATTTGATCTATCATTTATCAAATTTCCACTGTAGACCATACAATGCTTTACTAAGCTTGTACTCACGATAAGGATATTTTGAATCTTCAAAAGAGGTTGCTTGACATACATATCATCAGTGATTGGTCCATACAAGAAAGCACCTTTAACGTCCATCTGATACACCTTGAATTGCATGTATGATGAATAAGCCAGGAAGACACAAATTGATTCAAGTTGTCAATGGAACAGCGATCTAAGTTTGATCAATTAGAGTTGAATCGCAGCGGAATTAGAACAAGAATTAGACAAATATTGCAAGAACACAATAGATATTCAATGGAACAGTACACGGTTATAGAGAAAGAGGGTTTTCTTCAAAATGGATAATATCATTCATGCACAATGCTTCGGTGTGGCGGCTGCTAAGCTTTTCAGGGTTTGCTATAGCTGCTCGTCGCATCACCCTTACAATTAGGTCAACATTCCTTATATAAAGGAATGTGACGTCTGCTGATGTCACTTGATAGTGACATCTAACAGAATTATTACAAACAACTGAAAGTAAGCAAACTACTGAGAATGTTCACAACAACTGAACATCTCAGAGTATGCTAAGTACAAGATGAAACTAAAACTACTGAAACTACAAGTACTGATTATAAGAAACATAAAACTACTGAAAGGAAACCATCACAACTACTGAAGAGGTCTTCTTCAGCTGTTGTGACAACATCTGAAACTTGGTCTTCAGCCTTTGTCTTCAGCTCTTTCACTTCAGACTTTGTCTTCAGCTCTTACACTTTAGACTTTGTCTTCAGCTCTTTCACTTCAGACTTTGTCTTCAGCTCTTTCACTTCAGACTTTGTCTTCAGACCCTGTTATCAGTTGATGTCTTCAGCTGTTGCAGACTACTTCAGTTGTAATGTCCGTGGGACTTAAAGGTTTTTCTGATCAGGCTCATTGGTTCTTTTGGTCCAACAAGCTCCCCCTGAACCAATGCAGCCAAAACCTTTAAGCTTATTGAGGTCCCACTTATTCTTGGTAGAAATACTCTCTTGATCAGCTTCAGAGATATCGGATAAGCACAGGCCAGGGAACAGGTTTCAGTAGATGTGAATGTCAAAGAATGGAAGGGAACTCTGTCTTGGGGAACTGGACACAGAGCTGTTATCCCAACCATGAAACCTACTTCCCATTGATGAGTCTATAAGACTCTCTGACGTAGGCCTCAAGGAGAACAACTTGTTCCTCCTTAGTGAGTTCTTCTGCTTCTCCTTCGAAGAAGAACTCTGGGTCATAGTACTCTGATAGGTACTTTAACGTCTTTCCATTTTTCAACTCAATAGTTGTTATCTCTCTGTAAGCAAATTCATCTGGGTGAGTCCCTTCTAATAACAACTGGAGTTCATTTTTCTTGATCTCTTCAAGCCTCTTATATAACAACCCCTTCTTGACCATTTTGTTCTCCATTAGAGTTTGAGGGGTCATCTTTGACTTGTAGGCTCTCTTGAAGTCTTCAAGTATCTCCCAGGGTGAGACTACAATGGCCAACATAATAACAGCATCTATGGTCTTTCTCACTTGGCCATTGTATCTACTTGGTATGGATTTCTTATGAATTCTAGAACTAACCCTGGGGTCTGGCCAAATCCTTACTCTCTCCTTTTGATATTGAAAGGTATACCTGAGAGCATACAGCCTTTGAGCATGTTTCTTCATGGCTTGTATAGATGATGACTGAGGAAACTCTTTGTCAACCATCTTTAAAAGTTGCTCATCGTGCTGTTTCTGCTGTTCTTCTTCTTCAATCTTAACTTTCACCATTTTCCTCTCAAAGTCTGGTGTGATCATTTGTTGACTTCTGGGCTCAGGTATTTTTAGAACAGCAGAGATTGGCAGACTGTCTTCTTCATCATCATCTTCTTCTTCTTCTTCCATCCTCAACACCCTTCTCCTCCTTCTGGGTGCATCCTTGGATGTGGTTTGAGGTGGTTTTTGGGGTAAGGGAGTTGGTTTTGAAGGTTGAGTTGGTTTAAGTTTAGGTTTAGGGATTGGTTTGGAGAGTTGTGGGGTTGGTTGTTTTTGAGTGGGAGTTTAGGAAGGCTGATCTAGCATTTTTATGGTAAGTTTGGCTTTGGAAAGCTTGGCCATATCAGATCTCTTCCCAGCACCTGCTTCACTAAAGCTTCGATAATCAACCCTTTATTGAATGCTTCAGAAGCACAGATTCTGGTGGTTATTGCCAGAATACTGTCTCTGGTCCATGATTTAATCTCAATTAATGATCTTCCCAAGTATTTTGCAATAAACCTGATCATTATCTCCAACCTCTCCCTTTCCATCACACTGTAACTGGCCCATCTCTCTTGTATTTCTTTAATCTCCAGCCTTCTGATCTCAGTGTCTAAAGTAGCTGTATCAAAACCCTGTCTGAAGAGTTGGTCTATTATTTTGTCCATTGATCTGCTGTGAGCTTTATCAGCTTCTTTAACCAGATCATCCAATGATTTCTCTTTATCAGGCTTTGGAGTTTCAGCACTTTTCTTTCTCTTGTATGTGATCAGCTGTTTTTCCTTTTCTAACTCCTTTTCTTTCTCTTTTAGTTTCTCATCTTCCACTCTCTTTCTCTTTCTGTCTTTCACTGCCTTAGACTCCCCCTTTTTGGGTGCATTGGGTTCAGGGGTTTGAATGGCAGAAAGCTTCTTTTGCACAGCATCATCAACAAGTGTTTGTAGATTTGAGGAGATCCTCTCGTCAATGGCTTTATGCACAATCTCATTGATGATGGGAGTGATGAGAGGTAAGGAATGTTGAAAAGTAGCAACCATCTGCTCAGAGGGGTTCTGTCCCTGAGAGGTGGTGCCAAAAGCAGTGGCTGGTGGCTCAGTTGAGTGTAGTGGCTGAGTGTTTGGTGAACCTTCAGATGAAGGTGCCATCTGTGGGTTTATTGGGGCAGATGGACTTTGATCCTGAGACATTTTGGCAAGCAGTTCTTTGAGTCTGCTCACCTCAGCCTCAAGGATTGTGTTATGGGCTAAGACATCAAAGAAAAAGCCCAGGTCATCATCAGTCTTTGTTGAATCACCTGACCTCCTGATTGAATCAGGATGTACATGCCCTGAGTGTAGATCAGTTGTAGCATGTGCCCCTTGTTCTTGGTTCTGGGGACTTCCTGCCTCAGGACTGAGTCCTTCATCGGCAGTTGCCTCTGGTGAGGTCTTAAAGATGGTACCAACTGCATCCTGTTCATTTGCTGAATCAGTAGAAGTGGCAGCCTCACCAGATGTTCTAACCTCCTCCTCTACATGGGGAGATTGAACATTATAACCCCTGTGCTGTGGGTTATCAGCAGCATTTTGGTCCTCTTCCTCAGCTGTTGTGGTTCTCCCCATTGTGATTGGTTTCTGGGGAGGAGGAGAGGAATGCAGCTGACTCAGCACTTGTGCAACTATAATGGTTGGGCTTTGAGGGGCGGTTGCATGTGGAGATAGGCTTGAAGCAGATTGCACCCGGGGTGACTGGTGCTCTTCAATGGTAACCTTCTCAATTGAGATAGGTTCTAGAATTGTGGTATCCCCAATTATGGTTGCATCAGGATCCTGTTGAGAGGATGCCTGAGCGGCTAGGGCTGGTGGAGTCTTTGACACTACTGGGGGGTTAGAACCAGTAAGTGTTTCCTGTATTGGTGTTACAGGGGCATCCTTAGGGGACTCATCTCCCTGAGTAGCCTTTTTGGGCTTTTTGGTGTTGGGTTTGGTGGGGACTTTGGATCTGGAAGTGGAGGCTGTGGGTTCCCGCTGTTTGGTTTTAGTAGCCGGGCAGCCCCTTTCATTGTAGGGTCAGAGTTGTGCCTGGAGTATACTTCAGGCAATACAGCTGGAGCAGGGACTCCAAGGCCAACAAGGCCGTCTGATTTTAGCTGATTTAAAATTATGGCCATGAGAAACCTGGGATATAATATCCATCTGTTTGCCACAGGTTTCAAAGCCAGATCCTTTAGTTCCATGAAAACTATCTCAGAAAAATTTAGATTTTGTCGTTCAAAGATAGAGTATAATACCTGTTGCCATCGGGAGGACATCTGATCCCATGAGGAAGTTTTTGGTGCAAGGCAGACATTCACCATGTGGAATATAAGACGTTCAGCATCATGGAAGTGCTTCTTCAGAATGGTGGTAGCACTTAAGTCTCCTTCATACCCGTTATTGATGAAAGACATATCGGTTGTGCCTTTCGGGTATTCAGTGACACAGGTGGCATCATGTAGATTTAGGGTTTGTCGAATGATGTCGGGAGAGATGACCACATGTTTCTGGTTAACCAACGACTGAAGAGTGATTTGGCGATCATTCTCACCAGTTTGCACAGAGACGTTGGTCCAGAATTGGCTTAGGGAATCGGGGTATATGGTAGGATTCAGAAGAAAAGCGGTTCGGTACTGGGAATCTACCATAAGATCGATGGCATTATCAAATTTCTTCCAAAAGGCCGATTTCGAGAGGTAGGCAACACAGTTGTGTCTGGGTTTGAGTTTCATGGTCGCCATTGTTGAGAGAGTAAAGGATATGAAATGGCTAATGAAACGTTTGAAATTAGGTTTAGGTATTTATAGGGTTAGAAAAGGCTGATATAAAATGACTGAAAGTGTTGGTGCTGTCATCAGTTGTTTGAAAACAACTGAAGACCTGGTTTTAACTTTCAGAAGTTGTAACAACTGAAGACTTGGTATTAGTCATCAGTAGTTGTGAAACTACTGAAGACATGGTTTTGGCTTTAGTTGTATGAAGTGAAACAGCAGTTGTAGAAACGACTGAAGAGAAAAGTTTCTCATCAGCTGTTGTCGTCAATTCTTAGCTCATCAGCTATTTTATTCTGACCTCAACACTTAGCAGACTTTTGTCTGATTTTCAGATGTTTCATTGGTCATCAGTACTTATCTGTTATATTGACATCAGTAGTAGTAACTACATCAGTAGTTGTAACCACATCAGTTCTTTTCAACAGATAGAGTACTTCAGTACTTTTAAGTAATTTAGTCTTCATTAGTTATGAAAACTACTGAGGATAAAAGAACTTATTAGTACTTATTTGTGACAATAGTATACGAATGCTCATCAGTACTTGTTGACTGAGATCATCAGTAGTTATCACTTATTCTAGCTGCAGCATACCAAGCCTTAACACTAGGTTTTGGAAAGTTGAACTGTCCAAAGGCTTAGTAAATATGTCTGCAAGCTCATCAGCACTAGGAACAAACTTTGGATCAATCAGACCTTTTTCAAAACAATCCCTAATAAAATGATGTCTGATCTCAATATGTTTGGTCCTAGAGTGCTGGACTGGATTCTTGACAATACAAAGAGCTGAAGCACTGTCCATTAGTAATGGAGTCTTAGTCTCTGTAATGCCATAATCCAATAATTGATTCTGAAGCCAGAGTACCTGAGATGTACAACTTGCAGCAGCAATGTACTCAGCTTCAGCAGTGGATGTAGCAACAGATGTTTGTTTCTTACTCTGCCAAGAAACCAAACAGTTGCCTAGGAATTGACATCCACCAGAAGTTGATTTTCTAGTTAATTTACACCCTGCATAGTCACTATCAGAAAAAGCAACTAATTTGCAAGAGTGCCCAGTGGAATACCAAAGACCTAGAGATTGAGTACCTTGCAGATATCTAAAGATCCTCTTCACTGCAATCAAATGAGACTCTTTAGGAGCAGCCTGAAATCTGGGGGTAGAGGAACCAGTTCCCACACTTGCTGCTTTTTGAACTGAAGAAGCTCAAGCTGCATGGCATCAACCCATCCATTGTCTCTTAATGCAATATGATAGTTCTTTGGCTCTTGCTGACTGATGAAGAGAGCATAGAAGCAGAAGTTGGACAATTGACTTCTAGTTGAGACACCAGCATTGATATCACCAATGATTTGAGACATTGGGTGATTCTTTAGCTCTTGGTACACTATGAGATCTGTGCAAGTGATTTGATCCAGAGAAACCAAGTATTAGACGGCAAGTCAAATGAATTAGAGGATTCAAAAATCTCATCAGCATTTGTTGTGGATGGTGCTACTGAAGCTACAGGAACATCAAGTTTAGTAGACTCAGGCAGTTGAGCACAAAACTTGAATAGGTGAGTACTGGGATCATCATCAACATCAGTACCACCAGATGGATGACTAGCTGCAGAAGGTGATGAATTCACATGATCTGCAACAGCTGGAGGCTGATGAGGAACATATTGCAGTATGTCCAGATCAAACAACTCCACAGGGTTTTGTGGAATTTTGTCCTTAGGGGATTCATTGAACTTCACATGCAAGGTTTCTTCAACCATCTTTGTTCTGCAGTTGAATACTCTGTAAGCCTTGCAAGTGGATGAATACCCAACAAAATACCCTGCATCCACCTTAGAATCAAACTTTTGGAGTTGATCCTTTGTGTTGAGAATGTAACAAGGACACCCAAATGCTCTGAAGAATGAAATTAGAGGAGCCAAATGATGTAGAACTTCATAAGGAGTCTTCATCAACCTCTGATTCACTAAAGCTCTATTTTGCACATAGCATGCTGTGTTGACAGCTTCAGCCCAAAAGGTCAGTGGCAAACCAGAGTCAGCCAACATGGACCTTGCAGCTTCAATTAGGGTCCTGTTCTTTCTCTCCACTACTCCATTTTGTTCTGGAGTCCTTGGGATGCTATACTGCCTCTTGATTCCTTTTGAAAGGTAGAAATCATCAAGTGTATGGTTTCGAAATTCAGTTCCATTATCACTTCTTATACACTTGACTGATAGGGAGTACTGCTTCTCAACATACAACACAAAGTTAATAATTGTCTGAGCAGCCTCATCCTTTGAATGCAAGAAGAAGGTCCATACAAATCTGGAGTAATCACCACAATTACCAGACAGTATTTCTTCTTTGCCATGCTCATTACTCTCACAGGACCAAAGAGATCCATGTGCAGTAATTGCAAGCAGGCAGTGGACTTTGGTTCTTCTATAGGAGGGAATGAAACTTTGTGTTGTTTTCCTTTTAAACAGGCAGTGCAGGTTTCATCACAGTGGAACTCCTTTATTGGTAGACCTCTCACTAAACTTTTGTGGATCAGCTGATTCATGGTTTTGAGATTAACATGACCCAGCCTTCTATGCCACAGTTTAGATTCCTGAGGAGAGGCCTTGGAGAACAGGCAAGGATGACCTTTTAAATCAATCTTCTTTGACAAATCCAAGGCATATACTCTTCCTATCCTGTTGGCCTTCAGGAGAGTATGTTCATCCAATACCTTGTCAATCAGCCTCAGAACTTTGGAAGACAGAATCCGGCAGTTCTGGCTTGTGAAAAGTGCAACATGCCCTTTATCACACATCTGACTGACACTCAGTAGATTATACTTGAGATTCTCCACATGGTTAACATCATCAAATCTGATTTCTCCATTTGACACAAATCCTTTCCCGATGATGTAACCTTTAGCATCATTTCCAAATGAGACAAATCCCTTCTTTCCTTGAGAGTAGTCATTAAGAAGAGAACTGCTCCCAGTCATATGCATAGATCCTCCACTATCTACATACCAGATGCTTCTTTGGCATGCTGAAGAACCCTGCATTTATCATAAGAAACTAGTTAGCTTTAGAGACCCAAACCTTTTTGGTTTTGGGTCTGTTTTCATCAACAGATTTAACCATAACTTGTTTCTCATGATTAACAACTGATGAAGGTGGAGATGGTGCTGAAATGGATTTCTTAGATTTGGGCTTGGATTTCCTTTTCAGTGGTTTGATCACAGGTGCATCTAGTTGGTTAACTCTCCCCAACAAATGCTGAACCATCATAACAAGTTGTGTCTGATTTGTTGCTAAAGCCTTCAGCTCATTTGACACATCAGTACTTGTTTTTGATGAGTTCCTGTGACCCACCATTTCCTCCTTCTTGAAATTCACAGACTTAATCTGATGTTTATCATGAGGAACACTATCAGCTGTTTTCTGATAAACCCCATCCTTCTTTTTGGATGTTGACGAGGCCTTGGGTTTATCAGTTTGAGATGACTGTGGTACAAACTTGGTCTCAAACTCATTTTTCATTTTATTAATCTCTTCTTTAATGAGCTTATCTCTGTTGAGTTTGGAACCCTTTTTGTACCAGCATTCATCAGATAGATGATTGAATTTACCACATATTTCACATGGCTTATTCTTCATCTTGGATTGATCAACTGCTGAAGTGGAAACTACTAAAGGTGTGATCTTCAGTACTTTCCTCCTCTCAGTACTTGTGTTAAGTACTGAAGGATCAGTAACAACTGAAGACTTGTTCTTCAGCTGTTCTCTATCCGTCCTGAAAGACCGTATGATAGATTCCTCAGCAGTTGTTAATCCTTTTATTTCAGCAGATATGAAATGCTTTTCAGATGTTGGGACTTGCCCTTCAGTACTTGGAGTACTTTGAGGGACAACATCTGAATTGCTCAGCTTCATGTGTTTATCAGCATTTAAACCATCAGGCAATTGATTTGCTGAGATCTTAACACTGACTTCATCCTCTAATTTTGACAATTTTGTATTATCATTTGAGGATGAATCACATGATGATGTGGTTTGGAAATTACTTTCACCTTCAGATTTTACTATTGATTTTGAAGTAAAATCAGTAGGTGGTGCAGTATGATTGTAACCTATTCCAAACTTCACATTTGAAGCTGTTTGCTTGCTGAGAAGCATTTCAAATCCCTTGCAGGATGTTACCCAGCGGTCACACTCAACTTGGGTATCTGCAAGTGTCTCTTTGAGACTTCTGTGGTTCTCAAGTATGACCTCTACCTTAGCCTTTTCATCATTAAGTTGACATTTAAGCTTGTAAATCTCATCATCTTTGTCATTAAGAACAGACTCATACTCAGCTTTTCTTTTGGAAATAGTTTTCTCAAGCTCAAGATTTTGATTGATTAAGGCTACATTTGCCTCTCTAATAGAGACAAAGGCAGCTATGCATGATTCAGAACATAACTTGGCTTTAGCCTCAGAAGATACCTGGGTTACCTGTGAAGATGATGCATCGGAGCAGGAACCCTCAGTAGACTCCAGGGCCATGAGAGCAAGATTCCCAAAAGGATGTTCACCACCATGTTGACCAGCACCAGCAAATAATTGCTCATTGAAACCAGAAAGATCATCTGGTGAGCTGCTCCAGTCAACAACTCCTGGTGTGAAGAAGCTGTGATGAGGTTGAGATTGTGATGGAGATGGTTGAGGCTCAGGTAGGGCTTGAGGTTGTTGTGCTATAGGAACTTGAACTGGATTTGGCTGTGGCATGTAATAGCAGGGATATGGATATGGCATTGGACCCTGAGGGACAAAATATGCAGGAGATTGAGGTTGTGAGTGATGACCAGAACTAGCAGGATGTTGCCCTTTGTTTTGTGAACTATTGCTTGGAAAGGTCACAAAGGGTGCAGAGGAGTTAGATCCGGTTGATCTACACTCTCTTGCAAAGTGCCCAAGCCTGTGGCATTTGTGACACCTCAACTTACTCTTGTCAAAACCAACTTTGGTTTTGCCAGAGAGTCCTGGAAATTTCCTACCAGTTCTCTTGTAGAACTTTTGAGATCTGATATTGATCAAGGCCATTTGGCTCAAAATATCCATCTCTTCTAAATCATCATCAGCAATACCCATCAAATCATCCATGACAAAGCATAAATTATCACTATTACACCCAGAATGACTGTCAACACCAACAAATGCATGATCAGAACTGTTTGAAGAGAAATCTATATGCTCATCATAATGGCTCTCTGATCCAGCATATTCTGACTCATGACCGACCAAGGCAGTGTTCCCTGGTACAAAGTCATCAGTGAGCTTTCCTGATGATGCCAGTTTCCTTTTTTGCTCTATCTCTCTTTCAAATGTAAGCAGTTTCCCATGGAGTTGGGTGAGAGATAGGCTATCCAGATTTGCACTGGAGCGTAGGACAATGGTGTATGTGTCCCATCTCTCAGGCAGTGATCTGAGGAATCTGTTGTTCATCTGGCTGTTAGTATACTCATGCTTGACCATTTTCAGCTCAGAGATCAAGCAGGAGAAACGCTCAAACTGTTGAGTCAGTGTCTCACCCTTCCTATGAGAGAATGTCACATATTGTTGGGCAAGGATTTCTCTGTTGTTTGCTAAGACCTCATCAGTTCCTCCGAATTGTTCCTTCAAAGCATTCCAGAGGTCATGAGCAGTTTCATGATGCATAAGCCCAGAATAGATTTCATTAGGCAGTGCCATGGCCAGAATTCTATGGGCTTTAGCATCAATCTCAAACAGTTTACGATCTTCATCTGAGTATTGCTCCTTCTTCTTCGGAACCATTTGGTTGGTCTCCGGATTGTTCACCATAGGCTTGTGTGGACCGTGAACCATAGATGTCCAACAACCTGAACTGTTAACAGACAGGTGATGGAGCATTCTTCGTTGCCATATGTTATACTCACTCCTAACTAGCATCGGAGGCTTGGTTGAGGAGCCAGTATTGTGAGGGTCATTAGAAGGAGTAGTCATTCTCAGATTCAAACCAATTCAATCAAGTTTCAAAAGATTTAGCACAAAAACACAACAAACTCAATATGAACCAAGAAGAAACTCAAATTGACTAACCAGAAGCAGTAGAAGACCAATCTCTATAACCAATTCTTGCAAATATGCTAATTCGATCAAACTTTAGAAATCGAAATAGCAGTTTCAATGATCAATTTTTAAACCGATCAATGATTAACCGGCTCTGATACCATTTTTCAATGGAACAGCGATCTAAGTTTGATCAATTAGAGTTGAATCGCAGCGGAATTAGAACAAGAATTAGACAAATATTGCAAGAACACAATAGATATTCAATGGAACAGTACACGGTAATAGAGAAAGAGGGTTTTCTTCAAAATGGATAATATCATTCATGCACAATGCTTTGGTGTGGCGGCTGCTAAGCTTTTCAGGGTTTGCTATAGCTGCTCGTCGCATCACCCTTACAATTAGGTCAACATTCCTTATATAAAGGAATGTGACGTCTGCTGATGTCACTTGATAGTGACATCTAACAGAATTATTACAAACAACTGAAAGTAAGCAAACTACTGAGAATGTTCACAACAACTGAACATCTCAGATTATGCTAAGTACAAGATGAAACTAAAACTATTGAAACTACAAGTACTGATTACAAGAAACATAAAACTACTGAAAGGAAACCATCACAACTACTGAAGAGGTCTTCTTCAGCTGTTGTGACAACATCTGAAACTTGGTCTTCAGTCTTTGTCTTCAGCTCTTTCACTTCAGACTTTGTCTTCAGCTCTTTCACTTCAGACTTTGTCTTCAGCTCTTTCACTTCAGACTTTGTCTTCAGCTCTTTCACTTCAGACTTTGTCTTCAGCTCTTTCACTTCAGACTTTGTCTTCAGACCCTGTTATCAGTTGATGTCTTCAGCTGTTGCAGACTACTTCAGTTGTAATGTCCGTGGGACTTAAAGGTTTTTCTGATCAGGCTCATTGGTTCTTTTGGTCCAACACAAGTCTTGCAACTAGAGAAAATACTTCATCATAATCTATTCCTTCTTCTTGGGTCTAACCTTATGCAACAATTCTCGCTTTGTTGCAAACAACAATTCCCCAATCGTCTGACTTGTTTCGGAACAACCATTTTGTGCCTATGGCATTTTCTCCTTCAGGTAAATCCACAAGCTTCCACACTTCCTGTTTGTGAAATTGCAATTACTCTTCTTGCATTACCTCAATCCAACTATTGTCCTTTAACGCTTCAGTGATGTTCTTAGGAACAATTTGAGATAGAAAACAAGAGTATAAGCAGAGGTTTGCTTGTTCTGAATGACTTCTCATTATTCTCTCATTCAATGGACCGATAATCTGAGATGTAGGATGGCTCTTATGAATACGAGACTTTGGAATCTCATTCCTTTGAACATTAACATCCAGATTAGATTGGTTCAAGTCGAAAAGCTGATGCAATAAGTTCGAAGTATGTGGATTGAAATTATGAACTTGAGTCGGTGAGTTGATAAAGTAATCAAGATTATCTGTAACAACTACATCATCAGAAATCGATGACGTTCCGGACTCAGGTTGTACAATTTCAGGACCATCATTAGGAATAGGTTGTGAAACATTGGTATTTTCAGACATGGAATCTTCTTGCGCTTGTTGATAGCTAGATTGATCATGAGATTCAGAACTGTATACAAGATCTTTAACAAAAGAGAAGAATGGATAATCTGGGCTAGAATCATCCATATCATCATAGTCAAAATCATCACTGAAAGATCCGAGATCTCCTTCTTGTTTCTTCTTCTCACCTGTAGATTCAAACAAGTTAGAATTGAAAGAGTTTGACAAAGAATATAAATCAAATAACCAAGCTGGACCATTTGCAACTGATGGAAAAGAGTTTTCAAGAAATTTAACGTTGAAAGTTTCAAGGATGACATTTGTCCTAGAGTTATAAACTCTAAAAGCTTTTGAAACCAACGAATATCAAACAAAAAATCCTTCATCAGATTTTGCATCAAATTTTCCTAGCTGGTCACTTGAGTTTAAAATCAAAACTGGACAACCAAAAGATTTAAGAAAATCTATATTACTTTTCTTGCCAAACATCAACTCATAAGGAGTTTTCTGTTTATCTTTCACAAGCAATGTTTGATTTTATACAAAACATGCAGTGGATATGGCTTCATCCCAGAAAGTAATTGGAATCTTTGCATTTGCTAATATGGAACGTGCAGCCTCAATTAAAGTTCTGTTTTTCCTTTCAGCAATTCATTTTGTTGTGGAGTTCTAGGAGTACTAAGCTGACGAGCAATTCCATTTTTTGCACAAAACATGTCAATCTTAGTGTAGGAACCCCTGAAGTTAAGAGGTTGATGCAACCAAAAGATACCAAAACAACCAAGTCTTCCAACATGCACTTTGGAACAAAGGTGAACTAGCTTCAGAAGTTTTACACACTCAAGAAAAATGCTAAGTGTAAAATCTTCCGAAGCCAAAGTTCAGAAGAAACTGCTACGGAAGCTTTACACTGAACTTGGAAAATATTCTAAGTGTAAAGTCTCCCGAAGCCAAAGACTTAACTCTTCCGAAGGTAAAAGATGAAGTCTTCCGAAGCTCTCAAGACAAAGTCTTCCGAAGCTGTTTAAAGACAAGACTGATTTTCCTCTGAAGAGAGAGAAAAGATACCTTTTTCGTCAACTTTATCATAAAGTAACCTACTCTCTGCTGCATGCTCTGGTAGTTCACCTGCTATCAGTAGTTGATGAAACTTCCATACTTTATGATAAAGTAGATAAGGTCTTCACCTGCAAGTTTCTGTTTTTGTTCCTTTTGGCTTTTTGTAATAGGTAAGTCAGTGAGCTATGGCTTGTCATAGTCACTAGTCACAAGGCAATCTACCTTTTGACTTTAGGTTGATCTTGTTGTCAAGATTAGTCACTTCCAACTGTCTTTTTTGCATATTGACGGTTGTAGGATGTAGTATAAGTAGTATCCGATTTTTGTATTTGAAATATACTTGTACAACACTTGTAATAGAACTAGAGAAGCAATATACAACTTCCTTGAAAACTTTATCTTGTGCTCTTGTTCTTGTTTTACTTGTGTTTATCTTGTATCTTCAGTAAAGGTTCACAGTTGCCTATTTGAATTGTTAAGTGATCTTAAGATCCTCCTAAGTGTGTTAACTAAGTGCAAGCTTAAGTACCCTTTAACGGTCCTGCAATTGGTATCAGAGCATTCCAGGCTCTTGATTGTAAGATCTCACCATCTTCAAATCCTCTTAGTTACACATATCACTTAACTCTTCAAATAGCAGCTATCTCCAAAGCTAATATGGAAACTGGAACCATGACAAAGTCCCCACTGATCACTCCTGAGGATTTTGACACTTGGTGTCAAAGAATGGAAGGCTTTATCAAGTCTCAAGATTCCAGGATGTGGGAGTCTGTTATCAATGGACCTCATGTACCATGCACCTCTTCAGCTGCTGGTGGTGGTGGCATGATACCAAAGGAGAGGGCTGACTTTTCTAATGAAGACTGGAAAGGAATTGATGTTGATCAGAAAGCCATGACAGCTCTCCAAACTGCTCTTCCAAACTCCATCTATAGAGGTTTCAAGAAGTGCAAGACCGCTAAACAGCTATGGGATGCACTGAAACTAATGTATGAGGGTTCAAATGAAGCCAAGGAGAACAAGAAGGATCTCCTGAAGCAGCAGTTTGAAAATTTCACCTTCAAGACAGGTGAAACCATGACTCAACAATACTTCAGGTATGTTGAGATTGTGGATACTCTGGCTGATGTTGGGGTAACTATTGAGAACAGGGATATTGTAAGGAAGTTCATGTCCTCTCTTCCCAGACAATGGACACACTACTATATGGTCATTAAGAGGACTGAAAACCTCAAGACCCTTACCCTTACTGAGTTGTATTGGATACTCAGTGGATACCAGATGGAGATGAACATGCAAAATTCATCTGGTAACTCCAACACTCACCAAAGTTCAGCCCTTCATGTGGTTGAAAGGGATAGCAGAGAACCACAGCATCATCTCATCTGCTACCCTGAAAACTCACAAAAAAGTCCTTTCATCACCTTCCTAGAGACACGCAGAGAGAGCTACATCCAAGGAAGTCCCTTCCAAGAGACAAGTTCTTCTCAAGCTTTTGTCTCCACTGATGAAAGTACAGGCAACTTTCTTTTCACTCTTGAAGACCTGGACTGTATCCATCCAGATGATCTGGAGTACATGGAGATAGCCCAGGAAATGGCTCTTCTCACTCACAGAGCCCAGAAGTTCTACAAGAGGACTGGAAGAAGGTTTCCTAGCAATGCTGCCAGTGGCAAGTTTGGGCTGGAAAAAAGCAAAGTCAAGTGTTACAACTGTAACCAGATGGGACACTTTGCTAGAGAATGCAAGGAACCTAAGTCAAATGGTGGCCAAGCTTCATCTAGGCCAAACTACACTGAAGGAGGGAACCAGAATAAGAAGCCAAGACAGCAAGCTACAGTGGCTGTCGAAGAAGGAGGCTTTGACTGGAGCTTTCAAGCCGAAGATGTATCTCCAAACCAAGCACTCATGGCTGATCATGATGAAGCCAAGGTACTTGAACATCTTTGCTCTCCTGAATGTGTTGCTAAAGTAAATAGATACAGGTCCTACAACTTGGAAATGAGATCTGATATTGAGTCTTTAAATATTTTAAAAGCTGATTTTAAAAGAGTTGAAAATGACTATAAACTTAAGATAGAAGATCTAGAGAAAACAGTTTCAACTCTTAAACATGAGCAAACAAACTACAGGACTCAAATTAAGGATCTCATTACTAAGTTAACTGAATGCCAGACTGAGCTTGTGATCAGCAAAGCCAGGGCAGAAAAATGTGTTCTTGAAGAAGAGACCTTTAAGAACATGATATCCTTATCTCTGCATGCAAAAGTGTGTTATCAGAATAAGCAGGGACTGGGATCTAGTGAGATAGCTCCTCCACATACTCTACTATTGGTCAGATCTCCTAGGTGTGGAACTGGTCAAGATGAGCTGCCATCCATAGACCCCAGTGATGAAGAGGATGAAAAGGAGAAGGTGAGGGATGACTCTGAGATGAGTGAAGAGAGTCAATCCAAAAAGGGTCATCTTGCTCCTAAGGAGGAAAAAGAAGCTGGTTTGAGCAAAACTAAGAGAAAAAACTTGATCAGAAGAGCAAAGAGAAGATCCAAAAAAGCTCAAGAGATCAAGACCAAACAGAAACAAGTATTTATCTCTGCAAGGTTCAAGGTGATGAATGCTAAAGATCCTTTCAAGAATTCTAGTACCAAGAGTTCTACTTCAGCTTCAACTCACTCTAGCAACAACAAGAAGACTGATCAGCTGTGTGTCACTGCAACACAGCCTGAACCATCCATTTCAAAGAGAAAGCTTCACCCTAAGAAGCCTGCTGCATCATCTAAAAAGGCGGAGAAAGAAGAGGAAAGTGTTCAAGCTCAGTCTTCTTTGGGAAAAAAGACTCTTAGAAGGAAAGAATTGGATTGTGTTATGTGTGGTAGTACTTCCAATCTGGCTAAGGATTGTTAATACAATCCCAAGAGTACTATCTACATGATCAAGAAGAAAACTTCTGAGAAGAAGAAGAAACAAACAACTTCAGAAGGAAAATCTGTTTCTTTCGGAAGCTCCAAAATGAAGAAGAAGGCAAGTAGGAAATTGCCTTTCGGAAGAAAAGTTGGTCTCGGAAGAAAGGAATGCTTCCGAAGTACTGAAGCTTGCTTCAGTGAGAGCAAGAGCTTCCGAAGGATCTGTCTCCAAAGCTTTCGAAGCTACAAAAACTTTCGAAGTAGTGAAGGTCAAGCCCAATCTTCCAAAGGTGGTGTGGAAGATGAAGGAAGACCTTGAGACTAAAAGCTCATCTTCAGCAACATCAAATGATCCTCAAATTCTAAACATATGATCACTTACTATTTCATTGCCTTCATCTGAACTTTATAAGCCCAAGACCAATGAGGCTTGGGTTTCCAAATGTAACTAAATCATCTCTTTTATGCAGGGACAGCCAAAGGCAAACAAAAATATGTGGATCATTGATATTGGCTGCTCCAGGCACATGACAGGCAATGAGTCTCTACTTCAAAACTTTGAAAGGATTGATGGAGGACCAGTTGCTTTTGGAGGAGATGCAGGAGGTTACATTACTAGTAGGGGTATGGTCTCAAATGGTAAGCTCAGCTTTGAGAAGGTAAACTTTGTCAAGGAGCTTGGATACAATCTTTTGAGTGTGTCCTAATTTTGTGACCAAAAACATCACATGCTCTTTACTAGGCATGAGTGCATTGTTCTTAAGCTCGGGGTTGACATTCCTCAAGAGCATATTTTGCTCAGAGCCCCCAAGAAAGGGAACATGTACAAGATGGACTTGCAAGAAACATCTCCATCTGGAGAGATTTCTTGCTTTCTATCTAAAGCAAATAGTGATGAGTCTTTCCTTTGGCATAAAAGAATGTGCCATGTTAATTTTAAGAGCATGAATAAACTGATTAAGAATGATTTGGTAACTGGAATGCCAAAGAAAGAGTTTACAAGTGATGACCACTGTGTTGCATGCCTGAAGGGGAAGCAACACAAAGTGTCTCACAAGCTAAAGGAAATGAACTCTATCACTACTCCCCTACACTTGTTACATATGGATCTGTTTGGCCCTACCAGTGTAATGAGTTTAGGAAGGACCTCATACTGTTTGGTGATCACAGATGACTTCACAAGATTTACTTGGGTTTTTTTTCCTTAGAACTAAGGATGAAACTCCTGAAATGTTAAAAAATTTCATTCTAAAAATTAAGAATGAATCTGATCACAAGGTCAAAATCATAAGATGTGATCAAGGAATCGAATTCAAAAACCAAATCCTTGATACATTTTGTGATGAAAAAGGTATTTCAAGACAATACAGTGCTCCCAGGACTCCTCAGCAAAATGGTGTTGCTGAGAGGAGAAACAGGACACTTATTGAAGCTGCAAGAACCATGTTGTCTGACTCTGAGCTGCCCATCACCTTTTGGGCAGAGGCTGTCAACACAGCCTGCTATGTGCAAAACAGAGTTTTGGTAGTTAAGACACATGGTAAGACTCCTTATGAACTCTGGCACAAAAGAAGACCATTCATTGGTTTTCTCAGAACATTTGGATGTCCTTGCACCATCTTGAATACCCAAAAGATGCTGAGAAATCAAATGATGGACACTTTGTTGGGTACTCTTCTCAATAAGGCTTATAGAGTATACGATCTCAGAACTAGGATCATTGAGGAGTCAGCCAATATGACTTTCAATGAACACACACCCTGTGTAAAAGGTTCTGGTCTGGATTGGCTGTTTGATCTTGACTTAGTTATCAACTGTTTTAACAAATCTTGTGAGAATGTTTCAGGATCTATAGATAACAGGTCAACAGAAGATCTTGAACCAAGATTTGAGCTGAGAAGACCAAACAAGAAGACTACTTCAGCTCCTGTGGTGACTTACCCTGCAACTGAAGCTCCCATCAGCACTAGCATGACAAATACTACTGATTCAAATGAATTGCCTTCAAATTCCAGCTCAGAGGCTCAGAATTCAGGAGAAGGAACTTCAAATGCAGGAGGAGGAACTGGAGGTGGTGACAGTGATCAAGAATTTCTTGATGCTGAAAACCACTCCATTGAAGACAACATGAATGATGTTACACACTCATTGGATCAAGTCTCTCTTGATAAGTATGCTGATGTGGTGGGAGACACCTCATTGCCAGATCAGAATTTCTCAAATTTAGATCTGTCTAACCAACTTGTTGTGATCCCTCAACTTCGGATCCACAAGTCACATCCCATCACAAACATCATTGGAAATGTTGACTCAGGGGTAAGAACAAGAGGACAAGCTCATGATAGCCATGTTTGTCTACATTCTTGTTTCTTATCCTAAATAGAGCTGAAGAAGGTTGATGAGGCTTTAAAGGATGGAAGCTGGACTGAAGCTATGCAAGATGAGCTGCTTCAAATAAGAAGACAGAAGGTTTGGACCTTATGTCCTTTTCCTCAAGGGAAGAGTGTCATAGGAACCAAACGGGTATTCAGGAACAAGAAAGATGATAGAGGGATCATCATCAAGAATAAGGCTATACTGGTTGTCCAAGGATACACTCAAGAAGAAGGAATTGATTACACTGATGTCTTTTCTCCAGTTGCAAGACTTGAAGCTGTAAGAATATTTCTGGCTTATGTTGCATTCAAGGATTTCAAGGTCTACCAGCTTGATGTGAAGTGTGCTTTTCTCTAGTGGGGTGATTGATGAAGAAGTGTATATTAAACAACCACCTGGCTTTGCAGACCCAGATCATCCTGATTATGTCTGCAAGCTTGATAAAGCACTTTATGGACTGCATCAAGCTCCAAGAAAGTGGTATGAAACACTATCAACATACCTCTGTCAACATGGATACAAAAGAGGTACTATTGATGGGACTCTTTTCATCAAAGAAATAGGAAATGACACATTGCTAGTTCAGATATATATGGATGACATCATCTTTGGATCAACTAATTCAAAGCTCTGCAAAGACTTTGAGATGCTGATGAAGAATATATTTAAAATGAGTGCCATGGGGGAACTCAATTTCTTTCTAGGAATTCAAGTGAAGCAGGTTGAAGATGGCATCTTCATTAGTCAGTCAAAGTATGTACAGGACATACTTACAAGATTCAGATGATCGACTGTAAGGTTGCAAAGACACCCATTGCCAGAAACCACTCCCTTGGTCCTGATCTTGAGGGGGAGTGTGTTGATGAACATCTCTACAGGGCTATGATTGGGTCACTTATGTATCTTACTGCTAGCAGGCCTGATATCATGTTTGCCACATGCATATGTGCAAGATATCAAGCCAACCCCAAGATGTCACACCTAATCACTGTCAAAAGGATCCTTAGATATCTCAAAGGTGCTCCAAATTTAGGCCTTTGGTATCCAAAGAATTCAGACTTCAATCTGTATGCCTATACAAATAGTGATTATGGTGGCCGCAACATGACTGTAAAGTCCACATCTGGGGGGTGTCAGTTCCTGGGTGGAAGGATAGTCTCTTGGCAATGCAAGAAGCAATCCTGTGTGTCTGCATCAACTGCTGAAGCCGAATACATTGCTGCTGCCAGCTGCTGTGCTCAAGTGCTTTGGATTCAGAATCAGATGCTAGACTATGGGTTCAATTTCAAAGAGACTCCCATCCACATAGACAACAATAGTGCTATCTCTATTACAGAGAATCCTGTGTAGCATTCAAGGACCAAACACATCAACATCAGGTATCATCTGATTAGGGATAATTTTGAAAAGGGATTGATAAAACTAGTCAGAGTTAACACAAAAGAACAATATGCCGATCTGTTCACAAAAGCTATTGATGAACAGAGATTTAAGTATCTAGTATCAGCTATTGGGATGATTAACTTTGAGTAGATTTTTTCTTAATAACTTAATCAATATTATTTCTTAAAACTGTGTGTCCTAGGTTGTCTATTAGATCACTTCATAAAGCCAGTTCTCTTTGGAAGAAAAATGAACTTTTAGAATGATATCTCTAAAAATGATGAAAATTTACCTTCGGAAGAAGCAAAAGTTGCCCTCGGAAGAAATTTATGTCTAAATCGCTTAAACAGCTTATCTGAGATTTACCTTGAGAAGAAATTCATGATGTATCTTCCGAAGCTTAAATTTTGGTATAAGTACTTGAATGCTTTTTAGGAACAAATTTCTTCCGAAAGCAATTTAGTCTCGGAAGACTCATTTATTTCTTCCGAAGCCATATTTTTCAAAACTCTTTGAAATATCTTCAGAAGCAAAATTGCCTTCGGAAGCTTTTTCTACTTCAATAAAAACTAACTTTTTGTGCGCCTTTTTCAGAAGTAGGACCCACTTGCGGATTTCAAAGTTTATCTTTTTGTCATAACTTTGTCTCAAATCCAGAGTATATCTTTCCAAACGGTTCTATTTCATCTCACTTCTCTCATTGTTCCTTAACCTAAAATTACCCCCAAATTTCATCTTCTTCTTCTTTCTTTCACTACCAAGCTTCTTCAAATGGCCAATCTTGATCGTCATAATGATCCTGATTCACCATGCACCTACACAGGCAACACAATCAAGTTGCTCTGTTAAACTCTGAGAAGGATCCAAGCTTCTCAGACGTGTGTAGATATCTTTTTTTGTCTCACTACTTCACCTCCTTTACAATCGATCCTCCTCTCTATGAGGATCAGTTGCTTGAGTTCTGGCGGACCTGTCATGAGGTCACCATGGACGGGGAGAAGGCATTGTCTGCCACAGTGCAGGGGAGGATGGTTTTCATCACTTCAATCATTATCAACACCCATCTTCAGCTGGATGATGAAGTAGGTGAACTGTCTTTCCCAAAAACTGCTGTAAACCAATCCTTTGCGTAGATGGGCTATGAAGGTGACTTCTCAGTCAAGACCTTCAGGAAGGGGAAGGTCTCATTCCAATCGAAATACCTCCTCCATGTTGTCATTCATAGATTATCCAACAAACATGGAGGATGGGACTATATTCCAAAGACCTCTCCTTCATTGTCCATGGGATGGTTCAAGGGGTCAAATTCAGGTACTCTCAGTTTGTATTTACAAATTTACTAGCGAATTTGGATTCCTTAGAATATTACATGTTCCCCTGGTATGTTCAACACATTCTCAACTGTGAATTGGGACCATAGTTGAGGGGAACAGGTAATGTTCTTAAACTTGCACACATGAGACCCGACATTATCAAGATATTGAAAAAGCCAACTGTTGGGTTCTCCTGGGTAGAAACAACCCTTGTCCCAAAAATGTTTGAGCTTATTGCTCAGGGTGACATCCTAGCTGCATCATCTAGTGATGAACCAACACCCTCTACTTCTTAACCACCATCAAGGCCAACAATTACCCTCACCTACACTAGAAAATCCAAACGAACCCCTGCACTTGCTATTGAGCATGTGCAGGCCTCCATATCATAACCCACATAGGAGGAAGTGGACACTCGAGCTCCCACTTCCCCTAAGGAGCAAACCATTCCCATTTTTCAAACAATCAGTGCTAAGGTTCCTCATGCTCAGCCTGATGAGCTCACCACTCCACAAATAGCCTTAAGCCATCACTCTGAGTCTCAACACTCTAGTGATCAACCTTCAGGGGAAAGCTACCATCCCCAGCCTTTTGATCTTAACCAACCCATTCCCAACCTTGACTTCTATTCTGATGAAGATTTGGGTTTCAGTGAGTATCATAACTCTCCCCTCTCTACCCATACTCAAGGGGAGATGAGTACTCCTGCTTCACCCATGTCTAGCCCATATCAGACACCCCAAACTGAGGTGGATCTTCCTGTGATTGTCCAGGAGATCCATATGGAAGAGGCTCTCACTGTTGCCAGTGATTACATCCTTAAGACCTTAACCACAACAACCCAGCCTCTTGACACTGATGATCTCTTATGTGTTCAAGTGTATGTTGATGATATCATATTTGGTTCTACAAGTCCAAAGTTGTGCAATGACTTTGAAGAAATCATGAAGTCTCGTTTTCAAATGAGTTCTATGGGAGAAATAAAATTTTTCCTTGGTCTTCAAGTGAAGCAGTCTGCAGATGGAATTTTTATCAATCAAGAGAAATTTGTTGATAAACTCTTAAAGAAATTTAAACTGCAAGATTGTCAATCCATAAGAACTCCAGTTGACGTAAATTCCAAGATTGAACTTGATCCGAAAGGAAAATCTGTCGACCAAACTTTATGCAGATCCATGATTGGTTCTTTGATGTATCTTACTGCATCTAGACCTGATATAATGTTTGCTGTTTGTGTTTGTGCCAGGTATCAATCTGATTTGAAGGAATCTCACTTAATTGCTGTTAAATGAATATTCAGGTATCTAAAAAAAACCCGGCTTTAGGGCTATGGTATCCTTATGAAGGAAACTTCGAGTTACATGGATATACGGATAGTGATTATGGAGGATGTTGTCAAGATCGTAAATCTACTACGGGTGGTTGTCAGTTTTTAGGTGCCAGATTAGTCTCATGGCAATGTAAGAACAAACAAATGTCTCTATTTCAACCGCAGAAGCTGAGTACATAGCTGCTTCAGTTGGATGTTCTCAAATCCCTGGTTACAAAACCAACTGCTGGATTACAGGTTCAATTTTCTTAAAACGCCTATTTACATTGATAACACTGCTGCTATGTTTATTACAGCTAATCCTGTCCAACACTCAAAACAAAACATATCGAGATTCGATATCATTTTCTCAAAGATAACTCTGAAAAAGGTTTAATCATTTTGATTCAAATCACAACTGAAAAACAGTTGGCTGATCTATTTACAAAAGCCTTTTTAGCGGGTCGATTTAAATATTTGGTCGAGTCAATTGGACTTATTAACCATGTTTACAAATTAGTTTTGAGTTTTCAGTTATTGAGTCATAAAATGGTATGAACCCTCCCTTATTTGAATGAGAAAACTAAAAGAAAACTATCAAAGTTAACTGTCTGATTGAATATATTGTGTGTGCATGTTAAATAGAAAATGAAAAAGAAAATACAAAAATAGAAAATTGCAAAATCAAAAGAGAAAAATATAAAACAAAATACAAAAATAGAGTTTTTCTTGTTAAATAATTGTTTAGGACTGAATCTGTCTTTGCAATTTATGAGAAATGATAGATACATTAGTTTTGATTAGTTGCATACTTCACTCGTCACTTAAGTCTAACGTGATCAGATATGATGTGCAGGTAAGCTCATGCAATTATACTGAAAAAGTAAATTCTTGTGATTAAAAAAAATTAATCATGCATTCATGTTTATCCATTTTAGTACCAATGAGTAGTGTTGACTTCTCAAATTGATTGCTTGTTAAGTCATAATCTAACACCTGGTGGCGATATGAATAACCATTGAGCTCTAATTAATTTAAAGCATCTAATCACTTCTTTGTTATGAGTCATCATAGACCTGAATTGACTAGATATCCTTTGTTGTAAGTAATTACAGACCTGGATATTCTCACTTGATGCAAAAAGATGCCAATGTGCACAATCTCAACATGAGATCTGGTTATAAGTATATGTCAGGTTAACAAGTTGAGAAAGGTGATTTCTTGCAGATCTTTATGAGAGTTGAACTCTCTAAGTCTATGACTTACATAATGTCATATCTAATCGTACCTTAATCAATCCAAGAATTGAAAAAGTAAGTATGCTGTGTATCTTGCCAAGAGCACTGATTTTCTGTCCTTAGATCTCGTGTCTCCTTTGCTGCAAAAATGCTGACCTGGAACCCACATGATCAGGATTTAATCACTGTCTGCGACTATCTATTATTTTTTTATGTGATGATCTAAACTGATAAGATCTCACTGTAGGCATGTGATTCAATTGTATATAGCAGATTTTTTATTCTGCTTTAGTTTTGATTTTTGCATGATTTTCTGTGTGCAGGCATGTTAATAATGATTAGTCGCTCTTCTTGCAATGGAAAAGAAACTTCTAAGTTTGTAAAACTTAAAAGTTTAAGGGGAGTAAAACTAAAAAAAGGGAAAATAATTGATTTTCAAAATGTGAAAAAGAAATAAAAAATAAAGTGTTTTGGATGAAAGGATGAAGCTGCAATTTCAAGCATATATGTGTTTGATATGATGTAAAAATAAACCTAAAAAAGAATTCAAATTCAGTGGAAAAGCTTCTTGCAAACAAAATGAGATTTTTTGTTTTTTGTAAAAAATTAAATAGAGACTAAAATGACAGGAAATTGATTTTGAAAATTTAAATTGAAATGTCAAAAAATGATAAAATTAAGGGTCATTAATGAAAATTTTGAATAATAGTCACACAATTTTGACTAAGTATTGAAAATTGAGTGTGAACAATTATAATATGTTTAATTAGTGTTCAGATGGATGATGTAAAAATTACAAGTGTTAAGACTTATGGAAGTATCCTCATGCTCCTAAACAGTACTCTTAAGTCCAATTCAAGAGTATGGTGATTTTTCAGAAATTTGCACAAGTGTTGGGCGTTTCAGACAAGCTCATGCGCCTAAACAGTTGTCATGTGTCTGAAATTTTGATTAAGTGTTGGGCTTATTATCTATGCTCATGCGCCTAAACAGTTCAAGACTTCCAAGAGTAGACGTTTGAAGTGAAAAATTACCAAGTGTTGGGCATTTCATCGTCTCATGCACCTTAACAGTGCCCAAGCGCCTAAACAGTGCTTATGCGCCTGTACAGTGCCCATGCGTATAAACCTCATGCGCACAAACAGTGCTCATGCGCCTAAATACTTAGTATAAAATTCATACTCATGTGATAAACAGTGCTCATGAGCCTAAAAAATTTTCACTTGTATAAATACAACACTTGTGATTTTAGTTCTTCATTCACTCATATACATTCTGAACATAGCACCCGATACTCTCAAACCCTTAAATTCATCATTTCATCATCATCGATTGTTGCAGTTTAAATCTTGTAATCGACTGATAGTTTCACTGATTCTAAACATAAGTTCATGTTTAGTAACATCTAATTTCAAGTTTAAAGTTCAAATTTGAACAGACGTTTCACCTCTGTTCAGGCGTTTCGAACCCTAGATGAACTGAAAATTTGAAATTTGTGACTAAAACATGAATTGATGATAAAAGTTGAACATTGAGTGACCGTTAAAGTCTGATTTCTAACAATTTGTGATAATCAAATTCAAATTTCATAAAATTGTTCTTGATGATTGAGTGTTCATACGGGATTTCATAGAACAGAATATGAATAGACAGTTGTTCAATTTTTCATCAAAAAATGTCAAATTAATCATTAAAATTGTTCATTAATCTGATTGAAATAAAATTTTAGCGAATTTGATATGTTTGAAATAATTTAAACTTCAACTTGAATGTATTTTGTCCGTTGACAGTATACATGAACACTTAGAAAATTTTTCTAAATGAAAGTTAGGTTAAAAGATTTAAAATATGATAATTCATTTAAAATTCAATAAATTTACAAGTTACTTGATGCAAAAGTTCTTGTTATGTAACAAATTGGGTTAATTCAAAATTGTAACCAATATACACTTATTCAAGTAATAAGTTGTATAAACACTTAAAATTTTTTTTTTGAGTTTTATGGTCATATTTGATATTTCACAATTTGATTCTAAGTTTGCAAATTCAAGTGACTAATTCTCTTTATGTTTTATACTTTCAGATGGCTGAACTCAAATTTGAACAAAAACACAATGTAGCTACATTTCTTGATGAAGATATTCGTGAAGCTACGGGATATGAAGAGATGATAAGATTCTTATTAAGGACTAAGTATGTGTATGTCATGTGTTACCGACCTGTGATCTATGCTAGATTAATCAAGAGATTTTGGCACACTGCTGAAATTGAACGAGATGAAGCTGGTAGAAAGGTTGTAAGAGGATTCATTACAAATGAAAGAATGATTAAAGTATCTGAACAATCCATTAGAGAAGCTCTAAGGATGGGAGATAATGATCCATAAGATTTGGCAGAATTTACTTATAGCGAGTGTAGAGAAATGTTTATTTCCATGGGTCATCCGGATAATTTCCCAAAGAAGTAATTCTTCCGAGCCAGAGTATATGTAACATCCCACATTGGTTGGGAAGGTGAACGAAGGCTTCTTTTTAAGGGGCTTGAGACCTTCCCCACTGTGACGCGTTTTTCCTGGGCGATGGTGGTACGTCCCGGTCCAGGTGAAGACAAAACCGTGAGGCGATGGTGGGCTGTTACACTTGGAATGTTTGACTTATGTTCACAGCGGATGAAAATTTGTTCATGCGCTGTGCACACTTGTGTGATTAAAAATTTACAATAGTTGACTAAAAAATCATACGCTGTGTGTTGTTCACTGTTCATAAAGCGGATGACATTTGTTCATGCGCTGTATAAACATTGTTTGTTTGTTTGGTATATAAAGCAGATGAACCATTGTTCATGCGCTGTGTACATCTGTGTTTATTCATGAGATATTCACACCGGATGACTTATTGTCATACCTTAGCTTTCTCTTCCTCTCTCTCTTCTCCTCCTCTATCTCCTCAGAGGTCATCTTCCTCTTCTCTTTGTCACGCACAAGCCTTGGTGAGTTAGGGTGGAGAAAGCTTTGGCCTTCATTGCTTAGTTTAGAAGTCAAGCTCTAGCTAAAAAGAGGATGTGAAGCACCTTCACCAACTGGTGCCTCACTGAGGGTACCGGGTGCTGAAGGAGATCTTGTCTCAAGGTTCACAGGTTCAACTTCTGGGCCTTCAGTCAAGGCTTCCCCTTTGAAGCTAATCTTAGAGTCCACTTCAACATCCAGTTGACCAAACATCTCACCTACTTGCCTCTGTCTATATAATCTTGATCTCATCTTGAACTTTTGAAGCACCTTCCTTGAATAAATCTGCTAATCTTTCAACTTGTCTGTTTTGACTTGGGTTGACAAGTGGAAGATCAACCAGATGGATGCACTCATAGAACTTGGTTTGAGAAATTGAAGATTTTTTGTTGACCCTGAGCTCTAGAGATGACAACATCCCTTCTTTCTGTGTCGTACCTCCATCCCATGATGGGGTTCTCAGAGTTAAGAGATGGGGTAGGCATGGCTCTAGGTATACCCTCCTTAAACAGGCTATGTATGAGTGAGTCCACATCAATATGGACTTGAGTAGGTTGCTGAGTATGGACTATTGCAAGTGAGGGTGGTGAATCCTTAAAGTCCATACTTTGAGAAGAACTCTCAGGTTCTGTGACTGTTCGAACTTTCTCCCCTTTTTGGTAGCATCACTTTCTTGTATAATCAGCCGGGGGTTGAGTCTGTCACATTCACAGGTTCTTGTGGACCTGGTTGAGTTCTCCTGAGTGGCCTCTCAGCTAACTTGCCCTTGAGATCGGTGATCTCAAGTTGCTGGTCATTGAGCCTCCTTTGTAAGATAGTCACCTGAGATTCCAGGTGACTAATCTTAGAGACTAAATAGGTGCAAGTTTTAGTCAGTTTGTGCACCTTTAGTTTTAGACTCCCCCTATCTTCATCAGAAGAATCATAGGGGGATGAGAGAATAGGAACAAGGTCTTCTTCATCATTACCAGAATGTTGTTCTTGGCTTCTGGATTTCCCCTACATCTTGAAAAATTCAAGAGAAGTGTCAAGATGCTGGGTTGCCATGGTCAAGGTCTAAATGATGTAATCACTTGCTAAAGTGAGAGCCTCTTCCATATGGATCTCCTAAACAGGTTCTGGAAGATCCACCTCAGTGGTGGGAGGATGATGTGGGCTAGACATGGGTGAGACAGGAATACTCATCTATCCTTGAGTAGGAGTGGAGAAGAGAGACTCATGGTACTCACTGAACCCCATGTCTTCATCATCATAGAAGCCAAGGCTGGGAATTAGTTGGTTTGAATCAAGTGCTAGGGATGGTAATTGTCCCCAAAAGGTTGTTTATAAGAGTGTTGAGACTCTGGTGAAGGATTAAGGCTGTTGGGGTAGTGAGCTCACCAGGCTGAGCATGAGGAACCTCAGCACTGATCATTTGAGAGATGGGACTGGTTTGCTCCTCAGGGGAAGTGGGAGCTCGAGTGTCCACTTCCTTCTGCATGGTTGGTGATATGGGGGCCTGCACAAATTCAGGGTTCGTTTGGTTTTTCTCTGGTAGGTGATGGTTATTATAGGTTGTATTTGTGGTTGGGAGGTAGAAGGTGTGGGTTCAACACTGGTGCTGCTAGGTTGTCACCTTGAGCGACGAGCTCTAACATTTTTAGGACTAGGGCGGTTTCTACCTCAGAGAAGCCAACAGTTGGATTGTCTTGAAGATGTCGGGCTTCATCTGTCCCAGTTTTAGAATATTCCTATTCCCCTCAACTGTGTGCCAGTTCACAGTTGAGAATGTGCTGGACATATCTAGGGACATGTAAGACTCTAGGGAGTCTATGTTTGCAAGTAAATTGGTATAGACAAATTATGAAATACCTGAACTTGACCCCCTGAACCATCCCATGGACTATAAAGGAGAGGTCTTCTGGAATCTGGTCCCAACCTCCATGCTTGTTGGATAAGCTGTGTATGACAACATGAAGGAGGTACTTCCACTGAGAGAAGACCTTCCCTTTTCTGAAGGTCTTGACTAAGAAGTCACTTTATAGCCATCTGCTCAAAGGAGTGGTTAACAATAGCGTTGGGAAAGGACAAATGACCTTCTACATCATCCAGCTGAAGATGAGTTTTATGGTGGCCGGAGTGATGAAGATGTCCTCCCTTGCAGTGTGGCAGACAGTGCCTTATCCCCATCCATGGTGACCTCTTGGCAGGTCCACTAAAATGCTAACAACAGATCCACATAGAGAGGAGGATCAATGGTGAGGGAGGTGAAGTAGTTGACAAGAAAGATGATGGCAAACCTCTGATAAACCGGGATCTTTCTCAGATTCTAACAGAGCAACCTGATATGTTGCCTGTCAAGATGCATGGAAAAATCGGGTTGGTTTCTGCGATCAAGGTTGGCCCATTTGAAGTAACTTTACGGTGAAGGAAGATAAAACGAAGGCGGTTTGTGGGTGAAATTAGGTTAGAGATATTGCAGATGAAGAGGAGAATATGAATGGATTTGAGACAAAGTTAAAATAAAAGGATAAACTTTGAAATCCCTATGTCGGTCCCACCTTTGAAAAAGTGCCCAAAAAGGTAGTTTTCTTGGAAGTTGAAAATCTCCGAAGGTAAATTTGCTTCGGAAGTTTTAAGAAAAGCTTTTGAAGCCAATTTGGCTTCGGAATATATTCTTAAGAGATGTGAAAATTTGGTTTCGAAGAAAAATACTTAAAGAATTTTTCTTCCACATATTTGGTTTCGGAAGATATTAAGACTGGGAGTTTTATTCTAAAGAGAATAAATCTTCCGAGACTTAATTGCTTTCAGAAGATATTTGTCCTTCAAATACATATAAGTACTGAGAAGCATATTTAAGCTTTAGAAGATATTCTCAGAATTTGTTCTGAAGGTAAAATTTCTTATAAGTAGTTATTTGATATGAAGACATAAATTTTTTCCGAAGGCAACTTGAAATCTTCCGAAAGAAATATGTTTTGAGAAATTTTCAAAAATATAAGGGATATCATTTTAAAGATTTTCTTCCAAGTAAACTGGCTTATGAAGGTGATAAATAGACAAATTAGGATACATAGGTTTAGAAATAAAGTTGATTTAAGTTTTAAGAAATCTACTCAATTAATCATCCTAATAGCTGATACAACATATTTGAATCTCTGTTCATCAAAAGATAGTGAATAGATCAGCATATTGTTCATTTGTGTAAATTTGACTAGTTTGATTAATCCCTTCTCAAAGTATCTCTATCAAATGATACGTGATGTTGATGTGTTTGGTCGTAGAGTGCTGCACATGATTCTCTGTATAGAGATAGCACTGTTGTTGTCTATGTGGATAGGAGTCTCTTTGAAGTTAAATCCATAGTCCAGAATCTGATTCTGAATCCAAACACTTGAGCATAGCAGCTTGCAGCAGCAATGTATTCAGCTTCAGCAGTTGATACAGACACACAGGATTGTTTCTTGCATTGCCATGAGACAATCCTTCCACAAAAGAATTAATATCCCCCAGATGTAGACTTTGCAATCATGTTGCAGCCACCATAGTCACTATCAATATAAGCATACAGATTGAATTCAGAACTCTTTGGATACCAAAGGCCAAGCTTGGGAGCACCTTTGAGATATCTAAGAATCCTCTTGATAGAACAAGGTGTGACATCTTGGGGTTGGCTTGATATCTTTCACAGATGCATATTGCAAACATGATATCAGGCCTGCTAGCTATGAGGTACATAAGAGACCTAATCATAGCCCTATAAAGATGTTCATCCACACACTCCCCCTCAGATCAAGTGTAAGGGAGTGGTTTCTGCTATGGGTGTCTTGCAACCTTACAATCAGTCATGTGAATCTTGTAAGTAGTCTTGTACAAACTTTGACTGACTTAAAAAGATGCCATTGTCAACTTGCTTCACTTGAATTCCCAGAAATATATTGAGTTCCCCCATGGCACTCATTTCAAATCTACTTCATCAGCCTCTCAAAGTCTTTGCAGATCTTTAGATTAGTTGACCTGAAGATAATGTCATCCATATATACTTGAACCAGCATTAAGTCATTCCCTATTCCTTTGATGAGGAGAGTTCCATCTATAGTACCCCCTCTTGTAACTATGTTGACAGAGATACTGAGATAGTGTCTCATACCATTTTCTTGGAATTGGTGCACCCATAAAGAACTTTATCAAGCTTGCAGACATAATCAAGATGATCTGGGTCTATAAAGCCAGGTGGTTGGTTGACATACACCTCTTCAACAATCACCCCATACAGAAAAGCAACTTGACATCAATTGGTAGACCTTGAAATCCTTGGATGCAGCAAAAGCCTGGAATATTCTATAGTTTCAAGTCTTGCCACATGAGCAAAAACATCTGTGTAGTCAATTCCCTCTTCTTTTGTATCCTTGAACACTAGTCATGCCTTATTTTGATGACAAGTCCTCTATCATCCTTCTTGTTTCTAAAATGTACTTGGTTCCTATGGTGGTCTTCCCTTGAGGAAGAGCACATAGGTTCCAAACCTTTTGTCTTTTGAATTGAAGCAGCTCCTTTGCAACGCTTCACCCAACTTCCATCCTTTAAAGCCTCATCAACTTTCTTTGGCTCTATCTGGGACAGAAGCAAGAGTATAGACAAACATTTTGTCATGGTTTGTCCTCTTGTTCTCACCCTTGTATCAACATTTCCAATGATGTTTGTGGTGGGGTGTGACTTGTGGATCCTGAGTTGAGGGATCACACAAGTTGATTAGAAAGATCTAAATTAGAGAAATTAGATCTGGCAATGAGTATCACCCACCACATCAGCACACGTATCAAGAGGCTTGATCCAATGAGTGTGTGACATCATTTATGTTGCCTTCTATGGAGTGATTATCAGCATCAAGAAATTCTTGATCACTGTCACCACCACTCCATTTCCTCCTACATTTGAGGCTCTTTCACTGAGTTTTGAGCCTCTGAGCAGAATTGATAGGCTTCTTAGATTTATCAGCTGAATTTGTCATGTTTGTGCTGATAGGATCTTCATTTGCAAGGTTAGTTACCACTGGAGCTGAAGTAGAATTCTGCTTGGTCTTCTCAACTCAAATCTTGGGTCAGGATCTCCTGTTGATATGTTACCTTTAGATCTTAAACATTCTCACAAGACTTGTTAAAACAGTTGTAACTTAATCAAGATCAAAAGCCAGCCGGACCAGAACCTTTCATACTTGGAGTGTGCTCATTGAAGTCACATTGGCAGACTCCTTATGACTCTAGTTCTGAGATTGTTACTCTATAAGCCTTAGCTTAGGAAGAGTATCCAATAAAGTGTCCATCATCTGATTTCTCAGCAACTTGGCTACCTGATCTTGGGTACTCAAGATGGTGCAGGGACATCCAAATGACCTGAGGAAACCATGAATGGTCTCCTTTTGTGCCACAGCTCATAGGAGTCTTACCATGAGTCTTACTACTAAAACTCTGTTTTGAACATAGCAGGCAGTGTTAACAGCCTCTGCCCAGAAGGTCATGGTAGTTTAGAGTCAGACACATGGTTCTTGCAGCCTCAATAAGTGTCCTGTTTCTCCTCTCAGCAACACCATTTTGCTGAGGAGTCCTGGGAGCACTATATTGTCTTGTAATGCCCTTTCATCACAAAATGAATCAAGGTTTTGGTTCTTAAATTCTGTTCCTTGATCATATCTTATGGTCTTGACCTTGTGATCAGATTGATTCTTAATTTTCAAAATGAAATTCTTCAAGATCTCAGGAGTCTCATCCTTAGTTCTAAGGAAAAAGACCCAAGTGAATCTTGTGAAATCATTTGTGATCACTAAATTGTATGAGGTCCTTCCTAAACTCATTACACTGGTAGGGCCAAAGATAACCATATGTAATAAGTGTAGGGGAGTAATGATGGAGTTCATTTCCTTTGGCTTGTGAGACACTTTGTGTTGCTTCCCTTTCAGGCATGCAACACAGTGGTCATCACTTGTAAACTCTTTCTTTGCCATTCCAGTTACCAAATCATTCTTAATAATTTATTCATGTTCTTAAAGTTTACATGACACATTCTTTTATGCCAGAGGAAAGACTCATCACTATTTGCTTTAGATAGAAAGCAAGAACTTCTCCTGAGGGAGATGTTTCCTGTAGTCCATCTTGTATATGTTTCCTTTCCTGGGGGCTCTAGTAGGATATGCTCTTAAGGAATGATCACTCCGGGCTCGAGAATAATGCACTCATGCTTAGTAAAGAGCATGTTGTGTCTCTGATCACAAAATTAGGATACACTCAGTAGATTGTAACCAAGCTCCTTAACAAAATTTACCTTTCAATGGTGAGCTTACCATTTGTGACCATGCCACTTTCTGTATTGTAACCACAGCATCTCCTCCAAAAGAAACTGGCCCTCCATCAATTTTTTCAAAATTTTAAAGCAGGGAACCATCGCCAATCATGTGCCTTGAACAGCCACTATCAATGATCCATACATTTCCCTTGGTCTTTAGCCATTCCTGCACAAAAAGAAGTGGCTAGTTACACTTGGAAACCCAAGCCTGATTGGTCTTGGGATTTTCAAAGTGATCTGAAGACAATGTAACAGTAACTGATCCTATATTCAAGCTTTGAGGATCATTAGTTGCTGTTGATGAAGGACTTTCAGTCACCAGGTCTTTCTTCATCTTCCACACCATCTTTGGAAGATTGGACTTGACCTTCAACACTCAGATGTTTTAACAACTTCTAAAGTTTTGGAGACTGGACCTTCAGAAGATCTTGCTTTCATTGCAGTATGCTTCAGTACTTTGGAAGCATTCCTTTCTTTCGAGACCAAATTTTCTTCCGAAGGAAAGTTTTCACTTGCCTTCTTCTTCACCTTGGAGCTTTCTAAGGAAAGAGATTTTCCTTCAGAAGCTATCTTTTCCTTCTTCTTCTCAGAAGTTTTCTCTTTGATCATATGGATAGTACTTTTAGGATTGTAGATGCAATCCTTAGCCAGGTTAAAGTACTACCGCACATGATGCATTCCATTTGCTTCTTCTGAAAGTCTTCTTCTGAGAGGAAGACGGACTTGATCACTTTCCAACTCCATCTTCATCTTCACAGATGATAGCAAGCTTCTTAGGGAGAGGCTTGCTTTTGGAACTGGATGGTTCAGGCTGTGTTGCAGTGGTAGACAACTAATCCCTTCTTCTCTTTGCTAGAATGATTTGGAATTGAACTAGAACTCCTGGTACTAGAGTTCATAGTTGAGTCTTCACCTTCACCACTTCAAATCCTGCAGAGATAAACCTTGTTTCTGCTTAGAGTTGAAGTGGCCTTGATTTCTTGAGCCTTCTTTGCTTTATCTTGGCTCTCCTGATCAAGTTCTTCCTTTGGACTTGGTCATCCCGCTTCTTCATCTC
This sequence comes from Flaveria sonorensis, assembly GCA_025506505.1. Classification (NCBI taxonomy): domain Eukaryota; kingdom Viridiplantae; phylum Streptophyta; class Magnoliopsida; order Asterales; family Asteraceae; genus Flaveria; species Flaveria sonorensis. The sequence goes on along the minus strand of CM046440.1, from coordinate 36,632,139 downwards.
TCTCCTCAGGAGAATAGTGACCCAACCTTCTTAGATGATCTCTTCACTCTTCTCAGACACATCCTTCACTATCCCTCCTTATCCTCTTCAGTAATAGGGTCTATGCACCTTGGGCTTGACAGATAAAAGAGTGTGTGGGGAGCTATCTCAGTAGATCCTGTCTCTACTTATTTGATAACAAACTGTGCATGCAGGATAGGATATCATGTTCTTGAAGATCTCTTCTACAGAACAATTTTTTCTGCCCGGCCATTGCTGATCACAGCTTAGCCTGGCATTAGTTAACTTAGTGATTAGATTTTAATCTGAGACCTGTAGTTGGTGTTTTCATATTTTAGAGTTGAAATGGTTTTCTCTAAATCTTCTATTTTCAGTTTGTAATCATTTTTAGCTCTTTTGAAATCAGCTTTTAAGATATTTAAGGACTCAAGATCAGATCTCATGTCTAAGTTATAGGACCTATATTTATTGACTTTAGCTACATTCAGTGTACAGAAGATGTTCCAATACCTTGGCTTCGTCATGATCTGCCATAAGAACTTGGTTTGGAGATGCATCCTCCACCTGAAAGCTCTAGTCAGCCTCCTTCTTTAACAACAACTACAGCTTGCTGCTGGGCTTCTCATTCTGGTGAGCTCCTTAATGTAGTGTAGGCCTGGCTTGTGCTTGGACACATTTGACTTTGGTGCCTTGCACTCTCTGGCAAAGTGTCCTATTTGGTTACAGTTGTAACACTTCACCTTGCCGTTGTCCAGCCCAAACTTTCACTGGACATATTGCAAGAAAACTTCCTCCCAGTCCTCTTGTAGAACTTCTTGCCCTGTGAGTGAGAAGAGCCATCTGCTACGATTTCCATATACTCCAGATCATCTGGTTGGATACAGTCCAGTCTCAAGAGTAAGAGAAGGTTGCATGTGCTTTCATCAAAGACACAAAAGCTTGTGAAGAGCTTGTCTTTGGAATGGGCTTCCAGGATGTAGCTCTCTATTGGTGTCTCTGGGAAGGTGATGAAAGGATCCTTCTGTGATTTTTAGGGTAGCAGATGAGATAATGTTATGGTTCTCTGCAATCCTTTCAACCACTTGAAGGCTAAACTCTGTTGGATGCTGGTTACCAGATGAATTTTGCATATTCATCTCCCTCTGGTAGCCATTGAGGATACCATACAACTCAGTGAGAGTAAGGGTCTTAAGGTTTTCAGTCCTCTTAATGACCACACAATAGTATGTCCATTGTCTGGGAAGAGAGGACATGAACTTCCTCATAATATCCCTGTTCTTAAGAGTTACTCCAATATCCACTAGAGTATCCACAATCTCAACATACCTGAAGTACTGTTGAGTCATGGTTTCACCTGTTTTGAAGGTGAAGTTCTCAACTGCTACTTTAAGAGGTCCTCTTGTTCTCTTTAGCTTCATTGGATCCCTCATACATCAGCTTCAGTGCTCCCATAGTTGCTTGATAGTCTTGCACTTCTTGAAGCCTTTGTAGATAGAGTTTGGAAGAGCAGTTTGGAGGGGGTCATGACCTTCTGATCAATATCAATCTTCTTCCAGTCTTCATCAATAATCAGCCACTTATTTGGTATCATGGCACCACCAGTAGCAATGAAGGGTGGATGGTACATGAGGTCCAATGACTACTGATCCCCATATCCTGGAGTCCTGAGACTTGATGAAGCTTTCCATTCTTTGGCACCAAGTGTCAAAGTCTTCAGGAGTGATCAGTGGAGACTTAGTTATAGTACCAGTTTCCATGTCTACCTTGGTGATAGCTGCCATTTGAGATGTTAAGTATTTTTTGAGATTGAAAGGATTAAGATGGTGAGATCTTACAATCAAGAGCCTAAAATGCTCTGATACCATTGCAGGATCGTGTGAAGGGTGGTCATACAATCAGTCTTTTAATGAGGAGAGATTCAGACACTTAACAGATCAAATGGGGAACCTGGTTGAGTAGATGATACTAAGAACACAAGTAAAGTGGGTGACAAACTACTACAAGAAAAAAGTAGGGTTTTCAAGGTTTTGTATATTCTCTCAGTTCTATTATTAGTGTTACAAAGCATAAAAGAATTACAAGGACCTGAGACATTTTATACTACATCCTA
>CM046440.1:35801960-35971393 GCA_025506505.1 Flaveria sonorensis | reverse complement strand
TACGCACATTAAACAAGCCTATTTATGCAAGGGATTCAGATCAACATTGACAGGGGTAGCCCTGAAATGCTGCTTAATCTTCCCACTTATTCTATTACTTCCTTACTCATTAAACCAATTTGTTTAACAATCAATTTTCTTGTTTTTCATTATTAATCAAAGAACCAGCCGCCAACGTTTTGTCAGGCGCCAGGGGTTTTTTTATGCCGGAGATCACTTTGATCAAGGGCTTTTGTTCCCTTCAAAAATTCTTGTCTTTGTTGTACTTAATCTGATTATTCATTTTCTATAATATCCTGATAGATATTCCAGTGTTGGTTAGATATTTTAGTTAGTTTTTTGATATAACACACTACCTCACTTGACTAATTTTTTATTAATTACCTTGTTAATTTTTGACCAAAACAAAAGGGACAAGAAGAAGAGAAGAAAAGTTCAAGGCATCCACCTCTGCACCTCAGATGGGTCAGAGAACATCCTGAGGTTCTCAAGAAGAAGCTACTCATTCAACTCCTATTCAAGTATAGCTTGTTGCTGTTGAGAGACCATCGTGTCTTGGATGTTTGCCCCACCAATCTAGACAAGTGTATGTCACTAGAATCAAGGGGTTCAAGACCTATACTTCTGGCAAAACTACTTGACCTCCCTCTGCATGATCTCTATGACATGAGGAGATACTTTAGAGTTTGAGGATTCCTGACCAACTGATGATAAGGGGATAGTCTTGATTTTGATGAAGGACTGTCAATAATAAGATCAAGATCAAAGGTCTCTTCGTTTTTGGTAGCATCAGCCTAGTAGGAGTTTGTAAGGATACACTTCGAGGCTGATGCAACCAAAGATAACCAAAGAGCTCTCAACATGCACAGTACAAGGAAGTTACTTGGAAGATTTGATATAACTCATGAATTATGCTAAGTATCAAATCTTCCGAAGCCAAAAGACCATATCTTCCTAAGTCAAAGATGAAGCCTTCCAAAGCTCCAAGGCAAAGTCTTCTGAAGCCAAAGACTGATTTTCTTCTGAAGACAAGAAGACATGCTTTCTCTGAATCACTTTTTGATAAAATCTGAACACCATTCCCGCTGCCACTTCTGATGACTTACCAACTATATGAGTTGGTGAAAAGTCATGCTTTTGTCAACTGTAGATAAGGTCTGTGAGTCCAAGGATCGATATAGGAATTATCAGATTTGATTTTAACAAGTACTGATCGTGAAATTATCAATACTTACTTTTTAATTGATTAATAACTTAAATCGATCAAACAGTATAATGAACATCAAAATATAATAATAAACAAACCACGATCGCTCAATAATTACATCAATCGATTGTAATGCTTCTTCTGCTATTGATTCTATTATTATGATTGTTATATGATCTGACGTTGTGTAGGGGCCCCGTTCCTGGAGACCTCACAGTTGGTCAATCATAGCAAAATATATATAAAAACATTATATATGTATGAATCAATGCAGCGGAGTCAATATCAAAAGCCACCCATTCATTAATAATATTGTTGCTAAGTAATACATCGTTGATTATTATCATTACAAAAGCCCATATTATTTGCATTACAAAACACAATGATATTAAGGTGAACGGATTCCAGTCTAGCCCTAACAAGTAGCCTCCCCATGTGCCATCCTCAGCAAATTACCTGCCAACTGAAAATGCATAAAAGTCAGCGTTGCGGAGTGAGCACTAGTTTAAAAAAACCATTAAATACTTGTAAGATTTGTATATGAACATACCCTTTTAAAATAATATTTATTTCTTTCATACGTGATCACACATCATACGTACAGTTAGATAACATCCATTATCTTCTTTTACCATTTCTATCATCATTCATTTCAAACTTTTATTTTATCTTTCACTTAATCCAGACCAATGTTCTATGCCCCCAAATAATGCGCATAAAACTAGTACTGGGCCGAGGTCTACAAATAGTCCCCAAACTGGTGCATGAAGCTGACTCCAGTACCGGGGCATCAACAAAGGCCCTGAATCTCAAAGATTGACCCTGTGTGCATCCAACGGGTTAGCTAAATACACACAGTTGAGCTAACAACCTAATGATTGTGGACATATGTGAATTTGCTTGCAAGACTTTCTTTCGTTCTTTATGTCCCTTTTCATTGTCATTGATCTTTCCACTTTCTTTAATGATAATACTTTACGGACACGGATAAAATCACACCATGTAAAGTCACGTAATAGTATATAATAAGGAATACAAGAACAGCCCAAAACATAAATAAAATAATCAAATAATAACACCAATTCAAACCGGGTCAAACACTAAAATTTTGATTCCCAAATTCCAAAAAATTTCTAAGGTGTTTAGGCGCATGGCACTATGCAGGCGCATGAGGCCTGCTTAGGCGCATTAACATTATTCGGGCGCATGAATCCTATACTTAGGCATTTAGCTTACATTTCTGGGCGCATGAACTGTTCAGGCACATGACTAGCACTTAGGCGCCTGAACAAAGGGTTGGGTGCATGGACACTATTAGGGCGCATGAGTCTGTACTTAGTGTTTTCAGGCAAACACCTGGGTGCATGGGCACTATTGGGGCACGAGCCCTACTTAAAATTTTTCTAGGCAAATTCCAGGCGCATGGGCCATGTTTGGGCACATGACCTGTACTTAGGCATTTGTAAGCCTAACCTCAGGCGCATGGGCCCTGTTTTGACGCATGACCACCTGTTATGTATTTTCAGAATCTAAATAATCCCAGATCTACATTTTCACCTGTTCTAAGCATAAACTTAACATTCTAAGCACCACAAAACATAAACAAGCAAAAAACATAAGCATATACACATATAAACATACGGTTACAAGAAATCCATTATGAAAACCTTTTTAAATGCATTTCAGCCCCAAACTTGTTTAAAACACATATAAACAGGCTCTAGAACTCACCTATTACAGCAAACAAGTAAAACTCCACCAAACTTGCTTGCACAAGAGTTCAAACACCTAGAACAAGCAAAAACAAAACCCAAACACAAAGAGCACTAAATATCGGTTATAAGGATGAAATCCCAAAAAAAACCGAACCAATTAACACAAAAACACTCACCTAAGAAGAGTTCAGAGCTTCTTCTCTTCACAACCGAGAAAAAACAAACTCAAGTTTTTCAGTTCTTTTACCCTTGTTTAATCGAACAACAGCAACAGCAGGGAAGATATGGCGGCCATGCCCATATAAAGCTCACTTTTTTGACTTTTTGTACTATTTACACAAAGCACCCCTCTACTTTGGCTTCTTTTAGTTTTCTTCAAAATACTTTTCTTTTCTTTCTTTTATGTGGCAAAATTTCAGGTGTTACATGTTGCTTGATCGTATGTTGAACATCATCTGTTACATGTTCTTGATCTCTTGTTATATAGAGATCTTAATCGGTTCCTAAAACATTGCTAATCTTTCGCTATCCTGGTGCTATAATTAAGCTAACTTCCTTTAGCTATCCGAATCCTTACCACATTTATCGGTATAGGAATTTGTGATTTATAGTGAAATAAATACAAATAATATTGTTGATGTAACATGAATCTTCTCTTGAATTATATGTCTTCCGCCGCCATTAATGTTGTTGTTCTGCCATGTTGACTTGTTAACTTTCTGTTGACTACTTGATAATGCGAAATCATACAAGTTAAACAGTCTTTCGTAGGAAGTTCTTCTTCCACAGGACCTTTGTCTTCCGCAGGATCACTTGGTCTTCATTGCTTGTTCTTCAGTGATTGTGCTTCCACAGGAGTTCTTGTACTTGTTCTTCTGTAGCAAGTCCTCCTTCAGTAGCTTTCTTTAATCTTGTTCAGCTGAAGTTGTTCTTCCGTATGAGATCTACGGATGTACACTTTAGTTGTACTCCTGGGAACATCCACGGAAGAATACTTATTCATCCGCAGTTTGTTCTAACACTTAGTCAATTTTCCTAATTGACCAAGTCTGATGTTTACTGCAATCATTCACATATCAACACATATGAGATACATTATAAATAATGCAGTATAGTATATCATGCAATTCATAAACTCAATATGTAATCAATGCATTATATTATATCATCAAAATTATAATTACAAAGAGTGATTACAAGAGTTTGATCTATCATCTAAACCTATACATGAGATCTATACCTAACAATACTCCCCTTTAGGTTTAGACTTAGTAATCATGGGTTTAGGTATTTCAGTTCTTGCACTCTTGCCAAAATCTTTGTATTGAAGTAACTCACGGCATTCTTTTGATCTTCATATTTGTACTTGATCTGTCTTCTTCCCATTCTCTTAAATTTTTGTATTTCAAGCCCAGGATATCCTCTTCAGTGGTGAGTGTTGCAACAACACTATTGTTAGACACCACCTCCAATTCATCCTGATCTGAAATTCCTTAGTTAGTTATGTTCTTTATCTCTGCTCCCATTAACTGCCCATCCTTAAACTTTCTTCTTTTATGTGCTTTAGCATGTAGTTTGTCTATGACTTGAATAAGATGAACATATAGGCATAGGTCATTCTGAGCAGTTTGGTCATTCAACTTGGGAACTATTTTCATGTAAGTATGATATGTAGTTTGGGTGCAGGAGTTTGATCTCCACAGGGTCAAACAGCCTTATGCTTGAGGCTTTCTTCTGGGGATCATTCCTCTATAGCACCAACTCTTTAGTCTTTTCAACATAACCCCATTCAGTGATAGGGAAAGAGAATTGATTCCTTCAATCACTTTTATAGCTGCATTGGCCATGTCATCATATCTAGTTCTTTGTTTAAATTCAGCATCAACAAGTTGAGAACTGGAATGAGACCTTCTCTGACTTCTTCTCCTGTGCTCAGCATCTACTCTTTTTGCTTCTTTGAGCACATCCCCTTTGAACTTGTGACTCAGCTTGGCCAAAGTCCAGAGAAGTCTCTACTCTTGGACTGATTGGGTGGTTAGTGATAGGAGTGCTTTGCAGAGTGTTTAGATCAGCATCTGGTAGTGTGAGAATGGTTTCCACCAAGGGAAAGTATTGGACCATACTAGATGCTCTCTTAATCATAGCATAATCCCATTCTAGTCAAATTTCCATGCTATTATCTTGTTTTCTTCTGCTGCACTTGGAGTTGTCATCAGATCAAAAATTCGAATTAAAGTAGTCTTCTGTTCAGTGATCTCTCTGACAGCAGTGCCCAGAGGCCAGATCTTGTTAGGAATCACATCCTTTGGCTCTCTTATCATTTGTTCAATTCCTCTGTGCATGTCTTTGACTTCAACTACAGTTGGCTTAGCAGGAGTTTGATCAGATTGATGTTGATAAGCAGAATGGGAGCCCCAATCCTGAACTTCACTCCTATGTTCAGCTCAGTATCATCACATATTCCATCATTATTCTGAGCTCACCAACTGTTCTTCCTTTGAGTTCATGCTACTCATAATTATGACTTTGTAACCAGCAGATCATATTGTATCTTGTCAGTTTGGCTGTGTCACAATGTCCCAACTCCTTTCTGATCTTCTCCATTGCCTTGAACTTGGAGAAGGTTTCATAGTTGCATACAGGGAGGATCATTCTGATAGCATCAAACTCTTTCAGTGTTTGAATCAACTCAGACATGTTCATCTTCTCCACCATGTCATAGGGAAAGCCATTATTAATTTGGTCCATGAACATGGCAGAGTGAGGTCTTTCTTCTAGAATGTCTTTTGTTGTTAACAATTCATTATCTTCAACTTCTTTAGCCACTTCAGCAGGCTTTTCTTTTATCAGTTCTTCCCACTTCGTATCACTGTCTTCTTTACTTTGTTCCACTAGGGCTAAATGCTCTGGTGATCTAGTTTTATTCTCTTTGGTGATTCACCAGCAACATCAGTTGTTTTCCCCAGGTATTTCATTTTCTGCTATAAGTGATCATGGTTGACTCACTTTTGATCAATTCAGCTTCAGATAACTTCTTCTTTAAGCTCTAAATCTCATGATCTTTGACTTTTAACTGATCTGATTGTTCATTAACTAAGTCATTCAAAGCATCTATCACTCATTATATATCTCCACATCTTCTCTCAGCCTTTCAACCTTCCTTCCAAACTAGTGATTGTAGCATCTTTCTCAGCTATCAGTCTGTTTTTCTCTATCGGCTCTTTTTTTCATTTCCTCAACTTTTCTAACTTCCTGTTGCTTTTAATGATCAAATTGTTGTATTTTGCTACAAGTAGCTCTTACTCACATCAATATCTTCTTCATTCAAGTCATCTTCATTATAAGCAATGATGTCAACATATGTACCCTTTCCTTGTTCAACTTCCTCAACCACATCCTCCTTTTCAACTTCTATACAGATCTCCTCGGTATCATCATCATTGACAGCATCATAAACATCCTATCTAGGTTGAGTTCCTCGGTTGGTGTTGGGCTATCAATGGGTTCAGTGGGTGTAGGTGAAGTGGTTGGTTCTATAGGTGTGGTGAAGTGATTGGTTCAGTAAGTGTTGGTGAGGCAATTAGTTTAGTTGGTGTAGGTGAGGGAGTTGGTTCAATTTGACTTGGATGTGTAGGTGTTTGAGTGAAGTGTGAGATGGGCTCTGTAGCACCAGTGTGTATTGATGACTAAGATTGAACTGGTGTACAGGTTGAGTATGTTCACTAGAAGGTGAATCCAGTTAAGCGGGTGGTGAATGTGTCAAATCGATGACAGGTGTTGGTGGTTGAGACTGAGGTTGTTCAGGGGATTGAGTTGGTGGGGTGTGATGTTGTGGTTCCTTAGCCCATAGAAGTTCCGGTGGTATGTCCTCTGTCTCATCTAGGACATGGGCGAACATCTCTACATCTCCTCCTTGGTATTGCCCAGTTAGCTTGTTGAGGAGTGATCTTCCCAGGTGAGTTTGCACGCATACATTCATCTCTTCCAATGTTTAGCAGCTGAGCATTGATGATGAGTTGCAGGAATCTTGGGAACATGTACATCTTATTCTCTTTATGCACATGTATATGATCACATAAGCAGTGTTGAGGATGTACTTGGAGTAGTTGTACTTTCTCCCCTCAAATATCCGATGATTCCGGAAGAGATATGCCTAGAGAATCTATCCAACCCTGACTTCCGGTTGGATATACACTTTAGATAAGTATGGCATAAGAATCGGTACGGTTTGCTCAGCCTTCCCTTCTTGATCTCACCATTGCGATAGTCACCGTTGTAGCCCATTAGACCAAAAACTCTCTGAATGTATTCATGATCAAATACATCAAGATGGCCTTCTTCTGAGTCTCCAAGCTCGAGAACTCTTCTGATGGTCTGCTCATCAAACCTCAACTGATGAATGCTAATGGACGCATGAATTACTTTTTTGTCCTCTTCTACCTCTATCCATGCAAACTCCCAGAAGTCCATCAAATGGACAAATAGATAATGGGGTCGCAGTCAGTCCATACATGAGTCTTGATCTTCTTAGGTATCTTATAATGTCTGCATTCGTCCTCCACATCTGGATTCAGAAAAGGACAGACACTGTGGTCTTTACGAACTGATTAGCCATAATGGTAGCGATGTTTGAGAAGTGTTGGTGTAGAAGATGAAGAAGGAGGTTTTGGAAGAAAGGATTTCCAGGTCAGAAAGTGTTTTGGGAGTAAATAGAGAGTCCAGCGGTCAAGATGCCCTTTTATACTTTTCCAGGCTGTTTAACTCTTATTTAATAATGTGGGACCCATTTACCCTTTTTACCCTTCCAAGGTTATCTGGATATTAATATCTACGTAAGTAATTAACACTTATGCAAGCCAAACATTTGGTTTTAGATCTTCCGTAGAATATCTACGGAAGTCAAAGATTCCTTTGTTTAATCCTGTCTTCCGCAGAGCATCTACAGAAGACACAAATTGTGATCCGAAGGTTAATTTGCTTCCGAAGATAATTTTGATTAACTATCTTCCGAAGGAAATTTTCTTCCACAGATAACATTATGATAAAGTTTCTGTGTATGAATTAACATAAGTAATCCATTTGTTAACATATAGTTAATCCATTTGTTGTTTGCTGTTGGACCTTATGACTTTGCTTCATGGTAATTGTGCAAAAATAATTGCACACTTCAGATATCCTGCAGCCAAGTTAGTGCTCAAGTTTCAATATTCTTCATATCATAATGTTAAGATCAGTTAAAATCAGTTTCATGCTTTGACTACTCCTCCTAAATTGTGATTAATCATAAACTTATGTATTTATCAAAATTTTATAAGAAAAGAGCATGAACAACAGTTAATCTGTCCGGCTGATAATCACAGAGAAAAGAAGTGTGAGTTAAAGTTTGTTACAGGCAAATATATGATATACTAAGGATCATACTATAAACCAGGTAATATCCTGCATATTATTGTCGAGGTTATGGTCTACTTGATCTAGAGCAGATTGCAAATATTATGATCCGCAGAAATTCAAAGAAGAGTGTAAATTCAACAGTTCATGTTGTTTATCATTTTTGGTAAGAATTAAAGAGAAACAAAGATGAACGCATCATTGAAGTTGCGTGAAAGTTAGTCCCCCAAACGTAAGCAAGTTATCGCTTTATCACACTTAAACCATGTTCCGTAGAGTATAAGCTCTATCTTAAGATTTTCTTTGAAATCTTATTAATGCTGAGATGGTTTGGTTGTTCCTTGAATTTAATATACAGTTGATCACTTTGGATTCTTTTAGAGCAGTTCCTTTTTGGAATATTTGATCAGCATCAGGTCACCAGGTCTTTACTCACGTAAAACTGAGGTGCCCTTTGACCACCCAGGTCTTTGCTCATGCAAAACAGAGGGTCATGATGTGCAAAGATAGAGGTTATACGGTGTTGCAACATAGTAAGTGTGCGTGGGTAATGAACATAATCACATCCTGAGAAGACTTACTTGTGTGCTCCTGACAATGCTTGTCCACACTAAGTCATCTTACCGTTATGTTATGCATGACATATGTTAGTTTCCACTCAAGCTGAACCTATTTACACATCCAACACATCTTATCAGTAGTTAGTTGGTGAGTTGAAAGCAGGGATATATGTCAAGTTATAGTGTACTATCATATCCTTAGTATATCAACTGCCTTATGTAGTTGTTTGTTTTGATAATATGTGTGCCTTTCTCATATGATTACAAGTAATGGACAAATATTTCTATTGTTGTTGTGATCTAATCTAAGTTGAGCATGCCTAAGGACTCAATTAAGAAAATAAATCTAACTGAATCAAAGGCTTTAGTGAACAAATCAGCAAGTTGATTTGTTGTGTCCACTTTGATCAATTTGATTAGACCCTTTTCTAAACAGTCTCTTAGAAAATGGTATTGATTTCAATATGTTTAGTTTTACTATCTTGTACTGGATTAGCAGTGATGAACATAGCAGCTGAGTTATCTATGTAAATTGGAGTTTTAAGGAACTTGTAACCATAGTCAAGTAATTGGTTTTGCAACCATAGAACCTAAGAGCAACCAGCTGAAGCAGCTATGTACTCAGCCTCAGCTGTGGATACTAAAACATTAGTCTGCTTTTTGCACTGCCAAGAAACAAGTCTTGGTCCAATGAATTGACAACCTCCAGTTGTTGATTTTCTATTATTGTTGCATCCTCCAAAGTCACTGTCTGAGTAAGAGTACAGTTTGAAATCTCCTTCTTTGGGATACCACAGTCCAAGTGCTGGTTTCCCTTTGAGATATCTGAAAATTCTTTTCACTGCATTCAAGTGTGACTCCTTATGGTCGGCTTGATACCTAGCACAAACACACATAGCAAACATTATATCAGGTCTACTGGCAGTTAAGTACATTAATGATCCTATCATAGATCTATATAATCTTTGGTCAATAGACTTCCCTGTTGGATCTGGTACTATTTTCTCTATTGTTGATGCTGGTGTTTTGCATGATGAAGACTCAGCAAGGTTGAATTTCTTCAGGATTTGAAGCAAATATTTCTCTTGATTGATGAAGATGCCATCTTGTTTTGATGTACTTGTAGACCCAGGAAGAAAGTTAATTCTTCCATGGAACTCATTGAAATTCAGATTGCATCAAAGCTTCAAAATCTTCACACAATCTCTTGTTGGTTGATCCAAATATGATGTCATCAACATATATTTGGACAACTAAGAGATCTTGATGTTCATGTTTGAGGAAGAGTGTCTGGTCAACTGTGCCTCTTTGTAGCCATGCTTCAGTAGGAATGAAGACAATGTTTCATACCATTTCCTTGGTGCTTGATGAAGACCGTACAATGCTTTGTCAAGCTTGTACACTCTATGAGGGTAGTCAGGGTCTTCAAAGCCTGGTGATCGAGAAACATAGACCTCTTCATCAATTTTTCCATATAAGAATGCACACTTTACATCCATTTGGTAAACTGTGAATCTCTTATAGGATGCATAGGCTAGAAATACTCTTATTGCCTCAATCCTTGCAACTAGTGCAAAGACTTCATCATAGTCTATTCCTTCTTCTTGTGTATATCCTTGTGCTATTAGCCTTGCTTTGTTTCTGACAATTATTCCTCTGTCATCTAGTTTGTTTTTGAACAACCATCTAGTGCCAATTGGATATTGGCCTTCAAATAGATCAACTAGATTCCAGACTTTCTACTTCCTGAACTGCTGAAGTTCTTCTAGCATTGCTTCAATCCAGTTATTGTCTTTTAGGGCTTCAGTTATGTTAGGAGGAACTACTTGTGATAGAAAGCAGCAGAACAGACAAATGTTGGCAGCCCCCCCTTGTCTTCTTGTAGTTCTGCTATGAGTTCACCAATCATGTTGTCAATTGGATGATCTTTATGAATCCTAATTGTTGGAACATTTTGAACTTGGATAGAAGAATCCAGGTTTGGGATGTTAGTTGGTGTAGATGGATTCAACTGTGATAGTGAGTCAACAAAGTAATCTAACTCCTCAGTATGGTGATCTTGTGTGGCTGAATGTTCTGCATGGACTTGTGTTTCCGTAGCAGTTAAAGGATCAGTTGCTGAGTCTGTAATTGGTGTATCTACAAGTGGCAGTGGTGTTAGGATGTTTTCTAAAGTGTAAGGAACTTTAGGGAGTTTCAGTGCATCATCTGTAGAAGTGGAAACATCTACGAAAGTGGTAGGAACCTCTGTGGAGGGAGGTACTTCTTCTGAGGTAGATGGCACTTCTGCTAATGTAGAAGTTCCAAGGACATCAGGCATGTCTTTGCTTGTTTGAGCTGAAGCCCCAGGATCATTGTATCTTTGAATATCTGTATGAACTTGTCTTGGTGGATCAGCTGTCAATGGTACACCCATGTTTGGAGGAACATAAGGATAACATGTATCCGTAGCACCTGTCACATTGAGATAGCCAATGTTAAATGAGTTAGTTAATGCATCTATATCAAACAACCAAGATGATCCTTGCACAAACTGTGTAAACAAGGATTCATCAAATGACATGTTAGGAGTTTCTTCCCAATGTTATCATGTGGGACATATACTCTATATGACTTAGATGTTGAGGAATACCCAATAAAGAAACCATCATATGCCTTTTCAGCAAACTTTCCTAATTTTTCTTTAGTGTTTAAGACAGACACATGACACCCAAAAGCTCTAAGATATCCTATGAAAGGTTTTCTTTTAAACAAAAGTTTATAGGGTGTTTTGTTGTGTTCTTTGACTATTAAAGTCTTGTTTTGAACAATGCATGCTGTATTCACTGCTTCAACCCAAAATGTTATTGGTAGCTTTGAATCAGCCAACATTGTTCTTGCTGCTTCAATTAGAGTTATGTTTCTTCTTTCAGCAACTCCATTCTGTTGTGGGGTTCTTGGAGCACTAAATTGCCTAGCTATGCCTTCTTCCCTGCAAAGTGAGTCTAAGACATAATTAACAAATTCAGTTCCATTGTCACTTCTTAAAATTTTGACTTTTAGATCAAGTTGATTTTCTATCTTGGTGATAAACTCCATTAATATTTCTGATGTTTCACTTTTGTGTTTTAAGAAAATTACCCAAGTAAATCTAGTGAAATCATCAACAATTACCAAGCAGTATTGCCTTTTTCCAATGCTTAATGCATTGGTTGGACCAAATAGATCCATGTGCAATAACTTTAGTGGTGTTGTGTTAGAGTTGACTATTTTGGATTTATGTGATATTTTGTGTTGTTTTCCTTAAGAACATGATAAATAGTGATTAGAACAGAAAAATTCTTTCTTTGGAACACCAATGACTAAGTCATTTTTCACCAGTTTATTCATGTTTTTCATGTTGGAGTGAGCCATCCTTCTATGCCACAGTTAAGATTCATCTTCTGATGATTTAGAAATCAAGCATGTTTCTTACTTGTTATTGATGTGTTGTTCATGTCCAACACATAGGTGTTGCCTTTTCTTGGTGCTTTGAGAAGAATCCAGTCTTCTGGAATTTTGTAACCTGACTTGAGAATGTAACAATTAGAGTTATCAAAGAAAGTATTATAGTTTTGATCATAAATTTGAGATACACTTAGCAAATTAAATTGTTTTCACAAAAATTGACTTTCTTAAATTTGAGAACTCCATTGGTTACCATTCCTTCACCAGTGATTTTACCTCCCTTCTTATCCCCACCAAATGCTACATATGAAGCATTTTTATGTTTGAAGTCATGGAGGAGACAACAGTTTCCTGTCATGTGTCTGGAACAGCCACTGTCAACATACCACTTGTTGTCAGTCCTCCTTGGATGTTCCTGCAAAACATAATGAACTTAATTAGACCGAGGAGCCCAAGCCTAGATGGTCTTGGGCTTGCCATTGTTATCTAATATAGTAACTTTCTCATGAATGAGCCTTGATGTTTCAAATTAATTTAAATATTAGTTGATTCATTATGTTTTGTTTTGGGTGAGGATGATTTTGGTGATGATGTTGAGGTGTTTTTATCTGATTCATACTGACTTGGTTAGTCATCTATTCCTTCAGTGACTTCTTCTTTGAACATGATGTAAGGATAGCCTAGAAAATGTTTCTGCATCCTTTGATTTAGACTGAGGTACATGATTGCCTTTGTCAAAGTGATCAAAGAAGTCATCATCTGTGACATCCGGTAATTTTCCGTTACCAAACTCCGTTTGTTCCGTTAAGTCTTGCATACACGTGTCGTGCACACACACTAGTTGTCGTTGAACGTTGGTGGCTTAACAATAATCAGTAATGTTAAATTGATGATAATTAAGTTAACAATGTGATTATTAAGTTATGCTTATGTGATTTAAATGTTAACTGTAATTTTATCGCGTAACGTGGAAACGCATGTATTTAACCTGTATGTTTTGTATCTAATAAGGTGAAATATATTATTGTCATTGTTAGTTTATATGTTTGTGGTTGTAGTTAAAAACCTTTTAAAAAGAGTTTAAAAGCTTAATTTTTATAAAAAGTAAATTACAAGGGTTTAAGGGGTAATTACCATAAATTAATAAAACAAAATCCCAACCCTAGCCCCCACACCCCCTCTCGGCCACGACACCTTCAAACACACACACAAACCTGCGATTTCAAGCAAGAACAAGCAAGAAAGCTTCGAATTTGATCGATTACAAGGCATACAACAAGTTAGAAACATCAAAACTTGTCCATTACACGTTTAAAGGTTAGATTTTATATGTTTTTGATGATTTTCATGTTGGCCGAATGTTTCATGCAAAAACTGCAATTGGTGGTTGATTGATGCCTAATTGTTGATGTTAATGTGTTTACTAGATAGATTACATGTTAATTAACGTCAAGTATGCAATAAAGGTTGGATTTTTACAAGTTTTTATGGAAATTACATTAGGGCCGAAACCCTAATTCGAAACTTGCAATTGGAGGTCGATTTGTTGATGTTGGTTGGGTTATTATGTTAGTTGGATTGTATATATGCTAGTTAACGTCGATTATGCAAGAAAGCTATGATTTTGATACATTGTTCATAGGTTACTAATAATAGTAACTTTATTTTGCATGAATTGATGATTGGTTGATGTATGAATGTTATGGATGTGTTTGTGATGATGATTAGATGCTAGATGGTTGATATGAATGTTAGGAATTCAAGAATGCATGTTGTAGTTCATACCTTACTAAAGATAGTAACTTTTGGGTATGAAAGTTGATGAATCATGATGATTAGGTGTTGTTGATCATGTTTAGATGTTGTCATGGACTTGAATTGGTATATAATTGATGAATTCATGAATGTGTGTGAGTTTGATGAATTTGGGATGAACTTTCCCAAAAGGGAAACTTTAATTGTGCAAATCCTTGAATTGGATGATTTGAGCATGTTTGGGATATTAGGATCATGCTAGTGTGTTCATGGATGGTTTCTAAGGTGATGAAATGTGTTGTTTAGGTTATAGGGATGTTGATTTGGTTTGTTACCTGTTTTGGCCTGTTGTGATTCGCATGACTTGTGTGATATCTAGTTGTATGATGATCTAGGTAGTACATGTGGTTAATGAAGTGATATATGTAATCAAGTTGTATGTGAACATGTATGATATGCTGTTGTGTTAGTATTAACGAGTTATCACCTATAATGTCACCAACGGGTCAAACGGGTCAACTGGGTCAAATGTGTCTTGTCTTTCTTAAACCTTGAGTTCTTTGGTTTGTAGAGCACTTAGGGTTTCATGTTGATTTTGTGTACACGTGCTTATGTACTCTTGTATTCTAGGTGACCTTTGAAGGTTGTCTTTCCCTCTTTCTTTCAAGTTAAGCTCTAAGTTAATTCTTGCGCGTACCAGGTGAGTTCTTGCCCCACTCATTTTACTAATCTCTTTTGGGGGAGATAGCATACTGTTGATCACAAACGCTTTTATATATGAGTGTGTATAATATTGATATAGTGTTGTTTACCATGGAAAAGTCCTCACACTTTCGGATTGTTAATATTGACTAGCGGGGAAATTTTGGGTAGTACTACTGGGTCTGACGAGCCCCACCTGTGCGACTCGAGGTCAAACGGGTGCAATTTTGTCCTAACACATATTCGTCACGACCTGGTAAGTCGTGACGGGAGGCAACAAACGTAACACAGTCAGCTTCGATCGCGAAATCACTATGATTAATATTTTTATGTTAATAGACTAGCTATCTATTGCAATACACTACTTATGCTCTGGAAACTGTTGATTGGTTTATATTTTAACGCAAACTCTGAACTCACCAACCATGTGTTGACTTGTTTAGTATGCTATTCTCAGGTTAAGGTTGCCAGTTGCCTAGGAGCACGCACACCAGCATCGTTGAGTTGTCTACATTTGTTTGTTTACAAATTTGGGGTTATTTTCATATTAAACATTTGTGTTTGGGGCGCGTATGTTTTGCGCATTCTCTTTACATACTACTTGTTTTGGGTTTTCTGTTTTAAAAACGCTTCCGCAGTATTTTAAACGTTAACTCTGGTTTTGTTTATTAATCATATAGAGTCATTCTTGGTAACTAATGACTGAGATCCTGGTATGTCACGCGCCTCGCGGTAAAACCCCGCACGCGGATTTTGAGGGTGTGACAGATTGGTATCAGAGCCATTGGTTATAGGGAACTAGGTTGCATACACACACTAGACTATAACCGCACAGTTGTTAGTTACTTATCGTTTACTCTCCTTACTGTATACTCATTGGCATACGCAACACGTACTTCGCAGCATGGCATCGTCGTCCAGGAATTTAGGCAAGAGACCTGCACGATCTGAGTCACCTCCTACTTCTCCCGTACCGGATAGGGGATTTAACTGGCCACGACATCCTTATCCTCCTAGCGAGATAGACTGGGATCAGCCTTTCATACCTCCTGAGCTCGATCCTCCGCGTAACTGGGATTTCTACCCCACTTACATAAACCGTATGGCTTATAGAGAACGCGTACCACCTGTAGCACCTACACGACCTAGGACTAGGTCATCAACCGCCTCTACTTTGCCTACACTTCCTACCTTGAGCATCCCCTGGAGCAGGCATTTGCAGCTTTGGTAGCCACACTGGACACAGAGCGACAGCGGATTAGAGGACTCACTGATGAGAACTCTGCATTACGATCTGAGATGCGTCAGCTGCGTTACCAGGTAGATACGCTTCAGGAGCGACTTTCGATGGCCATTGGTGGACATCATACTCTGGCAGGCAACGTGGTAGCACTTAGTGAGCGCATGGACGCACAGGATCACCATAATATGGAGATCGATAATAGGTTTGCTGAGTTAGAGGCACAGCTAGCAGCACTTCAGATTGCTGAAGCCCCTGCACCTTTGGTGGACCCTGATGAGGAAGACCCAGAAGAAGAACCCGAGGAAGCCCCCGAAGAAGAACCAGTAGAGATGGATGAGGACAGTGATGGATCTGATGTACTGGACTGATTCCACTTTTAAATGACTTAGACTATGTAGTGTTTCTTTTCTTTGAAACCTATGTGGGAAGGGTTGTTTCCCACCCAACTGACAAACTTAAATTTTGACATTGATGGAATATTTTGTAACTCAATTGCAATATTTATCTTTGATTATTATTTCTGTTATAAATGTTGTGGTTGTGGTGAATGCACTATTTCTTATTGTTTACTGTACCTTGATGAGATTAATGTGTTGGATGTTACTCATTATTGTAATTGTGAATTTTAAAGTGAAATATGGACGCACGTGGAAGAGGACGTGGGCGTGGTCGTGGACGTGGCGCCGGAGGCCGTGGAGCCGGAGCCATAAACATGACGCCTGCGGAATTGGCGGCATTAATTAACGAACATGTTCAGGCGGCAGTGGCTGCTGCCCAACCGGGACAACCAGCAGGTAAATGATAACAAGAGGTTAAACTGATTATCCTAGTTATTTGTCTAGGATATCTGACTAATGTTTGGGTTGTCAAAACAGGACCACCACCATGTACCTACAAGTCCTTCATGGACTGTAAACCTCATACCTACAGTGGGACGGAAGGAGCTGTAGGGCTTGTAAGGTGGTTTGAGAAGACAGAGTCTGTCTTCGCGAAATGCAACTGCCCGCCTGCTGATCAGGTGAAGTATGCCACCGGGACATTGGAAGGCGCAGCACTTTCCTGGTGGAATGCCCAGGTACAAATGCTGGGTCAAGCCATGGCCAATGAACTACCTTGGGATGAGTTCAAGGGGATTATGACTGAAGAATACTGCCCCCGAAATGAAGTGCAGAAACTGGAGATTGAGTTCTGGCAACTCAAAATGCAAGGCTCAGAAATTGAAGCCTACACAACTCGAACTCATGAGTTAGCCACTTTATGCCCAGGGATGGTGAATGAAATGCACAAGAGGGTGGAGCATTATATACGGGGATTGGTGCCTGAAATTCAAAGTATGGTAACTGCCTCTAACCCCACTACCATACAACAAGCTATCCGACACAGGCTGACTGACCAGCCAGTTGAGCAAGGACGGTTACCTAAACGGGGTGCGGTGGCAAGCGTGCCCGACCAGAAACGCAAGTGGGATGGTTCAAGCAACAAGGGATCGTCATCCAGCAGCCAATCTCAACCTCAACAACAGCATAAAGTCAGCAACAGCAACGGAAGTTCGATAACAACCGAAGCTTCAACCAGGCGACTCACTCAAATCAAGGACCCGGTGGGTATGGTGGAAGACTGCCGAAGTGCAACCGGTGTAACTACCACCATGTGGGTCGATGTGATAACTTCAAGTGCCAACGTTGTGGGAAGATTGGTCATGCAGCCAAAGACTGTCGGGGTGAACTGATGAAGAAGCCTCAACAATCACAAGAAACTCCGAAAGGTTGTTTTGAGTGCGGAAAAGAAGGCCATTACAAACGCAACTGTCCCCAACTTAAGAGGAATGGTAATGGCAACAACAACAATGGGAACAACAACAATAATAACAATGGCAACAACAATAACAACAACAATGGTAATGGCAACAACAATGGTGGAAACAACAATGGAGCCAAAGGAAGAGCCTTCGTCATTGGCTCAGGTGAGGCTCTAAACGACCCTACAACAGTAACTGGTAAATTTTCGGTTAATGGTTGTTTTGCTATCGTATTATTCGATACCGGAGCCGATAGAAGTTTCGTGTCCACTAGGTTCTGTAGTCTTTTAAGTGATATGCCCTCAGCCTTAGAATCTAAATACACCGTGGAGTTAGCTAACGGCACACAGATTCACGTAACGCATATTCTTAGGACTGCAAGATAGAGCTTGCTGGTCATACATTCACCATAGATCTCATGCCTGTTACACTAGGAAGTTTTGATGTGGTAGTAGGCATGGATTGGCTTTCCGATAAACAAGCAGAAGTCATATGCCACGAGAAGATCATACGGATTCCCATTGGTGAAGAAGTCCTTACGGTCAGAGGTGATAGGAGTGGTGCGGTGATAGGCATTATCTCGTTTATGAAAGCACAGAAGTTGTTACGAAAGGGTCGACTAGCCATATTGGCACTCGTCACAGATAAACAGACTGAGGAAAAGAAGATAGAGGATATTCCCGTAGTTCGTGAGTTTCCTGAGGTGTTTCCGGAAGACCTTCCTGGATTACCGCCTCATCGTCAAGTTGAATTCCAAATTGAGTTGACTCCAGGAGCCGCTCCAATTGCGAGAGCACCGTACCGGTTAGCTCCGAACGAACTGCAGGAATTATCTGCCCAACTACAAGAGTTATTGGATAAAGGGTTCATCCGACCGAGTTCGTCGCCCTGGGGAGCGCCAGTTCTATTTGTGAAGAAGAAGGATGGTACATTTCGAATGTGCATTGACTATAGGGAACTGAACAAGGTTACTATCAAGAATAGATATCCCTTACCTCGTATCGATGGTTTGTTTGATCAACTGCAAGGATCAAGCTATTACTCTAAGATTGATCTGAGGTCTGGGTATCATCAGTTGAGAGTTCGAGAAGAGGACATCTCGAAGACTGCTTTCCGTACACGATATGGTCACTATGAATTTTTGGTCATGCCATTTGGGTTGACGAATGCACCAGCAGTATTCATGGACCACATGAATCGCGTGTGCAAACCCTATCTTGATCAGTTTGTTATCGTCTTTATTGATGACATACTGATATACTCAAGGACCGAGAAAGAACATGAGAAGCACTTACGTTTGATCTTGGAATTACTTAGAGAGGAACAACTGTATGCAAAGTTTTCTAAGTGTGATTTCTGGATACGTGAGGTACAATTCTTGGGTCATACTGTCAACGAGAAGGGAATACATGTTGACCCTGCTAAGATTGAAGCGATAAAGAATTGGCCTGTTCCTAAGACACCAAGTGACATACGACAATTCCTTGGATTAGCGGGATATTATCGATGATTCATTGAAGGATTCTCTAAGATTGCACAACCTCTCACAGCCTTGACTCACAAGGGAACGACATACAAATGGGGTGAGAGTCAGGAATCTGCTTTTCAGTTGCTGAAACATAAATTGTGTAGCGCACCAATATTAGCGTTACCGGAGGGTAGTGATGACTTCGTAGTCTACTACGACGCTTCTATTCAAGGACTTGGATGTGTCCTGATGCAGCGGGATAAAGTGATAGCTTACGCCTCTAGACAATTGAAGATTCATGAGAAGAACTATACCACCCATGACTTGGAACTGGGTGCGGTAGTTTTTGCCTTAAAATCTGGAGACATTACTTGTACGGTACCAAATGCACCATCTACACCGATAACAAGAGTCTTCAGCACATCTTTGAGCAAAAGGAGTTGAACATGAGGCAAAGACGCTGGGTGGAATTGTTAAACGACTATGATTGTGCTATTAAGTACCACCCGGGGAAAGCAAATGTAGTTGCTGATGCGTTGAGTAGAAAAGAGACTGCTAAACCTCGACGTGTGTGAGCTCTGCAACTAACGATTAGTACGCAATTACCTGAACAAATCTGAGAGGCTCAGACGGAATCTCTGAAAACAGAAAACATTGGGTCTGAATCGTTAAGGGGTATGGAAAAACAATTGGAAGTAAAGGCGGATGGAATTCGTTACTTCATGGATAGTCTATGGGTACCTCTACATGGAAATATGAGAGACTTGGTGATGAGTGAGGCTCACAAGTCCAAGTATTCTATACATCCTGGATCTGACAAGATGTACCACGATTTGAAGGCGCACTATTGGTGGCCTAACATGAAAGCAGATGTAGCTACTTATGTGAGTAAGTGTCTGACCTGCTCGAAGGTTAAAGTGGAGTATCAGAAACCATCTGGTCTACTACAACAACCCGAGATCCCTATGTGGAAGTGGGATCAAATATCAATGGATTTTATTACTAAGTTACCTCGTACTTCTACGGGTTGTGATACAATATGGGTTATGGTGGACCGATTGACAAAATCTGCTCATTTCCTAGCTATAAAGGAAACAGATAAGATGGAGAAGTTAACCCGACTTTATCTGAAGGAGATCGTTTCGAGGCATGGAGTACCGATCTCAATCATTTCTGATCGCGATTCTCGTTTCACATCACACTTCTGGCAGTCGTTGCAGAAAGCTTTAGGTACGCGATTGGATATGAGTACTGCTTATCATCCACAGACTGATGGTCAAAGCGAGCGTACTATACAGACTTTGGAGGACATGTTACGTGCTTGTGTGATTGACTTCGGGAATAACTGGGAAGTTCACCTACCATTGGTGGAATTTTCTTACAACAACAATTAACACACTAGCATAAAGGCAGCACCTTTTGAAGCTTTATATGGGAGAAAGTGTAGATCACTAGTTTGCTGGGCTGAAATTGGTGATAGTCAATTAACGGGTCCCGAGTTAGTACACGAGACAACTGAGAAGATTGTTCAGATAAGAAACCGCATGGCCGCAGCGCGAGACAGACAGACAGACAGAAAAGCTATGCTGACAAACGACGAAAACCTATGGAATTTCAGACAGGTGACAAGGTTTTATTAAAAGTCTCACCATGGAAAGGCGTAGTTCGGTTTGGTAAGCGAGGAAAGCTAAATCCGAGATACGTTGGACCATTTGAGATAGTGGAAAGAATTGGTCCAGTGGCTTATCGACTAGCCTTACCTGATTCATTGAGTGGAATCCATGATGTATTCCATGTTTCAAATCTAAAGAAATGTTTAACAGATGAAACGATGGTTGTACCGCTGGAAGAAGTTCAAGTAGATGAACAATTACGTTTCATTGAGGAACCTGTCGAAGTGATGGATCGTGAGGTGAAAACGCTTAAGCAAAGCAAGATACCCATTGTCAAAGTTCGTTGGAACTCAAGACGTGGACCAGAATTCACGTGGGAACGTGAAGACCAAATGAAGCTTAAGAACTCTCAGCTATTCGAAAGGACGATGCCAGCCGGCGAAGGTACTGATTAAATTTCGGGACGAAATTTCTTTCAACATGGGGATGATGTGACAACTCATCCAAAACTCACACGATTTCGATTTCCTTGTGCCAATGCAGTAGACCAGTGATGGAACACTCACCATGTAACGCAATTTTCGGGACGAAAATTCTTTCAACATGGGGATAATGTGACATCCGGTAATTTTCCGATACCAAACTCCGTTTGTTCCGTTAAGTCTTGCATACACGTGTCGTGCACACACACTAGTTGTCGTTGAACGTTGGTGACTTAACAATAATCAGTAATGTTAAATTGATGATAATTAAGTTAACAATGTGATTATTAAGTTATGCTTATGTGATTTAAATGTTAACTGTAATTTTATCGCGTAACGTGGAAACACGTGTATTTAACCTGTATGTTTTGTATCTAATTAAGGTGAAATATATTATTGTCATTGTTAGTTTATATGTTTGTGGTTGTAGTTAAAAACCTTTTAAAAAGAGTTTAAAAGCTTAATTTTTATAAAAAGTAAATTACAAGGGTTTAAGGGGTAATTACCATAAATTAATAAAACAAAATCCCAACCCTAGCCCCCACACCCCCTCTCGGCCGCGACACCTTCAAACACACACACAAACCTGCGATTTCAAGCAAGAACAAGCAAGAAAGCTTCGAATTTGATCGATTACAAGGCATACAACAAGTTAGAAACATCAAAACTTGTCCATTACACGTTTAAAGGTTAGATTTTTATATGTTTTTGATGATTCTTCATGTTGGCCGAATGTTTCATGCGAAAACTGCAATTGGTGGTTGATTGATGCCTAATTGTTGATGTTAATGTGTTTACTAGATAGATTACATGTTAATTAACGTCAAGTATGCAATAAAGGTTGGATTTTTACAAGTTTTTATGGAAATTACATTAGGGCCGAAACCCTAATTCGAAACTTGCAATTGGAGGTCGATTTGTTGATGTTGGTTGGTGTTATTATGTTAGTTGGATTGTATATATGCTAGTTAACGTCGATTATGCAAGAAAGCTAGGATTTTGATACATTGTTCATAGGTTACTAATAATAGTAACTTTATTTTGCATGAATTGATGATTGGTTGATGTATGAATGTTATGGATGTGTTTGTGATGATGATTAGATGCTAGATGGTTGATATGAATGTTAGGAATTCAAGAATGCATGTTGTAGTTCATACCTTACTAAAGATAGTAACTTTTGGGTATGAAAGTTGATGAATCATGATGATTAGGTGTTGTTGATCATGTTTAGATGTTGTCATGGACTTGAATTGGTATATAATTGATGAATTCATGAATGTTGTGTGAGTTTGATGAATTTGGGATGAACTTTCCCAAAAGGGAAACTTTAATTGTGCAAATCCTTGAATTGGATGATTTGAGCATGTTTGGGATATTAGGATCATGCTAGTGTGTTCATGGATGGTTTCTAAGGTGATGAAATGTGTTGTTTAGGTTATAGGGATGTTGATTTGGTTTGTTACCTGTTTTGGCCTGTTGTGATTCGCATGACTTGTGTGATATCTAGTTGTATGACGATCTAGGTAGTACATGTGGTTAATGAAGTGATATATGTAATCAAGTTGTATGTGAACATGTATGATATGCTGTTGTGTTAGTATTAACGAGTTATCACCTATAATGTCACCAACGGGTCAAACGGGTCAACTGGGTCAAATGTATCTTGTCTTTCTTAAACCTTGAGTTCTTTGGTTTGTAGAGCACTTAGGGTTCATGTTGATTTTGTGTACACGTGCTTATGTACTCTTGTATTCTAGGTGACCTTTGAAGGTTGTCTTTCCCTCTTTCTTTCAAGTTAAGCTCTAAGTTAATTCTTGCGCGTACCAGGTGAGTTCTTGCCCCACTCATTTTACCTAATCTCTTTTGGGGGAGATAGCATACTGTTGATCACAAACGCTTTTATTTATGAGTGTGTATAATATTGATATAGTGTTGTTTACCATGGAAAAGTCCTCACACTTTCGGATTGTTAATATTGACTAGCGGGGAAATTTTGGGTAGTACTACTGGGTCTGACGAGCCCCACCTGTGCGACTCAAGGTCAAACGGGTGCAATTTTGTCCTAACACATATTCGTCACGACCTGGTAAGTCGTGACGGGAGGCAACAAACGTAACACAGTCAGCTTCGATCGCGAAATCACTATGATTAATATTTTTATGTTAATAGACTAGCTATCTATTTTATGCTCTGGAAACTGTTGATTGGTTTATATTTTAACGCAAACTCCTGAACTCACCAACCATGTGTTGACTTGTTTAGTATGCTATTCTCAGGTTAAGGTTGCCAGTTGCCTAGGAGCACGCACACCAGCATCGTTGAGTTGTCTACATTTGTTTGTTTACAAATTTGGGATTGTTTTCATATTAAACATTTGTGTTTGGGGCGCGTATGTTTTGCGCATTCTCTTTACATACTACTTGTTTTGGGTTTTCTGTTTTAAAAACGCTTCCGCAGTATTTTAAACATTAACTCTGGTTTTGTTTATTAATCATATAGAGTCGTTCTTGGTAACTAATGACTGAGATCCTGGTATGTCACGCGCCTCGCGGTAAAACCCCGCATGCGGATTCTGAGGGTGTGACATCATCTTCTTTAAGTGTTACCTTTTGGTGAGGTGTCTTGCTTTGAAATTGTTGTTTGTCCTTCTTTTTCTTTGTTTGCACCTCAGCTGTTGTTTTCCTTATCTTGGAAGCTTTCTGCTTTTGTTGCAGCTTCTTTTGTTTTGAGACTTTTGAATCATCATCCTTGAAAGATTATGAGTCTGATTCAGTGGTCTCTGCTAGCTTCTTCTTGAGGATATTTGTTTTGTTCTTTTTGTTGAAGAAGCATTCCTGAGTGGAGTGATTGTGTTTGTTGCATATTGCACAATATTTGTTGAAGTAACAATCAGATGTCATGTGATTGTTCATATTACATATTGAGCAATAGCTGTTGAAGTAGCATTCTTCTGTGCTATGATTGTGCTTATCACACCATTTACAGTACTTCTCTTCAGCTTCACTATCAGAAGCAGCCTTTAGCTTTGCCTTTTTCTTAATCAGTGCCTTCTTTTGCTTCTTCAACTCCTTTTCAAGTTTAGCAGCTGATGATTCTTTACCTCTGCCTAACATGATGTCAAAAGGTTCTTGTTTAGCATCCATTTTTTGTAGTTTCTGAACTTTGTTGTTACTGGATGATGCTTCAACAAATTCTTTCTTATTCCGTATTTCTTCTACGGATGGTTGTTTAGGAATAGTTTTCTTGGATTTTATAGATTGCTCAAACTCCTTCCGAAGGTGATCTGCTGAAGTGAATTTGTTGTCATCCGAAGCTCTTTTTGCTGATTTTCTTTTGTTTTGATTGTTGAGAGCATGAATGCCTTCATTCAGTTGACCAATCCTTGTGTAAATGGTCTTCAGCAGATTTCTTTGTTTTGGTGGATAAGGGAGCTTGATTTCATCCAACACTTTGGGAATTAAAAGTTCATTTAAAATAGTTTTACCCTTACCCAAACTAGTATTATGAGGCTCATCATCATCCTCATCCAGATCATCACAGTTATCATAATCAAATTCTGGTTGACTTTGTTTTGAAAGTTCTGATTTTGATGAACCAGTTTCATATGATTCAGTGTCATTAATTACATCATCATTATTTTTATCTGTTGTCTCAGATTTGGTACTAGACACAAAGTGATTAGATAAGCTGTTAGTCATGGACTCAGGTAGAGAAGTGTAATTATCATTTACTGGTGGTGCAATAGCATGAAATCCCAAACCTGATCTGTTCTTTGACTCAATATGAGAGTTTAATAGTTTCTCATACTGCTATGATGACAATTGGAATTTTTGAAGTTTCACTTCAGTAGATGCATGATCTGACATAGACTTAGTTAAAGAAGTAGTCAAATGCTCAACTTGTGCTTTCAAATTGTAATTTTCAGATAAAAGTTTATCTAAATCCTTTTGTAAAGATTTGATTTTGACTTGATAAAGTTTATGTTCTCTTACATGTGATTCATTTAAAAGTAGAGTTTCTTTTACTTTATCAGCCAACTGTTGAGCATGTGTTCTATATCTTTCAACTTCATCAACACAAGTGGAAGAACATAACCTTTCTCCTACCTCTGTGGCCATTGGTGGAACTTTGTTTGCCATGTTAGCCATCAAAGCTTGATTTTCCACTAGTACTTCATTTTCATACATGCTCCAATCACAAGTACCATCCTGCAAAATAAATAAACCAGATTCTTTAGCATTGTTAGTACCTGTAGCGTTGCTTGTTGATGGTAGGGATGAATTGGTTAGTTGAGCTTGTGTGAAACTTCTTTGACTAGGCTGTCTTGAGTCATTTGATTGTTGTTGATTGCTGTTGCACTCCCTTGAGAAGTGACCATATAAATTACACTTAAAGCATCTTACTTTGGACTTGTCAACACCATTTTAGTTGATCTTCCTCCTACAGACAGTCCTTTGTTCCTCTTCATGTACATCTTGGCTCTGTAGGCGATCATTGCCATTTGCCATTGTAGATCCATCTCTTCTACCTCATCAGGATGAAGTTCTTCTAGATCTTGTTGACAGAAGAGAGCAGGAGTCAAAATGCTTCCCAGATAAGCCTGAAAGCTTGAACTAAAGGCTGCAAAAGCAGCTTTCTGTTCTTCTGATTCTAGAACCACAGTAATTGGTTCGGTTTGATTGTTGTTCTTTTTATTCTTGGAGTCATCAGCTTTTCCTTTGGACTTTCTGTGTTGATTGTTTTGAGTACTTGATTTGGAAGACTTGGCCGCATAAAAACTTCTTTCTTCTTTATGTTCACTCTCATCACAAGAGTTATCTTCATCTTTATTGGAGATGAATGCACTTCCAGCACTCTTTAACTCTTTGAATTGATAAGGTGCTATAGATGCTTTCACACTCTTGTTTCTGGTCTTTTCATCTAGCTCCAAAGCTTCGACCTTTGCCACCAGTGTGTCTAGTCCTATTGCCTTCAAATCAATAGTGTTCTTGAACATAGACACAGTCTGTGTCCAACTTTCTGGTAAGGCATGAAGCATTTTTTTGTTCAGCTCTTCATTGTTGTACTTAAGTTCAAAGAAGTTCATCTCTGTAACAAGTTGCATAAATCCATGCAATTGTTGAGGAACTGACTCACCCGCAATATGATGAAAGGTTTCATATTGTGAGCGAAGAGTATCCTTCTTGTAAGGCCCCGTTCCCAGAGGCCTCACGGTTGGTCGTTCATAGCATTATTACATTAAACAACACACATTTCATAAAATATTGCAGCGGAATTAAGTTAATAAAAACCATTCATGCTATTAATAATTACCGTTGTTAAGCAATACATCATTGTTTTCTTGAATTACAAAAGACCCTGTTTAATTGCATTACAAAACAACAATATCATTAAAGATGAATGGATGCCAGTCTTGCCCTGCCGAGTAGCTTCCCCCGCGTGCCATCCTCAGCAACAATTACCTGCCAACTGAAAATGCATAAAAGTCAGCGTTGCTGAGTGAGTTCTAGTTTTAAAACATTTAAAATACCTTGTAAGATTTATATATGAAAATATCCTTTTCAATAAAATACTTCATTTACATTCGCACGTGAGCATTCATCATACATACATCAAGGTATAAACTTAATTATCTTTCATTAACTCACGTATTCGTTCGTTTCGTACATTTTCATTATCTTTCGCTATTTCTAGATCCTGTCATAACTTTACCCCCATCGTTGGGCATAAAGCCACCTCATTCTTGGGGTTAAGTGACAAGGACCCCATTTCGTATGTATGGATCAATCACCAAGACTGATCCCCCAGTGTGTGAACCCTCATGGGTTAGCCAAGATCGCACGCTATAGTACACACAGTTGAGCTAGCAACTCTCAATGAGTTGTGAACCTCCTTCATCATTTGCTTGCAAGACTTTTCATTCATTTCATGTGTTCCTCTTCTTTATTAACATTAATCTTTCACTTTCTTTACGATAATACTTTACGCATACGAATATAGACACACCATGTAAAGTCACATTATACATAGTATAAAGCATCAACAACAGCCCACAACATGCATCACCACAACAGACATGAACCAGCAAAACATTCCAGAACTTACCCATTACATTCTACTTCCAAAGCTTCAGAAAACTCCTAAGTCCTTAGACAAATGCGGATGAACAGAGACTAATGCGGATGAACAATAACTAATGTGGATGAACAATAACTAATGTGGATGAAAGTCTTCAGAGATTATTCCAAGTGTCCAACTAAATACTGGTAGAACAAATGCGAATGATTGAAACAAATGCGCATGAACACTGTAGCAAATGCGCATGAACAAAAGAAATGCGGAAGAACACTTGGGCGCATGAGCAACTACAAATGCGGAGGAACATACAACAAATGCGCATGAGCAAAGTACTTTAAATGTATGTTTAGCTCTTAAATGCGGATGAACTAACCAACCAGCAAATGCACTTATGCAATTATTCAGTCCCCAATCCTCGATCTAACACATCCTTATCATAGATCTAACATGCTTAACATCTAGAGCAGGCATACAACCATGAAAACACCAACAATTCCTAACCAATCATGCTTATCCATATGTTTGAAGCTTATACTCAACATCCTAAGCATCAACAGCACATAAACCACCATAAAGCACAAACATAATCACCCATATACATACGGTAAAACATAAAACAGCTGCAAAACCTTTTAAATAGGCATTTTCAGCCCCAAGAGGTTTAAAACACATAAAAACCAGGGTCTAGAACTCACCTAGTGTAGCAAACAAGCAAAACTCCTCCAAACTTGCTTGTACAAGAGTTAAAACACCTAGAATCAAGCATAAACAACACCAAAACCACCAAAAGCACTTAAAAATCGGTTATAAGGATGAAAATCCCAAAAAAAAAACCGAACCATTTAACACGAAAACACTTACCAACTAAGATTTCAGCCTTCTACTTCTTCACATCCGAGAGAAAACCCAAATTCAGCTTCTTTTCTTCTTCCTTTCGGTCGACAGTAGCAGTAGGAAAGGCATATGGGCGACCATGCCTTTTAAAACATGCATTTTGACTTTAGTGTACCATTTACACATTACACCCTCATCTTTGGTCCTTTTTTTCTTTCTTCATGATACTTTTCCTTTCTTTTACGTGACAAGAAAATTCAGGTGTTACAAGTCTACCCCCCTTAAAGAGGTTTCATCCCCGAAACCTGTCACTCTTCGAATAACTGTGGGTAATGCTATCTCATTTCTTCTTCAGTCTCCCACGTAGACTCAGAACCCTTTTGGTGTTTCCACTGCACACGTACGAGTGGAACCACTTTATTTCTCAATCTCTTCTCCTTCCTGTCTATGATGGCCACTGGTTGCTCCACATAGTTGAGCCTTTCATCCACTTCGATATCCTCCAGTGGCACAATCATATCTTCATCAGCTAAGCATTTTCTCAGATGAGATACATGGAACGTCGGGTGAATTCCACTTAACTCATCAGGCAATTCTAGTTGATAGGCCACCTCCCCTACTCGTGCAACGATTCGGAAAGGCCCTATGTATCTCGGACTCTGCTTGCCCCTCTTTCGGAACCGGATGATCCCCTTCCAGGGTGAGACCTTTAACATGACTTTATCACCCACGTGGAACTCGATCGGTCTACGCCTCTTATCGGCATACGACTTCTGTCTATCCTTGGCTGCCTTCATAAAGGCTTTGATCTTTTCTAGCTTCCCAGTCGTAGCCTCGATTACCTCCACACTTCCCAACTCTTTCTGCCCAATGTCTCCCTAACACACTAGCGTTCTACACCTCCTACTATATAGCATCTCGTAAGGTGGCATGCCAATGCTGGCATGATAGCTGTTGTTGTATGAGAACTCTACCAACGGTAGATGATCATCTAACTTCCTCCAAAGTCGATCACACATGCTCGGAGCATGTCCTCGAGTGTTTGAATTGTCCTCTCAGACTGACCATCTGTCTGACGATGGTAAGCCGTACTGATGTGCAGCCTCGTCCCCATCGCATCGTGGAATCTCTTCCAAAACTTCGATGTGAATCGAGTGTCACGGTCTGACACGATAGACACCGGCACACCATGACGAGCTACAATCTCTTTGATGAACAGATCCCCCAACCTCTCGGATGAATATGTCTTGCGGATCGGTAGGAAGTGAGCACTCTTTGTCAAACGATCAACTATTACCCCAATTGCATCATACCCCCTTGCCGTACGCGGTAACTTCGTGATGAAATCCATGGTGATGTGCTCCTACTTCCACTCGGGAATATCCAACGGTTGGATCTTCCCGTATGGCTTTTGATGCTCTGCCTTCACTTGTAAGCAAGTAAGGCACTTACTCACATACTCCACTACATCGCGCTTCATTCCCGGCCACCAGTAATCCTTCTTCATATCTTGGTACATCTTGGTAGCGCCGGGATGAATGGAGTATCGAGTCTTATGAGCTTCATCTATGATCCGCCCCCGTAAGTCTCCATAACGGGGAATCCACATCCGCCTGAAGCGGGTTCTAACAACGTGAGTGTTTTCTCCCAACTCTGTGACTAGACCTCTCATCCTTTCAGAGTTAAGGAGATCTTCTTTCAATGCCTCATCCTGAAATTCCTTAACCTGCGTCATCATGTCCGAGGTCATCACTAATTGATAGGCTTTCACCCGTATTGGCTCGGGTCTCTCCTTTCGGCTAAGGGCATCAGCCACTACATTGGCTTTACCCGGATGGTAGTGGATTTCACAATCATAATCCTTAATCAGCTCTAACCACCTCCTCTACCTCATGTTGAGATCTTTCTGCTCAAAGAAATACTTTAGGCTCTTGTGGTCCGTGAAGATTGTGCATTTCACCCTGTATAGGTAATGCCTCCAAATCTTTAAGGTGAAGACCACAGCTGCGAGTTCCAAATCATGTGTGGGATAATTGACTTCGTGGGTTTTCAGTTGTCAGGACGCGTAGGCTATTACTCTCCCACGTTGCATTAACATACAACCCAGTCCCTAATAGGAGGCATTCGAATACACCACTAAGTCTTCACTTCCTTCGGGTAATGTCAGAACAGGAGCTTGAGTTAATCTTGCCTTTAACTCCTTAAAAACATCTTCCTGTTCCCAACCCCATACAAACCTTACATCCTTGTGAGTCAATTTGGTTAAAGGTGAGGCTATCTTTGAAAAGTCTTGAATGAATCTCCTGTAGTAGCCCGCCAATCCCAAGAAACTTCAAATCTCGGATGGTGTCTTAGGAGACTTCCATTGCATCACCGCCTCAACCTTCACCGAGTCCACCATAATTCCTTCAGAATTCACCACATGACCCAAAATTTAAACCTCACGTAACCAAAAAGCACACTTAGAGAATTTCGCATAAAGCTTCTCCGTGCTAAGCGTCTCCAATACTTCACGTATGTGGCCGGCATGTTCTTCTTTGCTCTTTGAATAAATCAGGATATCATCAATAAACACAATCACTGATTTATCTAACATCGGCCGACACACTCGATTCATCAAATCCATAAAGGCAGCTGGCGCGTTAGTCAGACCGAAAGACATAACGAGGAACTCGTAGTGTCCATAACGCGTGCGAAAAGCTGTCTTAGGAATGTCTTGCTCCTTAACCTTCAACTGATGGTAACCAGATCGGAGATCGATTCTTGAGAACCAGCTGGCACCTTGGAGTTGGTCAAACAAGTCATCTATTCTTGGTAAGGGATATCGATTCTTTATTGTTAACTTGTTTAGCTCCCGGTAGTCTATGCACATCCTCATAATACCATCTATCTTCTTAACAAACAAGACCGGAGCACCCCAAGGAGAGATACTCAGTCGAATGAAACCCTTGTCCAATAACTCCTGCAGTTGAACCATCAGCTCCTTCACCTTATTTGGAGCTAATCAATACGGTGCCTTGGCAACGGGTTGAGCACCGGGTATCAAATTAATCTGAAACTCGATCTCGCGGTCCGGTGGCACGCCTGGTAAATCTTCTGGGAACATGTCTGGAAAATCACACATAACTGGTACGTCGGACAATTGTGGTACTAACGAGTCCACATCCTTCACATAAGCCAGGTAGGCACTACATCCGCATTTCATGCACTTCTCGGCCACCACCATCGAAATCACCTTAGGAACTATAGTAACTCGGTCACCGTAAACCGTTACCGAACTTCCATCGGGCGCAGTCAGCCGAATCATCTTTTTGCGACACACGATGTTTGCCTCATAGGCTGCTAACCAATCCATCCCCAGAACTACATCAAATCCGCCTAGGGGCATCACAAATAGTTTAGCAGAGCAACTATGGCCTTCTAACTCTATGCCACAATCCTCAATCATATCAGAAATTCTGGTAGACTTACCAATAGCAGTTTCTACATCAAATGGCACATCAATTCTTCTACTACTAACAGGCAGCTTAGCACAGAAAGCAGCAGAAATAAAACTCCTACTAGCACCAGAATCAAACAATACAGAGGCACAAGTTTGGTTTACTAGAAACATACCCGACACGACATCGGGATCCACCCTGGCCTCCTCCCGGGTCATTGTAAATGCTCTAGCGCTTGCCCTCTGCCCTTCACTCTCTGTCCTCTTCTTCTTCCCGAAACTCTCTGCCCTTGGTTTCTTGCAATCCCTGCTCACATGCCCCTCCTTGCCATAGTTATAGCACTTTATAGCCCCACATACCTTTGCCCGTGGCCAGGCTTCCCACACTTGAAGCATACATTCGATCCCCACTTGCACACACCAGTGTGCTCCTTCCCACATTTGCCACACTTCTTCATCCTCGAGCTTGATGACCCCACTCTTCGGTCATCCATCCTCATCCGCTTATTATTTGGAGTGAAACCACCGTGTCCGAACCATTTCCCTTTCCAGTTCTTGTCACCATCACCCGTCTTCTTCACCTCCACCATAGCCTCCTCCCTTTCATCATACAATCTACCCACCAGGTCTACCACCGATCGAAAGGCACCCGGGCGGGCAGCAATCAAATGCCTACGGATATCAACCGGCAACCCTTGAATGTACCTCTTGATTTTCCTCGACGCGGGTGTCACCTGGTCTGGCACCAACCTAGCCATTTCGTTAAACTTGGCAGTGTATTACTGGTGGGTCATGGCTCCCGCCTCCAGCTACAGGACCTCTCTCTCTATTTTGTCTAGTTCCCTGTGAGGACAGAATTCCTCAACAATTAACTTCTTCAAATCTCCCCATCTCATCCTCCCGATGACCCTGCTGCCCTCGGCTTGGACAATATTGTCCCACCAACATAAAGTCGAATCAACGAATGAGTGAGTGGCAAATTTCACTTTCTGGTCCTCCCTGCACTCACTAATATCCAACACTGCCTCCATCTCTCTAACCCAGTGGTGGGCAGCTGCAACGTTACCATTGCCGTCAAAAGTAGGGGGTTTACACCATTGGAATGCCCCGTAGCTACATCCCCTCGCGGTTTCCCGCACCTCTACCCCTTCTTCATCACTGGAGGCTCCCCTTTCAGCATTCATCTCCTCCTCATCATCATGATCTCCCTTATTCTCCCTTCTCCCAGCAGCAGCCCTTCTCTCTTCCTCCTTTTCCTTCCTCTCATCCTACCTTACAGCCCAGATCACCTCGGTCATGACAGATGGTAGGATCGTCTGCATGACTTGGTGAACCTCCTCCACCACTGCCTCTTTCACTGAGGCCCTCAGGTTGGCACTCTCGTCACCGCCCTCCAGGTGATGAAGCCCAGGCTCACCAGGAGCCGTCTCTGCAGTCCTTGCCTTGTTCATTGCGGCCTGTGGTCTACCAGCACGACCACCCCGTGCTCCACCTCTAGAAGCCTTAGATGATCTACCTCCAGCCATCCTCTAATCACTATAAGATTCAAACACCAACACGGTCATTCAAGGTAATAGCTTAGTTTATGTTAAGTATAGTAAGTCCCTAATTACGGTGGCCAGTTGTGATTAGCCACTTACTTTACTCATCATCCCCCGAGCATTTCCTATCCCGACTACATCAGTATTCCTAATCTACTAAAGGCACATAAATCAAATAGCACACGCACATAATACCAGTTACATTAAGAAAAGAAATACATGATGGCACGTAGCTACTCGGGCTAGCATCCCTCTATTCGTCCCATTCTCAGTTTAAGTTTAGGTTTTTGAAAATATTTACCTATTTCTCTTAAACTTTGGCTCTGATACCAACTTGTAAGGCCCCGTTCCCGGAGGCCTCACAGTTAGTCATTCATAGCATTATTACATTAAACAACACACATTTCATAAAATATTACAGTGGAATTAAGTTAATAAAAACCATTCATGCTATTAATAATTACCGTTGTTAAGCAATACATCATTGTTTTCTTGAATTACAAAAGACCCTGCTTAATTGCATTACAAAACAACAATATCATTAAAGATGAATGGATGCCAGTCTTGCCCTGTCGAGTAGCTTCCCCGCGTGCCATCCTCAGCAACAATTACCTGCCAACTGAAAATGCATAAAAGTCAGCGTTGCTGAGTGAGTTCTAGTTTTAAAACGTTTAAAATACCTTGTACGATTTATATATGAAAATATCCTTTTCAATAAAATACTTCCTTTACTTTCGTACGTGAGCATTCATCATACATACATCAAGATATAAACTTAATTATCTTTCATTAACTCACATATTCGTTCATTTCGTACATTTTCATTATCTTTCGCTATTTCTAGATCCTGTCATAACTTTACCCCCATCGTTGGGCATAAAGCCACCTCATTCTCGGGGTTAAGTGACAAGGACCCCGTTTCGTACGTATGGATAAATCACCAAGACTGATCCCCCTGTGTGTGAACCCTCATGGGTTAGCCAAGATCGCACGCTATAGTACACACAGTTGAGCTAGTAACTCTCAATGAGTTGTGAACCTCCTTCATCATTTGCTTGCAAGACTTTTCATTCATTTCTTATGTTCATCTTCTTTATTAACATTAATCTTTCACTTTCTTTGCGATAATACTTTACGCATACGAATATAGACACACCACGTAAAGTCACATTATACATAGTATAAAGCATCAACAACAGCCCACAACATGCATCACCACAACAGACATGAACTAGCAAAACATTCCAGAACTTACCCGTTACATTCTACTTCCCAAGCTTCAGAAAAATCCTAAGTCCTTAGACAAATGTAGATGAACAGAGACTAATGCGGATGAACAATAACTAATGCGGATGAACAATAACTAATGCGGATGAAAGTCTTCAGAGATTATTCCAAGTGTCCAACTAAATGCTGGTTGAACAACTGCGAATGACTGGAACAAATGCGCATGAACACTGTAGCAAATGCTCATGAACACTGTAGCAAATGCGCATGAACAAAAGAAATGCGGAAGAACACTTGGGCGCATGAGCAACTACAAATGCGGAGGAACATACAACAAATGCGCATGAGCAAAGTACTTTAAGTGTATGTTCAGCTCTTAAATGCGGATGAACTAACCAACCAGCAAATGCACTTATGCAATTATTCAGTCCCCAATCCTTGATCTAACACATCCTTATCATAGATCTAACATGCTTAACATCTAGAGCAGGCATACAACTACGAAAACAACAACAATTCCCAACCAATCATGCTTATCCATCTGTTCGAAGCTTATACTCAACATCCTAAGCATCAACAGCACATAAACCACCATAAAGCACAAACATAATCACCCATATACATACGGTAAAACATAAAACAGCTGCAAAACCTTTTAAACATGCATTTTCAGCCCTAAGAGGTTTAAAACACATAAAAACCGAGGTCTAGAACTCACCTAGTGCAGCAAACAAGCAAAACTCCTCCAAACTTACTTGTACAAGAGTTCAAACACCTAGAATCAAGCATAAACAACACCAAAACCACCAAAAGTACTTCAAAATAGGTTATAAGGATGAAAGTCCAAAAAAAACTTAACCATTTAACACGAAAACACTTACCAACGAAGATTTCAGCCTTCTACTTCTTCACAACCGAGAGAAAACCCAAATTTAGCTTTTTTTCTTCTTCCTTTCGGTCGACAGTAGCAGTAGGAAAGGCATATAGGCGACCATGCCTTTTAAAACATGCATTTTGACTTTAGTGTACCATTTACACATTACACCCCTCATCTTTGGTCCCTTTTTGCTTTCTTCATGATACTTTTCCTTTCTTTTCCGTGACACGAAAATTCAGGTGTTACACTTCTTTATGCTCCTAATCTAGTCACTTCCTTCACATAGGGTGTGCAGTATTTTCCATAACGAGTGAGTTGTTTTGTATGATTCACACCTGATCAAGAAATCTTCAGGCAAAGCCATAGTAAGCATACTATAGGCTTTGATATCAATCTTGACTTTCTTAGCATCATCAGATGACAGATTTTTCAGACCTATAGGTTGATTATTATCCTTATAATCCACTCCTAATGCAGGTGGAATATAAGGTCCTTCAGTAATCAAAACCCATAAATCAGAATCTGTATAATTAACATGATTCCTGAACCTAATTTTCTAAGTTTTGAAATCAGATTTGTTTTCCAGTTTAGGAGGTTAATAAGCACCAACAACTAAATTACTCATGTTAATTAATTTTGAAAAAGCAACAACTCTGTTTTAGCAAAAATCGATTAAACAAATCAAACCGATAGATCAATTGATCTAGATCAATGAGCACCAAGCTATGATACCACCTGTGAATCCAAGGATCGATATAGGAATTATCAGATTTGATTTTAACAAGTATTGATCGCGAAATTACCAATACTTGCTATTTAATTGATTAATGAACTTGAAATCGATCAAACAGTATAATGAACAATCAAAATATAATAATAAACAAACCACGATCGCTCAATAATTACAATCATGCGATTGTAATGCTTCTTCTGCTATTGATTCTATTATTATGATTGTTATATGATCTGATGTTGCTTGATCGTATGTTGATCATCATCTGTTACATGTTCTTGATCTCTTGTTATATAGAGATCTTATTCTGTTCCTAAAACATTGCTAATATTTCGCTATCCTGGACTAAGCTAACTTCCTATAGCTATCCGAATCCTTACCACATTTATCGGTATAGAAGTTCCTGATTTACAATGAAATAAATACAAATAATATTGTTGATGTGACGGGGTATCTTCGCTTGAATTATATGTCTTCCACCGCCATTAATGTTGTTGTTCTGCCATGTTGACTTGTTGACTTTCTGTTGACTACTTGATGATGCAAAATCATACAAGTTAAACAGTCTTCTGTAGGAAGTTCTTCTTCCGCAGGACCTTTGTCTTCTGTAGGAACACTTGGTCTTCATTGCTTGCTCTTCAGTGATTGTGCTTTCGCAGGAGTTCTTGTACTTGTTCTTCAGCAGCAAGTTCTCCTTCAGTAGCTTTCTTTAATCTTGTTCAGCTGAAGTTGTTCTTCCGTATGAGATCTACGGATGTACACTTCAGTTGTACTCCTGAGAACATCAACGGAAGAATACTTATTCATCCGCAGTTTGTTCTAACACTAAGTCAATTTTCCTAATTGACCAAGTCTGATGTTTACAACAATCATTCACATATCAGCACATATGAGATACATTATAAATTAATGCAGTATAGTATATCATGCAATTCATAAACTCAAAATGTAATCAATGCATTATATTATATCATCAAAATTATAATTACAAAGATTGATTACAAGAGTTTGATCTATCATCTAAACCTATATATGAGATCTATACCTAACAAGGTCTTTTGTCTGTAACTATCTAACTATGTATTTTTATCATTTTTGTAATATATTAGGATGTGAGCTATGCCATGTTATAGTCACTAGTCAAAAGCCAATCTGCCTTTTGACTCTACATTGATCTTGTTGTCTAGATTAGTGTTTTCAGCTGGCCTTTAAAGTATGGCAGACTATAGGATGTAGTATAAAGTGTCTCAAGTACTTGTATCTTCATGTATGCTTTGTAACACTTGTAAGAACTTGAGAGCAATATACATCATTCTTGAAAACCTTATTTGAGTGTTCTTGTTCTTGTTCTTTTACTAGTGTTCATTGTTTCATCACTAACTGGTTCCCTATTTGATCTGCTGAGTGTTCCATCTCTCTCCACCTTGTGAAACTGTTGTATTGATCACCCTTCTCGGTCTTGCACATTTAAAATGTGATAAACCATTTGATTCCAAAGAAAAAGTTCCCTAAAAAATGGAGCTAGTTATTAATGAATATGGTCAAATTGAGGTATAAGTAAAATGGTCCATTCAAGATACATCTGACATGATGATTCAAGGAGAACCTCAGGTACCTGAAATAAAAAGATTTCAATAAATTTTATCATGTCTTAAAATATATGAAATCAAAACAAAATCGTCATCGATGATAATTTTGTGTATAATAGTGCTTAAAATGATAAAAATGATAAGGATCAAGAAATAAAATCTACCTATAAATGAAAATGATTGGCTAAAATTGAAAGATGCAAATAAAGCAGGGTTAAAACTTTCTATGGAAAGAGAAAGTTATTGGACTTGTTGTCCATATACCTGAAGTTGTAAAATATATTGGATATAAGCAAGGTTTTTATATGAAAGAATTATGTGAAATAATAAAAGAATTATATAAAGCAAAATTAGTGGCATGAGGATTTTTGTAAAGATCTATAACTGATTATGAGAAGATATATTCTCAGGTGGTAGATGTAATATTTTTTCAACATCTCATTGGTCTGGTAATACCAAAAGAGAATTGATATGCGACTTCTGAATATTATGACTTACATGATAATGAAATTACCACGAAATTCATGTGTCAAATCATGTAACTAGAACTCCTCCTGAGTTTCCTAAAGTTATTGCCTGCTTAAAAGATGGTTCGGTTAAAACTAAGTTTTATCTTGAGTTATATCTTAAACGTTTTAAGGATGTAATCCTTGTGCATAATAACAGTATCAAAGAATAAGAAGTTCTTTTATGAAAAAGTATCATAGTTTAAGTGCAAGTTATGCATCATGTTTTTGCTAGCTCGTATAAAAAAAGGAGATATTGAAAACAAATCAAAAAGTTTTCAAATACCCTTAAGGTACACAGTATTGGTTTATATTTTACTAACTCCCAACGAAACAAGTTTCATTAGTTTTGCAGATTAAAGAAATGTAAAACAACACCATTATGGATCACATGACATTTGTTTACAAGAGGAGGCCATGAAAATTTTACACGAAGATTATACGATATTTTCCAACTTATTGAATCGCACATAAAGAGATTAAGCGACAAATCGGCGACTACATAGTTTTCCGAAGACTTTCATGCAAGATAGTTTTCTTTATCTAAAGGAGAGACATTATAATGAGGGGGAGCATTTTATATACTGTACTCTTTTTTTCTTGACTAAGTTTTATCTCATTGGGTTTTTTTAGTAAGATTTTTAATAAGGTGATATAACTGATCCAATAGTATTAGTTTATCTTACAGGTCATGAAGTACCAATTTAACAACATCCTAAAGTATATTGTTATTATTATATGATTAACAGGTAATATGTCTGAGATGAGTGTTATAAATATATGTTAAATCAGACGTTATTAGCATCATTACTCCCTACTTAAGTCTTCGTAATTGTCACTTATGTCTTCATAATTTCCACTTATGTCTTAGTTTTCAATTTCACATTGTATAAATTATATATATATGTGTGTATTTGTACTTGAGACTTATGAATAAAAAATATGATTACTCCATTCTGTATATTTTATTTCTCTCTACATGTGATGCTTCTAGGTTGTTGTTATATAACAATAAAATATTATTTTTATATACTTATATTAAAAACATTAAAACTATTATAATAAGTAAAAAACATTAAAAATAATTCAAATATTAAAAAATTATACTACGTTTTATTAATCTTTTAAACTTCTAATGTTGGCATATTGCTCGCATTTGTCTTTTATGTTTATGTCATGTAAGATAATAAGTAAAGACATTGTTTCAAACTTTTCTCTTATCCCAAGTGCCTCACGAATTAGCAATAATGTGCCTTTTATCTTAAGAACCCCAAATGTGTGCTCGGATTCATTTCTAGTCGCCTATTGAGCTTTTTTTTTAAATGACGTCGTTTTAGATCACTTTCGTTAGGACTTGAGAAAGATTTCATAATGGTGGCATATTTTAAAAATATCATCTGCTAGATAATAACCGTACTTTTACTTGTTTCTATTTATAATAATGAACAGGCTGGTGCCACTCCATGAATTGATCGTTGAAAACTAGCGATTGATCCAAAACACTTATATCGCTGTTTGAACCTAAAACACCAAAGAAAATATGTTGAGTTCAAAGTTCATGTGACACCACAACATTAAGCATGGTAGTCAGGTGTAGATGATCACCTCGTTGCTACTAACATTGCCAACTAACCAGATGTTTTGCTCATTCTCGATGTGTACAATCAATGCTACTGAGCATTCTTGAAAAACAGTACACGTTCTCATGTGTCTCGTATAGTTGTTGAATATCATCATGTTAATCTCCACAAATCCTTTACCATATAGTGGTATCGCATCTATCCTATAATGAATGTTAATATAAATTTAAGTAAGTCACTAAAAGTAGTTAAGTAAATTTAATTAAATTTAAAAATACCTTTGGTAAAAATGGTAAAGGCCATCTCTCTATGGTTTATCTTGTTGGATTATGTACGGGTTCGATTGATTGACGTTGCCAACTGAGCTATGACCCGTAAGAGTTACACCTTGGACAACGATTTACAAACCCACTTAATTTAAATAATTGACGTTTACGAACTAGATCGGGTTTAATAATTTATAAAAGTATAAATTACTTAACTAAAACGTTTAAGTGTTAAACGTTTTTGTTCCGGGTTTTTGGTTTGACAAATGGGCTAATATTAATCTGACCATGCCCGGGGCCCGCGAAAAGATTAATATTAATTATCAATATATAAGGATCATTAGGGTGGAGAATCCCTTCACCTTTTTGATTTACGGCTTGAAAAAAAATCAAGAGGATTTATCCTCTAGATTCATAAAGCCCAAAAACATTCTTTCAATTAATTGCTTTTGGTCGTGAGCATTCATATGCAATCCTCAATCGCGATCAGAAGCCTCTTAAACCACCTTCTGCCGCAGTCGGTTTCGATCATTTTGGTCGCACCCTTCTGCCGTGGAACCGAGACTCAATCCCGAGCACCCGTGTAATGTTCGTTTGTTTCTAGCAATTAATCGTTGAATCCTCGGTGTCTCAAACGGTTAATTATTAACCAAGGTATATTATATCTCATCGGTAGGTTAATATTCTGTATTTGTATTGTTTGTAACCCAGATCCTGTCGGGTTCAATTTTGGTATTTTGATTTTTACTCCGCTGCGTTAACTATTATTAATCTAGTTAATAATTATCAAAATTGTTTTGATAAATAAACCTAACCAAGATACCACTGACCCATCAGTGGTATCAGAGCCATGCTTACAACATGCAAATCAGATCCGGTCTGTTAACCGGTTATAGATCACAAACTTTAAAATTATTTAAAGTTTCTGATTTATTATTGAGAGTAATTATATATTTTGGTTATATATTTACTAACCAAAAGATTGCCTGTTTTATTTTGATTGTGTTTGAATATGTAAATCTGGCTAGACCATGTGGTTGACTGGTTGTGATGTGATTTGTTTTTGGTTTTATGGTTTTGGCCCATTTGATGACTTAAAGTTGTAATAGATTAGGGTT
The DNA here is from genome assembly GCA_025506505.1 of Flaveria sonorensis. NCBI lineage: Eukaryota > Viridiplantae > Streptophyta > Magnoliopsida > Asterales > Asteraceae > Flaveria > Flaveria sonorensis. Next base: position 35,930,242 of record CM046440.1, on the reverse strand, counting down.
TTCTTTTATTTTGTATTTCTTTTGTAAATATTGTAATATTTGAAGACCCGAAGCCAAACTGGAGACAAGATGAATCAAGGAGTCAGTGGGAGCCCATCAAGACAACTAGATGCACTTAGGTCCATCCATGTGGTTGTTTTGTGTTTTGACCTGGTTTGATCTTGCTAATTGGCTCTAGCGAGATCAAACAATCATAGCCATTAGATTTACATATTACTTTGCTATTATGGTTGCTTTATTTTATAATTGTTATAACATCCAACCTAATATCAAATTAATTAAAAATATTTTTTTTACAATTAAAATAAATAACAAGTTTTAAACTTGTTAAAATATGAAAACAAATTGTTTGTTTTAAAAGGTTAACCAGATAAGTTTTCAAATTCAAAAAATTAATTTGAATTTCAAAACTTAAAACTTGATAATTTTAAATTAAAAATTAATTATCTATTTAAAAGAATAACTAGATAAGTTTTCAAATTTAAAATTAGTTTAAATTTCAAAACTTAAAACTTAATAATTTAAAATTATCAACTTAAAATTGGTTGTCTATCTCGCGACAAACCTAGTTTTAATAGGGCATTAAAATTTGGTGTCCCGAGAGATGAAAGGGTTCGTCATTTATTATCACGAACTGAATATTGTAAAACTGGCTTTTACAACGCACGTAGGACTTAATTATACGTTGTGTTTGACCCTATTCGGTAAACACTAAAATTGGATCCCATAGATAAAATTAGTAGTCTATGCCACCCTATTATAAGGAACACTTGGAACATTAAGCGAAACATCAGTGTTTGGAGCCACAACACCGCACTTGACATGTAGTTTATTCTTCCAAGGTGCAAGGGTTTCGTTGACACATCCTGCCCTTCCACACGTACCTATTTTAGGATGACTATTACTTTTCTCTCTTGGACGTGCCACATCTGTCTAGAGAGAAAAGTGGGCATAGATGAGGCTAAACGTATCAATGCATTGACAAATGTTGTCGTTGCGGCCTCATACCCGAGAGTTGTGTAATTTTCACAATTGATAAGCGTTGTCAGTCTGCCTAGTCACTTACTAATGTTGCGTGCCCCAGCTGCCTTTAGTAATTGACCAAGCCAGATTCTCATTTCTTATTTAAAATTACTGTAAATGGGTCATTAATTAAAATAATGAAATAATACATCGAAAATACTAATTAATTTATTTTTGCTTATTTAAACAGATGTCTTCAGAAACCAACAACTCCTTCATTCTCAAGTCTATTCTTGAGAAAGAGAAACTTAATAACACCAACTTTCTCGCATGGCACCGCAATCTGAGAATTGTTCTCAAGATGGTGAAAAAGCTCTATGTTTTAGATAACGTTGTTCCTAACGAGCCTGAAAACAATACGGCCGCTGCCCGTAGAACTTGGGAAAAATTTAAGGAGGATGCCGATGAGGTAGCCTGCCTTATGCTAGCTATCATGTCCCCTGATCTCCAGAAGAACATGGAGGACATGGCTGCATTTGACATGATTAAGCAACTTAAGGGCATGTTTCAGAAACAGGCCCAACAAGAGCGCTATGATACCATGAAGCAGCTTATATCCTGCAAAATGCAAGAAGGCTCGCCTGTTAGTGTCCATGTGCTTAAAATGAAAGGGTACATCGACCAAATGGCCAAACTTGGTTATCCTATACAGGATGAAATGGCAGCAGACTTCATCTTGAACTCCCTGCCTAGTTCTTACGACCAGTCTGTAATGAACTTTAATATGAATGCATGGGTTAAGAGTGTAGCTGAACTACACGGTATGCTCAAAACTGCTGAGCAAAACATACCAGGTAAAGCCAGTCAAATGTTGATGGTTCGATCTACTGGTGTTAGGAAGCCAAACCCCAAGAAGAAAGCTTATAACAGTAAGGGTAAAGGTAAAGTTGTTGCTGCCAAGTCTGCCACCAACAACAAACAGCTGGCTAAAAATAAAGCAGGACCCCCCTTGAGGAGCGACACTGTTTTGAATGCAATAAGATGGGGCACTGGAGACGTAACTGTCCTGACTATCTAGCCAAGCTGAAAGCAAAGAAGGCCAATAGTGAAGGCTCTTCTTGAGGTATTCTGATTTATGTTATTGAACTTTTCACTGTTTCCAGCAACACATGGGTATTTGATACTGGATGTGGTTACCATATCATTAATGTCTTACAGGAGCCTGAAAAGTGGAAGAAACTAAAACAAGGCAACATGGAGCTCATCGTTGGTGATGGGAAAAGAGTACCGGTTCTTGCAACTGGAACATATTATCTTTCTTGTCCATCTGGCCTTGTAATTACTTTAGATAATTATTTGTTTGCTCCTGGTTTAACCATAAACATTATTTCAGTTTCTTTATTGTTTGAACAAGGATTCAAGTACGTTTTTAATGATGCTTTTATTTCTACCTACTTGAATGATGTCTTTTATTTTGAGGCTAAACCTCGAAGTGGTATTTATGAGATTGATATTCAAACAAACAATAACATATATAATCTTACTAAACGTATCAAATCTGGAATTAACAAACAATAACATATATAATCTTATTAAACGTATCAAATCTGGAATTAACGATACGTTTTTATGGTATTGTAGACTTTGCCACATAAGTAAGGCTCATGTGAAAAGGCTTCAGTCCGAAGGGATTCTTGAATCCACAGGGTATGAATCTTTTGATGAATGCGAATCTTGCTTAGCTGGCAAACTCACAAAGGATCATTTCACCCATGTTGGTGAACGGGCCAAGGATCTGTTAGCACTTATACATTCTGATGTATGTGGTCCTTTCAGAACCATGTCTAGAAATCACGAAAGATACTTCGTTACGTTTATTGATGATTATAGTCGATACGCCTATGTCTACCTTATGAAGCATAGACATGAAACCTTTGAAAAATTCAAAGAGTTTTAGAATGAAGTAGAAAACCAAGTTGGTAAAACTATCAAGGTACTTCGATCAGATCGAGGTGGAGAATACCTAAGCCAAGAGTTCACTAATCATCTAAAGGAACGTGGAATTGTTTCACAGTTCACTCCACCCGGCACACCCCAACTTAATGGTGTGAGTGAGAGGAGAAATCGAACCATACTTAATATGGTTCGATCAATGATGTGTAGAACTAACTTACCTCACTTCTTTTGGAGTTATGCTCTTATGACCGCCGCCCGCCTTGTCAATCTGGCACCGACTAAGAAGGTAGACAAAACTCCATATGGGATATGGCATGGGTCTAAACCTAATTTGTCTTACCTTAGAGTATGGGGATGTGATGCTTATGTCACCAGCGAGTCTGATGACAAGCTAGATCCTCAAGGCGAAAAAGTTATTTTCGTCGGGTACTATAACAGAAGTGGATATTACTTTTACCATCCTGATGCAAATATGATTTCCATCAAAAGGAAGGCATATTTCCTTGAGAAAGAGTTTCTTGATCGAGGAACTGGAAGTAATATTATGGATCTTGAAGAAATTCGAGAACCACAAACAAACGCTGATGTAGTCGGTGCGTCTGAACAACAAGAAATTATTGTTGATTCAGTCATAAATGCAAGCGTTCGTAGAAGTAGCAGAACTCGCAAAAAACCTGACAGATATCTTTGGAATCTAGAGGGTCCTGAGGTTTTGGTAGTAGCTGATTCTGGTGATGAACCTACTAACTACAAATCTGCTATCTCAGATCCGGAATCTGCGAAATGGCTAGATGCCATGAACTCCGAGATGCAATCCATGCGAGACAATCAAGTTGGGACTTGGTTAAGCTACCCCCGGTTCACGGGCAGTAGGGAACAAGTGGCTTTTCAAGAAAAAAACCGACATGCATGGAAATGTACACACCTATAAAGCACAGCTTGTTGCAAAAGGTTTCACTCAAACTCAAGGTGTTGACTACGATGAAACTTTCTCACCCGTTGCTATGATTAAATCGATCAGGATATTGCTTGCCATAGCAGCGTACTATGATTAAGAGATATGGAAAATGGATGTCAAAATCGCTTTTCTAAATGGACATCTCTCTGAAGATGTTTATATGGTTCAGCCTGATGGTTTTGTCGATCCACAATATCCAAATAAAGTGTGCAAACTGAATAAGTCTATTTATGGACTTAAACAGGCATCTCGTAGCTGGAATCTTCATTTTGATCAGAGAATCATGGAATTCGGTTTTGTCAAAAGTGAAGATGAGCCTTGTGTTTACAGGAAGATATACTGATCATTGGAAACAATATCCCAATGCTTAACAAAGTTAAAAATTAGTTGGGAGCTTGTTTCGCAATGAAAGATCTTGGAGAAGCTGCTTACATTCTAGGAATCAAGATGTATAGGGATAGATCTAAGCGGCTTCTAGGGCTTAGTCAAAGCACATACATAGACAAAATGATGACACGCTTTAAGATGGAAAACTCCAAGAAAGGAGGTGTTTCGATGACTAAAGGTACCGTGTTGAACAAATCTCAATCTCCTTCAACGGACATTGATATTAAGAGAATAGAAAAGGTTTCATATGCTTCAGCGATTGGTTCCATCATGTATGCTATGTTGTGCACTAGACCTGACGTCTCGTGTGCTTTAAGCATTACTAGCCGTTATCAGCAGAACCCTGGCTTTGCCTATTGGATTGTAGTTAAGAATATTCTGAAGTACTTGAGAAGGACTAAAGACATGTTTTTAATATTTGGAGGAGTTGAAGAACAGCTCACTGTAAGATGTTACACTGATGCTAGTTTTCAAACTGACCGAGATGACTCTCGCTCACAATCTGGTTTTGTATTCACGCTCAATGGTGGAGCTATCTCTTGGAAAAGTTCCAAACAAAGTGTGGTGGCAGATTCCACCACTGAATCTGAATATATTGCAGCATCAGATGCTGCAAAGGAAGCTGCTTGGATGAAGAAGTTCATAGCCGATCTTGATGTGGTTCCAAGTATTCAGCACCCAATCGAGATATTCTGTGATAACACAGGTGCCATTGCTCAAGCCAAAGAGCCCAGATCTCATCACAGGGCCAAGCATATTTAGAGGAAGTTTCACTATATACGGGACATAGTGAAACAGGGAGACATCGTGATAAGCAAAATAGACACAGATCAAAACCTAGCAGACCCGTTTACTAAGCCCATGACTCAGGACAAGCATGATCAGCATATGTATGCGATCGGGCTTAGATTAGCTAGTGATACGTTTTGATTTAGTATTTGGATGTACGAACTTTTAACAGTTATACTTTTGAATTCATTTTCATTTACTGATTTAAGTGCAATTATGAATCTTATAACTGTGTTCGATTTTAATACGTTTAATCCATGAATATTGTATTCTAAATTATCCGTAGTCAGTCAGACTTATGGGAACAATTCTGAATTAAGACTATTCTGAATTTAGACTCAAGGAGTTGACTTCTAAATTCACAGACCTTATTATGAATGACGTTGGATGTAACTCGCCACAAACCATCTTTATTATAAGATGCTTTGATACTGGTATACTCATTTAGTATCCTCTGACCTGAGGTGCATACTAGAACTTCCGTTTACCGGGGGTTATTCTTTAATCACTGTCAACCGCTGTCGCGAAACTGCCGGTCATAAAGGCTTTGATTGGGAATAATTCTGAAGTTCAGTGGGAGTTGTATGTAGTCAATAAGGGATTTTGTACTTTTACATTATATGTAACAGTTAGACATCGTGGCGCCCTCGTTGATTCAAACTGGTGAAGTGCGAGGCCTCACCCAAACTGTCTGTGTGTTTGATTGGACCATTTTGAATCTGGATCGAGAACAATAATGATTGATCTTCATATGAGAATTAACCTCAATGACTCAATTGATGTCTTTTACAGAAAGAATAAATGACTATGATTACCATAAGTCTATTGTCTTGTTGTAGTAAAATCTTACTAGATCAAGATGTTTTGGTTAATGACTTTAAAGTGTCATACCTTGTTGGGGGCAACCATGTGCAGCTAGAGCACCACTGACTGTCTACGTTAAGATTTAATCGAATACCGTCCAAGTGGGAGTTTGTTGGATGATGTACGGGTTCGATTAATTGACGTTGCCAACTGAGCTATGACCCGTAAGAGTTACACCTTGGACAACGATTTACAAACCCACGTAATTTAATTAATTGACGTTTACGAACTAGATCGGGTTTAATAATTTATAAAAATATAAATTACTTAACTAAAACGTTTAAGTGTTAAACGTTATTGTTCCGGGTTTTTTGGTTTGATACATGGGCTAATATTAATCTGACCGGGCCCGGGGCCCGCGAAAAGATTAATATTAATTATCAATATATAAGGATCATTAGGGTGGAAAATCCCTTCATCTTTTTGATTTACGGCTGAAAAAAAAAATCAAGAGGATTTATCCTCTTGATTCGTAAAGCCCAAAAACATTCTTTCAATTAATTGCTTTTGGCCGTGAGCATTCATACGCAATCCTCAATCGCGATTAGAAGCCTGTTAAACCACCTTCTGCCGCAGTCGGTTTCGATCATTTTGGTCGCACCCTTCTGCCGTGGAACCGAGACTCAATCCCGAGCACCCGTGTAATGTTCGTTTGTTTCTAGCAATTAATCGTTGAATCCTCGGTGTCTCAAACGGTTAATTATTAACCAATGTATATTATATCTCATCGATAGGTTAATAATATTCTGTATTTGTATTGTTTGTAACCCAGATCCTGTCGGGTTCAATTTTGGTATTTTGATTTTTACTCCGTTACGTTAACTATTATTAATCTGATTAATAATTATCAAATTTGTTTTAATAAATAAACCTAAATAAAATACCACTGACCCAACAACATATCTGACATCTTCAAATGCTCGTCCCATGAGTCCGCACTAGTATCCATGAGTCCGCGCTAGTATCGTACCCTGGTTGTTGAATACCCAAGTTGATAAAGAATATTACAAACGTCTTGTGTTATACAAGTTAAACATCCTAGTGGTAGCTTATTAGCTGACTCCCTGGTAAAGTCTCTCATACTCAACAACCATCGACGATTCCTCGTTTGCAGTCGAAATAAGAAACTCGATCTGTCTTCTGCAATTAAGGAATGGCAGCCATTTATAGCCTTTACATCATCAACAAATCAGGGGGTCTCATTTTCTACAAGGTAAATCCCTAAATCCCTAATCCCTAATCCCTAATCCAGATTCGATATTCATATTGGATCTTGTTTGATGATCCTAAAATGCGATAGGATTATGGGTTACAAGGAAGAATGGATACGAACGATAGCTTGAGATTGGCTAGTTTGTGGCATTCGATGCACGCCATCTCTCAGCAATTGTCCCCAATTCCGGGATGCTCTGGTATCGAACTTCTCGAAGCCGACACATTTGATCTCCATTGCTTTCAATCTCTTACTGGTATCTTCTTAATTCATACTCATTGGCTCACTGTTTGATCATAATTGAAGATGGTTATTTTCGTTTCAAATACTCCTTGGATTTCAAACTTTGATGATCATTATCTATCTATCTAGGTTAAATGTTGTAACGAACACCTGATGATGATGATGTTCTGTTCAATTTTGCAAGATAAGTTTATATCAGTTTTACCTTGAAGAGTGTTAATCTTAGATGTGGAATAAATGTTGCCTTCTTCAGTTGGTTTTCTTTCTAGGTAAAGTGTTTGTTTAAAGTCCCTAGCTACACTCCTGGACCCTGGTATTAATTTCTAAATGATCACGATGCATCCTCCTTTTTTCATGGATAATCTTCATACACACCAGAGGGTCTTCTGTGGGCTAGCAAGGTGTCTATCCTCAAATAGTTGAGGGTTTAAGTCATAAACATAGGCTGCAGGAAAATCATAAGACGTGTAAAATAATTACCAAATTTCAAGCATGAACTCTACAAGTCGTATATTCTCGAAGAATCGTTAAGACTTTGGTACATAAGTTGAATCCGTTGGTCTTAAACTATAAGAGGATGAATTCAAGCTTGACCTTTTCATTCACATCAGTCCCGTATATATACAGATATGTTCCTAAACTATTTAAGGATGAGATTACAGAATTAAATATAATATAATAAATCAGTTCCTATAGACCAGCTTGACTGAATAAGTCTATTCCTATACTTTAGCCTGACCAACTGTGGTACGGCTGTTATACACCATGTATATCAGCTAATATACCCCCGCAGTCGAAACAGGAGGTTTGCGGATGTTGAGTCTGTTTCGAAAGTCATCAAACAAGACATGTGGGACACCCTTTGTAAAGATATCGGCAATCTAGAAACGTGAGGGTACATGTAGTACCCGAACTTGTCCCTGGGCAACCTTTTCATGAACGAAATGAATGTCCAACTCGATGTGTTTGGTGCGTTGGTTCTGAACCGGGTTCTCAGAGAGGTAAATTGCACTAACGTTGTCACAATGCACCAAAGTCGCATGAGTTGGGGAATGATGAAGTTCCAATAAAAGGTTTCGTAATTAGCATGTTTCGGAAACGACATTTACAACCCTTCGGTATTCAGCCTCGGCACTAGATCGGGAAATAATCTACTGACGTTTCGAAGACCAAGAAATAAGGTTGTCTCCCAAATATACACAATATCCGGAGGTAGATCGTCTCGTATCAGGGCAACCGACCCAATCTGCATCGGTGTAGGATAGTAGGGAGTTGATCGAGGACTTGTGGAGGAATAGACCGTGTGAGATTGTTCCTTTGACATACCGTAAAATGTGCTTTAAGGCATTCAAGTGACAAGTGCGCGGGGCATGCATATGCATGCAGATTTGCTAAACCGCGTATCTGATATCGGGACGTGTAAACGTGAGATATTGGAGGGCCCCTGCGAGTTGACGATAATGTGTGCCGCCGTCTTCAAGAAGAGTGCCGAGCTGAGTTTGGATTTTGTGTCCATCGGTTAGCCGCGTTGCAAGAGCTCATGCCGACCCTCTCGAGTAATTCACTGGCATATTTTTGTTGAGATAAGAACAAAGAACCCTTATACCTGGTCACACCAAGACAATAGCTAAGGGGACCCAAGTCTTTCATTGCAAACTCGACAGCCAAAAGTTTCAAAAATCTATGTCTGAGGGTATCGGTGGAGGTGACCAGAATTATGTCATCAACATATAGCAAGATGTAGGCAATATTACGTCCATTTTTGTAGATGAAAAGAGAATTATCGCTCTTGCTGTGACGGAACCCTAAAGTGGAGACATAATAAGCAAATCTTTGGTACCAAGCCTTGGTGCTTGTTTCAACCCATATAGAGATTTCTTCAATAGACAAACATGTTTGGGGAAGCGTTTATCCCTGAATACCGGGGGCTGGTACATGTAAACTGTTTCTTGAAGATTACCATGCAAAAAGGCGTTCTTTACGTCTAGCTGGTGAATGGGCCGTGAGTGAGAAACAGCTAGGGAAAGAACTGTCCTGATTGTGGCTGGTTTTACCACCGGGCTGAATGTGTCTCCACAATCGATGCCAACCTGTTGGGACCTGCCATCACAAACTAAACGAGCTTTGAATCGCTCTAAAGTACCGTCAGACTTAAGTTTATGTTTGAAAATCCACATGCTACGCACAACATTCATATGATCATGCCTAGGGATAACTCCTACGTGCTATTGTCAGTAAGAGCTCGGAATTCGTCGGTCATGGCCTTGTTCCAATCGGGGTTACGGAGTGCATCGAGTGGGTTACGAGGAATGGAAGCGAGAGTGGTGGAAGTGTGAAGATTGAACGGTTGGTGAAGTTTAGAAATCCCGGACATGCTACGGGTGTTTATCGTCCGTTGGGGAGGTGGTGGAAGGGTGGGTATCGTGGTAGAGTGGGAGGGGGATTGGGAAGATGGGGGCCAGCAGGTTGCTGCTGCTGTGTGGAAGGCAAGTTTGCTGTTGTAGAACAATAAGAGTCAAATGCAGGTGTTTTGGTTTCAAAAGGTGTTGGTTGGGTCAGTTTGGCACGCCTGGTGTAGGTTTTTATGGAGGAAGTGAGCTGATCAGTTTGTGCAGTGGGCTGGTCGGGTTGTGTAGCGGGCTGGTCAGGTGGTGCAGTGGGTACAGGTTGTGTAGTGAGATGATCTGTTTGTGTATGAGTCATAGGGGTTATAGAAGGAGTAGTAGGGGCTGTGGAGAATGGGGACAGGCTACTAGACCAGAAAGAAGGGTGGATAGAGTGTGAATCAGTAAGGAATTTATAGGTTAATGGAGGAGAGGGATGAGGGTTCGAAAATAGGAAACTTGTTTCGTCAAAGATAACGTGTCTTGAAACTATTATCTGACGAGTTTGAATATTATAGCACTTATACCCTCGATGGTTGGTAGGGTGGCCAAGGAAAACACACGGAGTAGAACGTTTTTGGAGTTTATGAATGGTGGTGGAAGGAAACAAAGGGTAACAAAGACAGCCGAATACTCGGAGTGAGGTGTAAGATGGAGAATGGTTGTAGAGTATATGATTGGGTGTGAGGTTATTTAGGAGTTTGCTGGGAATAATGTTTAGGAGAGAAGTTGCATGTTGAAGGGCATGGTGCCAAAAGTTGGCGGGAACGAAAGAAGCTAGCATAGTTCGGATAATGTTGTTAATAGACCGTATCTTCCGTTATGCTTTTCCGTTTTGAGATGTGTGAGGGCATGAGAAACGGAATTGAAGGCCATGAGTTGAACAAAATGTGTGAAATTGGTTATTGTCGTATTCCTGTCCATTGTCGCATTGTAGGGTTTTTATATCGTAGTTGAATTGTGTTTTGATTAGGTTGTGAAATTGGAGAAAAGTTTGAAAAACTTGTGACATTTTGGCAAGTGGATATGTCCAAAGAAAGTTAGTTTTGTTGTCTAAGAATAAAAGATAGTAACGGTGACCACCCGAACATAAGACGGGGAAGGTCCACAAATCGCAATGTATAATTTCGAATGGTAAATATGTAAATGAAGTAGATGTAGAGAATGGGATTTTAAACTGTTTTCCAAACACACAAGAGGAGCAAACATAATCTAAATGTTTAGAACTTGAATTAAAAGACAAACAATGATTTAATGAATTTAAAATAGATGTGCCGGGGTGGCAGAGACGGTGATGCCACAAGTCTTGAGTGATGGAAGCAAAAGTAGATGGAGGTGTGATTTTAGTTGATGAGTTGAAGGTGAGAGGGTAGAGATCCGTCACATCTAAGAATGGTTGTCCATGTCTGGAAGTCCTTCACATTAAAACCAAACAGGTCAAATTCAATAGCAATACTGTTATCGGTGGTTAGCCGACGAAGAGACAAGATTTTTAATAATATTTGGTACATATAAAACATTACGCATGGTTAGAGGTGGGAAAGGATAGGGTAGAATTTGATGTCTCGTACCTTGAATTGTAATTTGAGACCCATTCCTGACAATAATATTCCGAAAAAGACCCTTATTAATATAGGACGAGAAATTACCTGATAAGTGAGTCATATGAGATGTTGCCCCGGTGTCCATGTAGCAATTTTGATCGGGTGGGTGCAAGGTCGTGGTGTACATAGGCTTGAGATGGTTTGTTACCAAGAAGTTCAGGTCCAGGGTTTGGCTGCGGGCTGTGCGTTGGTCTAGATGGGCTGTAGGGTTGAGTGGGGTAGGGGCAAGGAGGGTAGGCCCAGTTTTGGTGTTGTGACTGAGCCCACAAAGGCAAGCTGGGCCATTGGTTGTTGTGCCTTGGGTTGCTGTAGTTCTCACTGAAGTGTTGTGATCCACGGCCCCTACCTTTATTTGCCCTGCCGCGTCAACGACCACCATGACCACGAATACGCCCACGGGGGCTGTAATGTTGCTGCAAGTCATAATGCTGGTCGGACAGACGTGTGTGAGGTGGCCGAGTTTCGGTCGTTAGTAGGGCAGAATCGGCTGTAGGAGCAGCAATAGAGGAGGCTGCTTGATGGGACTTTCGTGTTTCCTCCAAGATGAGTTTGGACTTTGCTTCATAGAAGTCTGGGAGCGGTGTAAATTGCTGAATTATCATTGCTACAGCCTCATAACTTTCTGTTAGACCTGCAATTAATTGAGGCACCAATCGTTGGTTGTTGACTGGTGCATTGACGGCTGCGAGTTGATCTGCCAACATTTTTAAGGTTTGGCAGTAGGCTAAAACATTTGGGTGATTGGCAAGTTTGGTAGCAACAAACTTATGTTCCAAGTACACTGCCCGAGAGCTTTGATTGTCTTGAAAAATGTTTTCCAAGGCAACCCAGGCTTTACAGGCTGTAGTATTGGTGGTGAGGATGGTATGGAGCAAGTTGGTAGAAATTGTAGAATATATCCACTGTAGGACAATCGCGTCCAGCCTAGACCATTGTTGAACAACATCAAGAGTGGATTTGTCTTTGTCTGCAGCAGAGGAGGTAGGGGCTGCGGGAGGGGTGAAAGTGGGGTCGATATGATCATAAACTTCAAAGGCTCTGCAATGATTACGAAAGAGCTCTGCCCAGGAGTTGTAATGGCTGCCTTCCATTTCAAGGGTAAAAGGAATGAAGTTTTTGATGTTGGAAACTGTGATAGCAGGGTGGACTTTGTCCATGGCTGTAGATAAGATGGGGAACAGAAGGTGAAAGAGAAGAGAGGTGTAGTCGGACCAGAGGGTCGGTTGATTTCAGAGAAGAGCAGTGGCAGTTTAGGTTTTCTGGCTCGATACCATATAAGAGGATGAATTCAAGCTTGACCTTTTCTTTCACATCAGTCCTGTATATATACATATATGTTCCTAAACTATTTAAGGATAAGATTACAGAATTAAATATAATATAATAAATCAGTTCCTATACTTTAGCTTGACCAACTGTGGTACAACTGTTATTCACCATGTATATCAGCTAATATAAACCTATCACTCTTCTTCAAAATTCGAACGAGAGAAGATAGATTTAAGTTATATGTAATTGCATACACTAATTTGGAAGTTCATGTAGGAGGTATCATCTTGTTTAATTAATCAACAACCATTTTGCTCTTACAATTATGTCTATGTGGGTGAAGACGGGTACTTCATGCATTATTTTAGAAGTGTTGAAATCTATAGCGGATATGTTGAAGCATACAGCGGATGAACAATTAATATCGAAGAATGATAATCAACCAAAGAACAACTAATGATTCAAACATGAACTACACACTTGCATTAACAAGTAATTTGCAGAGTGTTTTCAAAGAAAGACGAAAAACAAGAGAGAAATCAGATCCCTCTAATCACTTCTCCCTCTTATACGCGGCTATTAACATTCATTAACAACCTAACTAACTAATCAACACATTATACCCCTGAACTAATACAAAAGTACAAACAAGTCCGTACACTTGTCTATTTTGACTTTACTCATAACAATCTTCAGTCAACATAGACTTTAACCAACACCTAAAGCTTCCACACAAAATTTAAACTTGAAACCTGGAAGTGACTTGGTAAACATATCAGCAGGATTAACACTAGTATCAATTCCAACAACCTCAACTGCACCAGAATTGACTATATCTCGAATGAAATGAAACTTGACATTAATATGCTTAGTTCTCTCATGAAACATATTATTCTTTGAAAGCTGCACTGCCCCTTGATTACCACAGAACACCACAAACTTCATCAACTTCAAACCCATCTCACCAACCAAACCCTGCAACCACACAACTTCCTTCACTGCTTCAGTCAGTGCTATATACTCCGCTTCAGTAGTAGACAATGCTACTACTGGCTGTAACTGTGCTTTCCAACTTGCCACATTATTAAGAACTTTAAATGCATACCCAGTAACTGACCTGCCTCTGTCCAAGTCCTTAGCAAAATTAGCATCCACAAAACCTTCTACAAACCACTTGTCATGAGAAGTATCACCAAATGACAAGCCCTATTCCTTAGTACCACTAAGATACCGCAAGATCCACTTGACAGCAATCCAATGAGACTTACCAGGAAAAGCCAAGTATCTGCTTAGTAGGCTAACAGGCCTTGTACAAACCATTAGATACATCAAACTCCCTACCATATTAGCATATGGAACCTTTTCCATGTACCTAACTTTTTCTTTAGATTTTGGGCATTCTTGACTTGACAACTTAAAATGTGAAGCCAAAGGAGTCTTAATAGGCTTACACCCTCTCATGCCATAGTTCATCAAGACCCTGTTTGTGTAAGAAGTCTGAGTGAGCCTTAGAAGTTTCAACTTCCGATCTCTGTGTATCTCCATACCCAATACCTTTTTAGCAACACCCAACTCTTTCATTTCAAACTCTGTCATGAGTAGCCTCTTGACTGCTGCAACCTCTTGTTTATCCTTCGCAGCTACTAACATATCATCAACATACAGCAACAAGTATAGATACTTTCCCTCATCATACTCTCTAAAGTATACACAACTATGATAAGAACTTCTATAGAAGCCATGAGTAACCATAAACTCATCAAATCGCTTATACCCCTGTCTTGGAGACTGCTTTAGCCCATACAAAGACTTCTTTAACTGACACACTTTGTCTTCCATCCCAGGCTCTACAAACCCACAAGGTTAAGACATATAGATCCCCATGTAGGAAAGCAGTTTTTACATCTAATTGCTCTAATTCCAAATCAAAACAAGCAACCATAGACAATAGTACTCTAATAGAGGTATGCTTTACCACTGGTGAGAAAATCTCAGTGTAATCCACTCCAGCCTTCTGAGTGAACCCCTTTGCTACCAATCTAGCTTTATATCTAGGACCTGTGCTCCCTGGCACACCTTCCTTCAGCTTGTATAGCCACTTACAAGCCACCAGCTTTTGACCTGCTGGTCTATCCACTAGTTCCCAAGTACCTTTATTTTCAGCAACTCACCAGACTCGAACTGGCCCCCTCTGTCTCAAAGGACTAGCTTTTTTGGGAGATCTAAAAATATATCCAAAACCTCCTCGGTAGAGGCCAGACATTCTACCTTTGTCGAATCGGAACCAATACCACTACATCGCGCTCGAACAGTTGAGCGGCCACCATTTTTTTGCAATGAAGCCATCTCCTCTTTCATTGCTTCACACCATCTTTCACTATGCTTTGAATTTCTGCATCTGAATAATTCAGTGGTTCATTCATGGATTCTTGTTCAGCTGCAATAAAGGCCACAACTGAGATATCTTCATTATCTCTAAACCTTAGGGGAGGTATGACCTTCCTTCTTGGCCTGTCCCTTGCAAGACTATACTCAGAAACATCCTGTTCTTCCTAACCTTTCTCTTGAAACTTTCCTTCGGAAGATCTGGACTTGCCTTCGGAAGATCTAGAATTGCCTTCGGAAGATTCAAGCTCCACCTCAAGTTGAACTTAATCATTCTTTGTGTCATTAGAACCGGACTCCCCACCTTTATTGCCCATCACATCTTTATAAACCATGCTTTCATGAGACACTACATCTCTACTAGTTATCACCTTAGGAGTGCCCTCAATCTTCCATAATTTGTGCCCCTTTACTCCTTCAGGGTAACCCAGAAAAACACATTTGCTGGCCCTAGGTTCAAGTTTACCTTGACTCACATGAGCATATGCCACTGAACTATGCCACTGAACCAAACAACTTCAGCCCACTATAATTCGCCTTACATCCAGTCCATACTTCCATTGGGCACCTCATATCCAAGGCCCTGGAAGGTGACCTGTTAATGAGGTAGGCTGCAGTAGTTACAACTTCTATCCAGAACTGCTTTGGAAGCCCTGAACTTGTCAACATACATCTTACCCTTTCCAAAAGAGTTCTATTCATGCGTTCTACCAGCCCATTTTGCTGAGGTGTTCCTGGAACAGTCAAGTGCCCAGCCATCCCATTCTGTTTACATAATTTGTTAAACTCATCCCCACAGAACTCAAGGCCATTGTCAGTCCTTAACTTCTTTACCTTCTTTTCTGTTTGAGTTTCAACCAGGACTTTCCATTCTTTAAATGCACTTAAGGCATCACTCTTTGCCTTTAGGATGAACACCCACATCCTTCTTGAAAAATCATCAATTATAGACATGAAGTAACATGCCTTACCTAGAGAATGAACTCTAGCCGGACCCCGTAGATCTGAATGCACATAGTCTAGTATCCCCTTGGTGGTATTTTTATCTCTGTTGAACTTTACCCTCCTGTGTTTTCCCATCCCACAAGTTTCACAGAACCCATAGTTGCTTTGGGTTAGCTTACCCAAAACCTGTTAACTACACAACTCACCAAGGCCTTGCTGATTGATATGGCCCAGCCGCCTATGCCATAACAGGGCTGTAGCAAGATGATCTTCGGAAGTAGTCACTGTGGTTGCCCCCTGGTCACCATGACCATCCATAACATAAGTGTTATTGCCTTGCCTTGATCTAGTTACAAGCACCAGAGCTTCTTTGCACAGCTTTACCATCTCTTAAACTTAGGAATGTACCTTACACCTTTAAGGGATAATTCACTCCCATTCTTTAACTTGAGCCTAACTGTGCCAATACCAAGAATGTCACATGGCTTGTTATCACCTAGCTTAGCAGTTCCAAGCTCTTGTCTCTTTAGTTCAGAAAAATACTCTTTAATTGGGGTCATGTGAAAGGAACAACCTAAGTCCATAACCCAACCTTCCATGACTTCATCATTAGTCACACTGAGAACATCAAAACTTTCATACCCTTCGGAAGAATCATCTTGTGCAGCACTGTTGATGTGATCCTTATGACTTCCACTAACATCATTCCTTTTCTTCTTTTATTCTGGGCAGTCTCTCTTGAAATGCTTGTTAGAATCGCATACAAAGCACCTCTTCTTGGTCTTAGACTTGGATCTTGATTGGCCCCTTTTCTTGAAGCCCCTTTGATCAGATCTACCCCTCACCATCAGCCCCTCTCCACCTTCATCCTTATGATCAGTTCGTTTCTTTAATTCTTTAAAATTCAATGCAGCTAGCACTTCTGCCATCAACAAAGTCTCCCTGCCGTACATTAAAGTATCCATGAAATGCTCGTAAGAGGATGGGAGAGAGGTGAGAAAGATGATCGCTTGATCTTCCTCATTTAATTCAACCTCTAAGTTCTCAAGATCCAAGATGAGCTTATTGAACTCATCTGTATGATCTTCTAATGACTTTCCTGGATTCATTTGGAATGTATACAACCTCTTCTTGAGGTACAGCCTATTGGCTAGTGATTTCGTCATGTCTAACGATTCCAACTTTGACCAAATCCCCGCCGCCGTGGTTTCCTTTGAGACTTCTCTCAACACTCGGTCACCAAGGCTGAGTATGATTAGACTGTGTGCCTTCTCCATGATCTCTTTCTTCTCTTTCGCTGTGAGGTTCCCTGGTAGGCGTTCTTCCCCGTTCAGTGCATCTACCACTCCGTTATGCACCAGCAACTCTCGCATCTTGACCCTCCAAAGCCCAAAGTCATTCTTTCCATCGAATTTCTCCAATTCGAATTTTGTCGACACCATCTTGTTCTTTCATCAGTTAATCGTTCACCGATCCGAGCCTTCACCTAGGCTCTGATATCAATTGTTGAAATCTACAGTGGATACGTTGAAGTTTACAGCGGATGAACAATTAATATCGTAGAATGATAATCAACCAAAGAACAACTAATGATTCAAACATGAACTACACACTTGCATTAACAAGTAAATTGCAGAGTGTTTTCAAAGAAAGACGAAAAACAAGAGAGAAATCAGATCCCTCTAATCACTTCTCCTCCCCTCTTATACGCGGCTGTTAACGGTCATTAACAACCTAACTAACTAATCAACACATTATACCCCTGAACTAATACAAAAGTACAAACAAGTCCCTAAACTTGTCTATTTTGACTTTACTCATAACAAGAAGTATGCTAATTTTCCACCAAGACTTTCAATTTGATGGTTATTGTTGTGATTTAGACCCTGTAGGTATGAATTATACCACTTATCATCTCATTAGTTCATTTGTTTTGCATATTTGTGGCGGTTGGGAGCTACATGGTTGTGTCAATCATGATAATCATTGTTTTTTGAGTGAAAATATTAGAGCACGGGAAACAAATCTATTGCCAACTAAACAGTTTTAGTTAAGAGGATGCATCTTTTTTAATCTTCACCTTCAAATTAGACCTCTGAAACTAACAAGTAAAAGGGTGGATTATAATTTTCCTCTTGCCATGGAACCGAACTCATTTTCTTCCTAGTGCATCACATTACCTCCCCTAGAAATTCACAGCTTTAAATAGAAACATCAAATAAGAACAAAAACACCTAGTTGAAGTTCATCATCCATCCAGGCTGTCAAAACTTCAGATTTTCTTCCTTCTAGACTTAAACATCATACTCTCTGTTGTATTATATTCTACCATGATATGCATTAGATGGACACAACTATCCTTGGCATGTGCCGTGCGCACCATCCTTTGTACATCTGGGAAACTAGATTGAAGATTCTTCATGTTAGTTTGACCCTTAAAACTGAAAGATCCGATTACATTCAGCTCTGGACCTTGTACATTGTAAACCACTACATTTTCTCTATTGAAATATAGCAGGTTACCATTTGATAACAAAGTCAAACCACGATTCATAGTTGTTTATATGGAGAGGTTTTAGTAGACTTGATTTCTGTATGAAAGTCTGTATTAGTTGCATTCTTAGGCCACTTTGTGGGACATGAGAATTTCGCACACTTTGCCAATATACTTGATGTTTTTCTGGCACTAAATAAACTAATGTTATTTGTTTTTGCCAAAGCAAAGTGCTGCCTTATTGATAGCCAATTTGGTACATCGAAAATGATTTTATAGTAAATTTACATGAAATTCAAGAGATAGTCTATGGTATGCAGGTGTTTAGACCAAGAACCTTTTGAAGACAAGTGAAATTTTATCTCAGATTTATAACTTGATGCATGTTTTTCTGGCACTAAATAAACTAATGTTATTTGTTTTTTCCAAAGCAAAGTGCTGCCTTATTGATAGCCAATTTGGTACATCAAAAATGATTTTATAGTAAATTTACATGAAATTCAAGAGATAATCTATGGTATGCAGGTGGTTAGACCAAGAACCTTTTGAAGACAAGTGAAATTTTATCTCAGATTTATAACTTGATGCATGTTTTTTTCATCATTGAAAGACCATTGGTGTATCACTTAATGCCCTCTCATTATATGTCCTCAGACTTTGATATTACCCATCGTTTGTTTGCCCCAAAGTAGAGAACTTCTGCATTGGCATGAAATGGTTTTAGTACATTCTGGAGTAGTTAATTATTCTGTCTCTTTATGTCCATCCTTTTTGCTTCTAGTGTGCTGTAAGGTGTTGCTGAGCACCCCATAGTATGTCTGATTGCTCTCCTGATATATATAGAGGTCATAACTTCTGATAAATAGAAAAAGGGTTAATTGTATAAATATCACAAGCGAGGGATGTGGGTCCGTGATATGCTGCGGGCATAAGATGCTAGCACGTACAGGCATGACTTTCTTCATGTACTTGTGGCTGTAACAATTAAGTTCAAATATTATTTATATATTTTAATGCAGAAGCAGATGCATATTTTAAAATACAGTTTGTTGGCATATGTACATAAGGAGCTAATAGTAGGTTCCAAACGTTTACTTCCCTCAAATCAAGCCAAATTGTTATGCATTTGTTCACACATTGGATGAACTTGCATTGAAAAAGTTTAAATCTTATATTAAAAGGGGTTGATCAGGTGAATCTGAACCTAGCACAAACAACTAAATGGGTCACTCGTGTCGACCTTCTCATGACGAAAAAGCTTTTTAGCCCCAGTAATAACTTATGGTGATTGCTACAAAACTAAATTTTATATTACCTTGGTGAAATAAGCTTTAGAACTTCTCAAGCATCACTTTACTAATTAGTTGTATATTTGGCAGGAACAAAGTTTTTCGTGGTATCTGAGCCTGGAACACAAAATATGGAGAATTTGTTGAAGCATATTTATGAACTATACACGGATTATGTTTTGAAGAATCCGTTTTATGAGATGGAGATGCCAATACGGTGTGAACTGTTTGATATCAACTTGGCACAAGCAATACAAAAAGACCGTGTTTCATATCTAGGGCGATGAAACAAAGGTTTTGCAGACACACCACATTTATCTACCCGACTGCTTTCATTTGGATTACTTGAGCAATTGAATTAAGGATTGTCTGTTAAGTGATCTTATTATTTTGCAAATATATTAGACGTATCGTTTGAAATGTGCTGAATATGTTTCTTGTATGGATCACTTCCTCGCCATTGATTTTCTTAAGTTACTTCCCTATCATAAAATAGTAATTCATGTGGTTGCTTAGTTCCCTCTTAGGAGAATTTTGGAAGTTAGCAACTCTTCCATGTATAAATTATGCTGGTGTATCTAGGGGCTAGGGTGATAATTCTTGATAATTCAAAACACAATATTAATTCAACACGAAAATAATCATGTTTTAGGTAACGGGTTGTACCATAAGTGAAGGTCTAAAATTTAAATTAAACAATATGATAAAAATATATGAGTTTAACACACCATTTCATATAAGATCTATTATATACATGCTACAACATGTTTCTAGACAACCAGTTTAGCTTGTTTGTAACGTGATTACGACTCACTCGACTCATTTGAGTGAATTTGATACATGAATTGGGTAAACAAAGTACACGTTTGACATAACTAGATATATGTATTGTGATCTCATTCATCAATTTTTAACCTCTCAACTGAAACCCTCTAACCTTATATAGTTATAACCACCTAAGATGTGTATATGTTCTAATTCTCTTTAAAAAATGTCTGAAACATGGATAATGCTATGACTTTAAACTATTTTAAAATGCTCCAACTCATCTGCATATATATTCAAAAACTAAATATCAAAACATGCACAGTGTTTCAAGTAGAAAACATGTGTAGTGTACTACTGTTGTTGAAATGAGTTGTTAACGAAGATGACAAAGAAGCTGACAGGCTATCCACACCGAGGCACCGAGCCAGCAACATCTCTAAGAGAGGCTAGTGCCTAGCCAACAACCTGAAGTATATAAAGATGAAAATATGAGAACTATAAGACTCTTGATCATTGTCATGATTACAAGCAAAATAAGATTCACCATCTATATAGTAAAACATAAGAACAAAGAATCTGTAGAGAGACTTGTATGTAGTTTTTCAAGGGTTCAAGTCAAGTAGTAGTTTGTGGAGACAGCACAACGGGTCTTAAAGCACCTTCTGGTCATAGGTAGAGAATTGACGGGAGGGAGAAGACATTCAAAACCATTGTAACATGCATGCATAATACTTCCTTGCAAGCACCTTTTTAGCAACAACATGTGCAAGTTACATACAAAAAGAAGTTAATTAATGATTAACAATTTGAATAATCTTTCCACTGCAACTTGTGGTCGTACATGAGGAGAGGGGAGACAATCCATCTTTAAGTATTTAGTCAAAGTATGCTAATCTCATTTCTTTATCATTTACACTACTGCCAATCTATTTACAGCTATTATCCGGTAAAACAGATTACATTCAATCTAGGTCTATGATGTAAGGAAATCTCTCCCGTTTCATTAACAATATTAGTTAGATGCAAGCATCGTTTTTAGAACTGGACCGCGTGGACCAGTAACCAAACAGAGAACCAGCCTAGTTATATCTAATCTGACAATTTCTATTTGAATAGATCTGTTATTAGTACTGATGAACTGGACCAAGAGGTTGGATTCGATTGTAATTTTTTTTTTTTAAAAGTTTCCATCAAAATGTCTCTTTTTTCACAAGATATAGTATTCCATGATCAATATTTAGTTATTTTTTTAGTTTGTTCAAATTATAAATCCATATTAAAACATATACTATGATAAAAAACTGGTTTTTTGTTACCTATGATATCATTCGGTTAGACTAGTGGACCAGTAAGAAAGCTGGTTGGTTGTCCATCTGATTCTGAAAATAAATGTAAATGCGTGCACGTAAAAAAATGCATGTTTATGCCTTTATATGAAATTGATCCAAACCCAAATACATAAATTTATGTATTAGTCACTTATTGTAAAAGACATTATTTGCTTATAATTTACTTCTTGGTCAAATACTAAAAAAAACCAATATACTTTCAGTTTTTTCTAACAAAAATCTCAGTACAAATTTTTGCATGTAAAAAACTAAGTACTTTCTATTTTGTCCCATAAAAATCCCTTAACAATTTTTACACATAAAAAACCAACACACTTTTACTTTTTACATAAAAACCCTTCAACAGAAAGTATGTTAGTTTTTTACGTGCAAAAAACCGTTTAGGGATTTTTATGTTGAGGGTTTTTTATTTGTGAAAAAACAAAAAGTATGTTGGTTTTCTATGTGCAACAATTATTGAGGGACTTTTACGAGACAAAACAAGAAGATCTTGATTTTTAAATGCAAAAAGTTGTTCAGAGATTTTTATAAGAAAAAAACTAAAAGTATATTGGTTTTTTATCTTCCATTTACCTAATTATATGTATATTACTGTTTCTCTGAATAATAATCGTTACTCTGATATTCAACTTACTTTATTACTATATATTATTTCAACCAAATAAAAATACAGGTAATGATGACTAAGCTACTTTTACTTACCATTTTGTAACCTTATAGATTATATATTATTAGAAACATTTGTTTTAACTTGTAGGGACTAAAAAGGGTTGGAACACTAAGAGCGGAGGATTCGGACCTCCATTTTGGCAGTGGAGCACAAGTTGCTCATATTGTTGCTAAATGGCATGTGAATGCTTGCTATGTGCCTAGTTTGATTATGAATATTATTTCAATTTCTCATTTGCATAAACAAGGTTTTCATTATGTTTTTTCATGATGATGACATTTTAGTTTATATAAATAACACATTTTATTTTAACACTAGGCTTCATAATGGTATTTATGAAATTGAAACAAGCAGTTGATGTGTTTATATTATAAATGTTTTATATATAAATTTATCTTGTTTTTAGCATTTTTGTTTCATGACAAAAGAAACTTGATTGGCACTTAATCCCTCATATTATGAATTTTTGGGTTTGAAGATAGTTTGTGAAGCTTTATCAAGAATCTAAGTGAAAGCGAATTAGAAAATAAACCTTCAAGACCTCATACAAGCTTCAACACACATTATATGCCTAGGTTGTTTTCCCGCTTAAGCACTCATTGTTTGACCAATTCTTGGCCACACCCCCCCCCCCCCCCCCCCCCCCCCCCCCACCAGTCACGCCCCATGCCCAGGGCTAGGAATAGCCACACCCCCCTCTTCAAGACACGTCCATGCCCCCACCTACCTATAAAAGCAATATCAGACTCTCATTCATGCAACATATTTGGGCTATTCCAAACTAATTTCTAAGCACTTCCAATGATCCCAAATAACCTTGCAAGTCCATATTCATCAACATTAAAATGAAAAAAATCCAAGCTAATATACACACTTATCTCTTGTTCATGGACTTTATTGTATTTCAATAGATTTAGCCTACATATGTGCTTTAGTGTCGTATTAATTTATATTATGAACTAATTTCTCTTGTGTCACCTTGACTTTTGATGAATCTATGTTTTTATTCTAGAGATTTGTATGGATTTAACATGTTTGTGTTAATGTCACGGTGTCACAAATTGGAAGCTCCTAAACTTAACTTCTCAAATCTTGACTTCAATAAACAAATTTGAAGTCATGCCAAGAGTGACCATCAACAAGTTACATCCAGTAGAGAACATAATTGGTGGAGCAAAAGAAGTTTGTACGAGAAGTAAAACTCATGAAGCAAACTTATGTTTATACTCATGTTTCTAGTATTAACTAGAACCAAAGAAACATTAAAAGAGAATAGCTAGGTATAAGCTACAGGAAGAACTTTTATAGTTTCAATGACAAAAGGTTTGAAACCTATGTGCACTTTCAAGAGGGAATATTACAATAGGAATAAAATAGGTTATCAGAAACATTAACGATGACAGAGCTATGGTGATTAAGGATAAGGTAAAAGTAGTGGTACAAGGGTACACTATCACACCCTCAGGATTGGGTCACCTTGAGTCGTGTGAGCCGATAAAGATCGATTGATTATTTTATTCAAAAAACCAGTTTTAAAGGTTTATTGGCATTGGAATTTCATTTGAAAACAATATTTAACTAAAATCTTACTTCAAAACTGAATCATACTTTGATTCATAACATCGTTATACAATGATCATGTTTACGTTCACAAGCCACATGATATAAAAACTAGAGATGCGTCCATCTCTACTTTCAGCTTGTACAACTCAAATATTAACGTTAGATACACCCAAAGAGTTTAAAATTCAATATCAATGGTATGTTGATGAATGTTATTCATCATACCCAAATTATTTTTGTAATCAAGCATGAGCATATTAATTTAAGATTAATCATGCTAGTTTTATAGGATGAAGTACACATCAAGATCTTTCATTGTACAATAGTTTGTTATCGAGACACTCGTGAGACTGTCACTGCCTAAGGAGTCGTAATCCTTTAGGCACCAAACCATTACCAGCCATGCTTAGGCATAGTACCCTTTTTAAGGTCCTACGCATAACATGTGTATCATTTTTAACCAGACCACGTTTACAATCTTAGTTTGATGCTTCTGTTGTATTTCACCAACATACATTAATAAGTTAACTATAACTCATGCTGGTTTTCAAGGTAATGGTGAATCATACGGATTCATGAGTTTTGTTTTAATAAGTTAACTATAACTTAAGTTGAGTCTTGTCTAAGTTCTCTGGTTAGTTTTCTAGAGGCTTAAGTAGTACTTCAGCTATTCACTAAGCTAGAATCGTTTGCAGAAACTTCACGTAGCTTTGAATCTTTGGTTATTGACCATCGGGTTGGGAATAAGTAAAGGAAGAGCTCAGCACGCAAATCAAATTTAAGTGTGTGAAAATTTAGGTGTGGGAGTCGAGAAAACAAGCTGAGACTCACCGTTTTATAGGTAAGGTCCGCTAGTCGATGCGCCCTGCATCAGGTGTCACTCTTGCATGTGTGACCTGTGTCGCGCATGCATTGCCTCAAGCCCATTTTGGCAATGTGGACCGCATCTAAAGCCAATGTAGCCCGTATCGGTGTCCACGTGTCTAACACCTGCCTATTAGTTAGCATCCACGTGTTGTCTCCGTATAGTTTCTTTGGCCAAGTCGATTAGCCACTCATCCACTATCTGATGTGCCCTTCATCTACTATCAGATGTGAGCCGCATTGGCCTTACTTTCCTAAATTTTGATTTTTCTTCATTTTTCCCATTACACTAACTCTCTAGCCAGCCAGGGCGCTTTGCCCCTTGGATTCCACCAAGGGCTGCGCCCCCAAAACCCCACTGTCTAGTGGATGCTTTGTGTCTAGATTTTAGTAGTGTTACATACACCCAAGAGGAAGGCGTGGATATGATGAAGTATTTATTTTTGTAGCAAGAATAAAAGCAATAAGGATGTTTCTAGCAATTTTTGCTTCAAGAAACTTCATAGTCTTCCAAATAGATGTAAAAATTGCATTCTTGTATGAAGTAATAGATGAAAAAGTGTATTTTTGCCAGCCTCGGGATTTTAAAGATCTAAAGATTCCTAAATATACGTACAAGTTTGATAAGTCCCTTTATGGCTTATATCAAGTACTTAGGAAGTGGTATGAGACTCTTTTAAATTTCTTGATAGAAAATAGACTTACAAGACATTGGAGTCCTTTTTTTTAGCTTTATTAAGCATCCTCGCATACCTTTCCAATTTAATCTAGTTTAAAGTTTTAGGATAAGTTCCAACGGAGAACCAAACACCTTTATTAAATTCTTTGTGACTTTCATCCTTGTCAAAGATGTTTATTCATTCTCTTTTGAGCTCTTGAAGCTTGTTGTGAGCTTCAAATTCATCTTCATGCAAGCAAATGTGACGATAAAGTTCTCTCAACAGTAGGTTTGCAACAATCTATATTGTCATGAATCTTGTAGGGTTAATAAATCTGAGTGTAGCCATGGTGAGATAGTCTTCAACCTCCAGATTATCTTCATTTATTTTTATGGATGGTTGAAATATCTTCCAATCTGTAACGCCCACTTCCCAAGGCACACTCCAGGGAGCGTTACTCATCAGATATACATAACACATAGTAATCTAAATTCATAACGGAAGTCTAACTTTGATTAACATCATAGCATACTGTACATCTGGCATACTAGATAATATATTACATCAATTTAACTGGAGATCCAAATCTTCAATTACTTCTCTAGACCTCTATTTTCTCATAAGCTAGCCCGTAATCTCCATGTGCAATCATTTGGCACCATGTGCATTTGGACTCAGCATAAAGCTTGTTCATGAACATAGCACCTATTGCATCAAGTAGATACAACCATGGCAAACATATAGGAACAAAGTAAGCACAGTATAAATTCACATAGCCAGGCTATATATACAAACTCCACTGGCTAAAGCAGAATCATACAAGCAACCCTCAAGCATCATATCAAGAATTGCCACCTATCACAGATGCTATTGATAGTCAATTCTTCAGTTATTACCGGTTATTAGAACAACACATCCCATTTTACAAATCAGTTCAGAGGAACTCACCTGTTTAATAGTTGCCTAACAGTTGATAATTGTTCCTAGTACAATATGATAATACCTCAAGGTCCTTATACAGTTAAGTAATCCTAGGTTAGGTAATAATACAACTAACTAGTTATTGTCATGTTTGTGTTGGATTATATGAGGTTGGTGCAACCAAAACAACACTTAGAACAATTTTGTGTACAAATTGAAGAAGTCTTTCGAAGACAAAACTACTCTTCCACAGCTGTGTCAAAGATCTTCTGAAGCATTATGTCTGAAGAGCTTTCGGAGGAAAAACTAAGACTTCCGAGACTAAGTAGTTTTCCTTCCGAAGTATATGAAGAACTTCCGAAGGATAGAAAAAAGTCTTCCGAAGACCAAGCAGTTCTCCTTCCGAAGTATTCACACTTAGAAGATCCAAGATAAAGTCTTTCGTAGAATAAAGTCATAAAGACCTGTAGAAGATTTGGAAGAAGTTGTTTCTTCTGAAGTATAAATGGCCTCGGAAGAACTTATTCTTCTGAAGCCATTTAGCTTCGGAAGAATCAACTATGAACCAGTGGACAAAAGTATGGTCTGTCTGACAGACTCTGATACACTGCATGGTGCTTTTCCTAACCCATGCAGTTAACCATACTTTAATCCACTGTTCACCTTTTCAACTTAGTACATATACCATTCTTAGTTGGTGCCAAAAGGTAAGTCATGGACCTGTCATTACTACCTTATCTAGGATATTATTTTATCTTAGATACTTTACTTCTAGCAATGTAGTATTTGTCTAGTTGTAGATTCCAACTGGTTTTCCAAGTATAACCGGTTGTAGATAGTAGTATATATAGTTTCTCATTGTAACTTATGTAGTATGAGCTTAAGAGTCTTGTAATATTGAGTTGAGAAGTAATATATACAAGTATCTTGAAAACCATTCTCTTGTTTATTAACTTCGAATATTATTATCAACTTTAGTTTGAGACTCTGTGTTTCATCGATCAAGTGAGACTTAGTGAGTTCTGTGTTTAGAGTCAAAACAGATCCTATAATTGGTATTAGAGCTTCAGGATCTTGATTGTGAGATCTAACCATCCCAAATCACTCTTGTTTCTTCACACTCACTCACCCAGCTCACTTTAATGGATCTTAACCAGAAATTTTCTGAGTTCGAAATGGGAACCATGACCAAGGCTCCTATCATCATTCTTGATGATTTTGGAACTTGGTGTAAACGTATTGAAGGGTTCATCAAGTACCAAGATAGCCGCATGTGGAAATCTGTCACCAATGGTCCTTACGTTCCTAAGGTAGCAGCCCCAGCGGGTAATGGTGCCATGATTGAGAAGGCCATTGAAGACTACTCTGATGAAGACTTCAAGAAAATAGACATTGACTGCAAAGCAATGACTGCTCTTCTAACAGCCATACCAAACTCCATAATGGTTGGCTTTCAGCAATGCGAGTCAGCCAAAAACTCTTTGATACCTTGAAGCTGATGTACTCTCGTTCCACTGAATCCAAGGAGTCCAAGAAGGATGTACTGAAGCAGAAGTTTGAAAACTTCACATATATCATTAGTGAGACCTTGAGCCAAAAATACTTCAGGTACATGAACTTGATCACCTCTCTTCAGTCTATGGGAGTGGATAATCAGAAGAGAAACATTGTAAGGAAATTCATGAGTGCACTTCCTCATAAATGGACTTTCTATTGTGTTTCTATCAAGAGAAGTGAGAATCTTAACACTCTCACCATGATTGAACTGTACGGAATCCTTGATGGATACCATATGGAAATGGAGACTCAGAAAAGCCAACAGATGAACCGACCGTCAAATCCTGCTGTCAGCAATGCTCTACATGTTGATGAAGGATCAAGACAACCTTAGTTGTACCTGAACTATTCCTAACAGCCATCATCTTCCTCTAGGCCATACATCACATTCCCTAAGACACCCAGGTCTCAACAGGCTCAACACACTCCTTTTCAGGATAATTGTGCCTTTGTCTCAGGAAGTGAACACTCTGGAGATTTTCAATTTTGCTTTGATGATCTAGAGTGCTTTAGCCCAGATGACATTGAGTACATGGACATTGTCCAACAGATGGCTCTCCTGACCTACAGAGCAAAGAAGTTCTTCAAAAGAACAAGAAGGCAATTCCTTCAGAATCCAACCAATAGCAAATTTGGATTTGATAAAAGCAAAGCCAAGTGCTACAACTGTAACCAGCTTGGTCACTTTGCTAGGGAATGCAAAGCTCCAAGATCCAATCCTGGAGAAACTCAAGCCTCCCAACATCCTAGGGCTACACCAAAACCTGCTGAGCAACAAACTACGGCTATTGCTCAAGAAGTTGACTGGAGCTTCATGGTGTAAGATATCACTCCTGCTCAAGCACTCATGGCTGGAACTAAAGATAGGAAGGTATGTGAAAACCTCTGTACTCCAGCTTGTATTGCTAAGGTTAAACTTTATCAGGATTACAACAGGGAAATTAAATCCAATATTGAGTCCTTGAACATCCTAAAATCTGATTTCAAGAAAGCAGAATCTGACTATAAACTCAAAATTGAAGAGTTAGAGAAAACTGTTTCCTCTTTAAAACATGAACATACAAACTACAGGACTCAAATAAAGGATTTAATTTCTAAGTTAACTGAGGCTCAAGCCCAGCTAGTAATAGCTGAGGCTAAAGCAAAGAAGTATGCTATTGAAGAGCATAACTTCAACACCATCATTGCATCTTCCTCCCACTCAAAGGTGTGTTATCAAAACAAAAATAGGTTGGGAACCAATAAAATTACTCCACCAAACTCTTATGTGTCTGTTAGATAGCCAAGATGTGGCACTCATGAGCAAGAGGTTCCAACTGCTGACCCACTACCTAATGAGCAAAAGAATGATGCAACTATGGTGACCACTACAGGGATGAATAAGGTAGAAAACCACATTCCCACCGCTGATGTTCTGCCCCTTACCACCAAAGAAAGAAAGAACAAAATTAAGGCAGTAAAGAAAACTACCAAGAAGGTGACTGAGTCTAGGATGAAGATAGATACCAGATAAAAGGGTGTATTCATTTCAGTCGGATTCCAAGTGGTTTTTTGAAACTCTAACCCAGGAAAGGAGTGTAGTACCAACATTCCTATCCAACTAAAGGATCAGAAGTTAAAAGGGAAAGCTGTTGAAGAAAAGGAATGTAAGAACCATCAGCCATCACGCCCCATCAAGAGTAACATTGAGTGCATAATTTATGGTCTGCATAACCACATAGCTAAAGATTGTTACTACAATCCTGCAAGCACACATTATGCAACCAATGTTAAAAGGAAAGGAAAACTTATTTCCAAAAATCATTCTTCCGAAGAAAAAATAGTCTTTCGAAAGCCAAAGAACAAACAAAGGAACAAAAGGAATCCTTTGAAATCTTTCGAAAAGAAAGTAGTCTCGGAAGAAGGTCATGCTGCTCAATCCTCTTCAGGATCATCTACACTGGTCAACCATAGGATGGTATGGAAGAACAAAACAGATGCTGCAGCCAGTATCTCTTCCTCATAACACAAATTGAACCCACTTGCCTATACTTTGGTTCAATTAAATCATCAACATTAGAAGAACCCAAGACCAACAAGGCTAGGGTTTCTAATAGTAACTAATCATCTCACTTTATATTCAAGGACATCCACATGACAAGAATAGAAATATATGGATTGTGGACAGCGGATGCTCCAGGCACATGATAGGGAACATATCTCTTTTTCAATAATTTGAACATTTTGATGGAGGTCCTGTTCAGTTTGGAGGTGAAGCCGGAGGATACATTTTATGGTAGAGGTAGTGTATCCAATGGTAAGTTAAAAGTTGACAAAGTAAACTTTGTTAGACAGCTTGAACACAATCTGTTAAGTGTTTCTCAATTCTGTGACCAAAAGCACCAAATGCTTTTCACAAAACATGAGTGCATTATTCTCAAACCCAGGATGACAATTCCTCAGGAATTGGTGCTTCTTAGATCTCCCAGGAGAGGGGATATGTACAAGCTGGACATGAACAATGCTTCCCCACTGGGTGAAGTATCATGCTTTCTTTCTAAAGCCAATGGTGATGAGTTAACTCTTTGGCATAAAAGAATGTGCCATGTTAATTTTAAAACCATAAACAATTTAGTTAAAAATAATTTGGTACATGGTGTGCCTACAAAGGAGTTTTTCTGTAAAGACAACTGTATTGCTTGCCTAAAAGGAAAACAAAACAAGGTCACTCACAAATCCAAAGAAGTTAACTCTATCACCACTCCATTACACTTATTGCACATGGATCTTTTTGGTCCCACAAGTATAATGAGCATTGGAAGGAAATCATACTGCCTTGTGCTTGTTGATGATTTTACAAGATTCACTTGGGTATTCTTTTTAAGAACTAAAGATGAAACAGTTGAAACTTTAAAATCTTTTATTCTTAAAATTGAAAATCAAAAGGATCACAAGGTGAAAATCATTAGAAGTGATCAAGGGACTGAGTTTAAGAATCAAGTTCTTGACTCATTCTGTAACTCAAAAGGGATTGCTAGAGAATATAGTGCTCCTAGAACTCCTTAACAGAATGGTGTTGCTGAGAGGAGGAACAGGACACTTATTGAGGCTGCAAGAACAATGTTAGCTGATTCAAAGCTGCCTCTAACTTTCTGGGTAGAGGCAGTCAGCACTGCATGTTATGTGCAAAACAGAGTTCTCATTGTTAAGCCTCATGGGAAGACCCCTTATGAGCTATGTTACAAGAGGCCACCATTCATTGGCTTTCTTAGGTCCTTTGGTAGCAGGTGTACCGTACTCAACACAAAGGACAATTTAGCAAAATTTGCTGAAAAGTCGGATGATGCTATCTTTTTTGGATATTCCTCCACCTCTATTGCTTACAGAGTATATAATATCAAAACTCAACAGTTTGAGGAATCATCTAACATTGTTGTTAATGAGCACACTCCTTGTGTTAGAGTGAATGGACCTGAATACATTTTTGATTTAGATTTGTTTCCAAACTATTCTAAACCATCTTGTGAGAATATTTCAGTTGGAACAGGAACTCAAAGTGACCCATACGAAGATCAACTATTTGAGCTACCCAGACCTATTTCCAGTTCTCCAAGAAGAAATGAAGAACAAGCTCCTACTACTGAAAGTCCTGAAAGCATGAGTATCTCAGGAAACAAAGGAGCTTTAACAAATTGTCAACTCACTGAGACTCATAACCTAGAAGTTGACAATTCAAACACTCAACTCCAAGCTGATGAAGATAGTGACATGGAGGAACAGGCAACTATTGGTGCTGCTTCACAACATACTGACATTAATGATGTAACTCATTCATTCAATCAGTCCTCATTGAATGAATGTGAGACATCAACTGGAGAAGGTGTTCGAAGTTCTGAGAAAAACTTCTCAAACCTAGACCTATCTATGCACTAGATGTGATTCCTAGGCTTAGGATACACAACACTCATCCAGCTGAAAATATTATTAGGGATGTATCATAAGGTGTGAGAACAAGAAGTCAGACCCATAATGGAATGTATGCTTG
Organism: Flaveria sonorensis; assembly: GCA_025506505.1. Taxonomy (NCBI): domain Eukaryota; kingdom Viridiplantae; phylum Streptophyta; class Magnoliopsida; order Asterales; family Asteraceae; genus Flaveria; species Flaveria sonorensis. The sequence continues at coordinate 35,898,124 of CM046440.1, read as the reverse complement.
TACTCATGCTTTCTTTCTCAAATGGAACCAAAGAAGGTGGAAGAAGCCCTCAAGGACAACAATTGGATTGAAGCTATGCAAGAGGAATTGCTTCAATTCAAGAGGCAAAATGTATGGAATCTATGTCCTTTGCCACCCGGTCAAGTCCCTATTAGCACCAAGTGGGTGTTCAGAAACAAAAGAGATGATAGAGGTTTGATCATCAAGAACAAAGCAAGACTTGTTGTTCAAGGATACACACAAGAAGAAGGCATAGATTACACTAATTTCTTTTCACCTGCTGCAAGACATGAAGCTGTGCAAATCTTCCTTGCTTTTGCAGCATCCAAGAACTTAACAGTCTATCAACTTTATGTCAAATGCGCATTTTTGTATGGAAATATAGACAGAGAAGTCTATGTGTGTCAGCCACCTGGATTTGAAGACCCACAACATCCCAACTATGTGTGCAAACTGGATAAAGCTCTTTATGGGCTGCATCAAGCACCTAGGCTGTGGTATGAGACTTTGTCTCAGTTTCTTCTAAAAAACGGCTACACCAGAGGCACCATAGACAAGATATTGTTCATAAAGAAATCTGGGAAGGACATGTTGCTTGTTCAAGTCTATGTCGATAACATCATATTTGGTTCTTCAAATGACTAAATGTACAAAGACTTTGAAAGCATCATGAAAAAGAAATTTGAGATGAGCTCGAGGGGAAAGATGGATTTCTTTCTTGGGATTCAAGTGAAGCAGATAGAAGAAGGATTCTTTATCAATCAGTCTAAGTATGTCAAGGACATCTTAGAAAGATTTCAAATGAAAGATTGTAAGACAGCCAAGACACCTATACCCAGAAATCACAATTTATGTCCTGATTCTAAAGGGGAGGATACTGATCAGCATCAGTACAGGGCAATTATTGGATCTCTGATGTATCTCACAGCTAGTAGACCTGATATCATGTTTGCAACTTGCATCTGTGTAAGATATCAGGCTGCTCCCAAGGTGTCTAACCTAATTGCTGTCAAAAGGATTCTTAGATACCTCAAAGGAGCTCCTAAATTGGGTCTTTGGTATCCTAAAAATAAGGATTTCAATCTCTATGGGTATCTGATAGTGATTATGGTGGCTGTAACATTAATAAGAAATCCACATCAGGAGGATGTCAATTTCTTGGTGGAAGGATTATTTCCTGGCAATGCAAGAAGCAATCATGTGTCTCTACATCAACTGCTGAAGCTGAATACAATGCTGCTACGAGTTGCTGTGCTCAACTGCTATGGATTCAAAATCAAATGTTAGACTATGGATTCAACTTCATGAATACTCTTATCCATATAGACGACACGAGTGCTATTTCCATTACAAAAAATCCAGTCAAGCACTCCAAGACAAAGCACATTGACATCAGGTATCATTTCATTCGAGATATTCATGAGAAACACTTGATTAAACTAGTAAAAGTTAATTCAAATGAATAATATGCTGACTTGTTCACCAAAGCCTTTGATGAACAAAGATTTAAATGCTTAATCACAGCTATTGGGATGATTAACCTTGACTAGTTTATTTTTCTTTTTGAAAACCTTTTAAAATGTGTCTTGTTTATGTTGTCTAATTACAATCTAAGCCCTGTTACTAAAGTTTTTCTTCTAAGTGGAAATTCTTCTGAAAAGAAATTTACTCTCGGAAGAGATCTTTATATCTTCCAAAGGTAAATTCCTTCACTTTAGTATTCTCTTTCAAAGAATTTTTACCCCTGAAAGCAAATTTGATCATAGATCAAATTTACTTCCGAAGGCTATTAACTTACTCTCGGAAGAAGTCTTTTCTCTCGAAAGCAACTTTTCCTTCGGAAAAAAACCTTTACTGTGTAACGGAAACCTTTGGGCCCTACTGTGTAAAGATTAAAATCTTTTCGGAATATTTTAAATTATCTACCTTGCCGCCGTACTCAAGTACACTCCTAAACTGTCTTTTCACCTTATCGGCATGGTCTTTTACCCCCTATTTAAAACTTCCGACTCTCTTTCTTTACCCTTTTTACCACCATTGAAACCTAATACTCCCATTATCATATTTACTCTCTCTTAAAATTCCTTCAATCCAACCATACTTTCTTACAATGGCTCTCAATCCTTAACATAACCAAGTCGCCATCCTTGACTCTTCTAAGGATGCTAACTTTGCCCCCATCATCAATTTTCTATTTCACTCCACATACTTTACCACCCTCACCGTAAACCCTACCATATACTCTAATCACATGACCAAATTTTAGGCAAACGGTCGTTGTGAAACTTTGAACGATAAGAGGGTCATCAGGTCAAGAATCACGGACAAGAGATCATCATTTATGTATCTACCATCAGGGAGCATCTGGATCTTCATGACGACGACGCCCTAACTGAATTCCCCAAATCTGAGCTAGAAAACACATATACTCAGATGGGATATGGGGGTGATGTGCACAAGTCTACCATCTATAAGTTTAATTTCTCTTACAACTGGAAATTCTTGTTGCACATCGTTCTGTATGCCTATCTAACAAATTAGGGGGTTGGGATCAAATCCCATATGATCTGGGATGCCTAGTCCATGGAATGGTAAAAGGCCTTCGGTTCAACTATTCAAGGTTTGTGCTAAACAATTTGCGAGCAAATCTTACCCGGGATTCATTTTTCATGTATCCCCGGTTCATTCAGCATATCATAAATTATGAGCTGGACCAGAGTAGACTACAACATGAAGACACTTTCATGGTCCCACACATGAGGCCGGGCATCTTCAAGACCTTGAAGAAGGTGTCCACCAATTTCATGGGGAGATTCACTGATCTTCTCCTAGGTATGCTTGAGTCAACGGCTCCTGGTGACATCCCTACAAGCCCAGCAGGCGATGAACCCAAACCAGACCTCCCCACTCAAATGCCAACTACTTCTTCCCACCTAATTAAATTTACATACACCAGACGCCCCAAGCGAACCCCTGATCAATCTACTCTGATTGATCAGGTCGCTGAATAAATATTTCAGTTTCGTTGAGCTTGGATATTAGGATTCATCATTTTCAGATCTGAGAATTCAAAATTAAAGATGGGTGGAAGTGTGTGAATCGAAGAACAAGGACATGTGTGTAATGTATAATTTTATGATTTCATTGATGTTGAATAACAAATTACAATGAAGAAACATATACAAAGATGGATGAACATCAAACCCACCCAAAGGAGAGAAATTCTCCTTGGGTGGTGATTTACACCATGAAAAACACACACTTAAGAACTACCAACCACTCATACACTTTGTAACAACCACCCTTTACAAAGTAGCACTAGTGGTTCTATTTATAGTGTTATTACATCATGACCTAATTTTGAAGTTTTTTGTGGTCTTGATGTTGACTTTATCTTGTTGACTTTGTCTTGTGTTTGTTTTGTTCTGTTTATCAACTTGGTCTCTAAACTTGTACAATGAGATCTTTAGTTGGCTTTGATTGTGGTTTGGAAAGCTTCAGTTTATCAATTGTTGAACCCAACAATACTCCCCCTAAACTGATGCTTGCCAAACTTTGACTTGAAGATCTTCTCTGTCACATGTCTTCTTGATCAACTGATGTTCTGACATAGTTCACTGTAGTTCTCCCCCTTAGATTAAGCTTCTCCTAATGTATTTTTGATAAAGGATAGAATCTCTTTGAGAATACTTAACTTATTGGATATGAGATGTATCACTTTTTTATTACTGTTTGTTCATATCACACTCAAAGGATTAGAATGTATTAGGCATATGATGAGGCTTTGAACTTCAATAAACAACATCAGGAACATAAGTCAGTCTTGAAGACACTTCAACTCTTTGAATCTCTGAATTAACATGATAATGGATGGTTCCAAGTACTTTAGAAAGAGTTTCTAACAGTTGTACAAATCCTTGATTGGATCAGTGATTATGTGACCAAGGTTGATTTCTTCATTTCTGTTGAATGTGAAAATGGATGTGCCTGTTGGTTGCAATCATCCGTATTCATCATGTTTCTTGTTTTCTTGTTTGTTATAGGCATCTGTTCATCATCTTTCTTGTATTTCTTGTATGTTATTATCAACTGTTCATCATCTGTTCATTGGTATTATTGTTATTGATGATGTTGTTGTTGATGTTGATGTTATTGATGTTGTTGTTGATGTTGATGTTGTTGATGTTGATGTTGTTGATGTTGTTGTTGATGTTGATGTTGTTGATGTTGATGTTGTTGATGGATGTGCATTTTGATGATAGCATCAGCATTGTTTAAAAAAGGCTGAAATTTGATATGACATCCGCATTTGTTGAATCATCATAAGCATTGGTTGCCTTAACATCTGCATTTCAACACAACTTTATCCGCATTTGTTAAGTCAACACCTGCATTTGTTAGTTCAACAACCACATTTGTTAACTTTAACAGCCGCATTTGTTAAGTCAACAGCCGCATTTGTTAACTTTAACATTAACATTTGATTTGCACTATCCGCATTAGTGCATAAGTCAGCCGCATTTGTTTTGTTGATCATCAGCATTAGATTTGAAATCATCAGCATTAGTTCCTTTAAAGCAGCTGCATTCGATGATCTTTGAAACACAACCGCATTTGTTGAGTTACACATCCGCATTAGTTGAGTTACACAACCTCATTGGTTGTGTAACATCAGCATTTCTTGAGCTCACATCCGCATTTCTTTGAAGAAATGCAGATAGTTTGTGTTCCAGCCGCATTTCTTTTACTTGGCATCAGCATTTGTTGAGTTACACAACCGCATTGGTTGTGTAACATCAGCATTTGTTTGAACTTTCATATGCATTTCTTCAAAGAGATGCAGATGGTTTGTCTTCTGCTGAATATTGTTTGAGTTCATGTAAATTGCTCGAAATCATGCGGTTTTCTTGAAATCATGTAATCCGCTTGAAATACATGTAATTGGCTCGATTTACACATCGGCAGTAGCATCGATCTACTTTTTTTGAAGAGGGAACCGAATGTATTCTGCTCGAGCCCGTGTTCTTCACGGATTTGATTTGAATCTGTTACAAATGCACTGAATTTAAAGTGATAAGATGTTGAATATTTTATCATCATCAATTCGAACCAAATAAGAACAGGTTTCTTGATTTTGTTGATTTTGCTGAAGAATAGATGATGATGAAGATGAACAGATGCTTGTTCTTCATTTTTCTGATTTTCTTCTTTGTTGTAAACATCTTTAAAGATGAAAACAGATCTGAAACATACATGAACCCAGCAACCAACAGCTCTGATACCATTTTGCTAAATCAATAGTTCAGATTCGTTGAGCTTAGATCTTAGGATTCATCATTTTCAGATCTGAGAATTCAAAATTAAAGATGGGTGGAAGTTTGTGAATTGAAGAACAAGGACTTGTGTGTAATGTATAATGTTATGATTTCATTGATGTTGAATAACAAATTACAATGAAGAAACATATACAAAGATGGATGAACATCAAACCCACCCAAAGGAGAGAAATTCTCCTTGGGTGGTGATTTACACCATGAAAAACACACACTTAAGAACTACCAGTGACTCACACACTTTGCAACAACCACCCTTTACAAAGTAGCACTAGTGGTTCTATTTATAGTGTTATTACATCATGACCTAATTTTGACGTTTCTTGTGGTCTTGATGTTGACTTTATCTTGTTGACTTTGTCTTGTGTTTGTTTTGTTCTGTTTATCAATTTGGTCTCTGAACTTGTACAATGAGATCTTCAGTTGGCTTTGATTGTGGTTCGGAAAGCTTCAGTTTATCAATTGTTAAACCCAGCAATCAGGTCCCCACTGTTCATACCAAAAAGGCTAGAGTGGAACTCTGGGCTCCCACTCAGCCAAAGGTCACACCTTCCTCCACCATCGACCTCAATATCAGCGTTGAGTCTCCTCAGTCTCAACCTGATGAGCCCAAAACCCAAGCCATTAGCTCTCAAGGTGAGTCCAAACACTCCCCTAAACAACTAAAAAGGGACAACCACATCATTGGCTTATCTGCTATTGCAAAAGAGCGATTAGGAGTTGACTAAGGTCCCGGGTCATTAGAATTAACCTTTCTATCCTTCACTGACCTTTTAATCCAACCTGATGAGGATATTATGTTTCGTCAGGGCCATGATGTTGATCTACATTACCTCTTTCAAGATCAAGTGAGCCCCATGGAACCTCTAATATCTAGCCAACATCAGATCAGCCAAACTAAGGTGAGTCCAACTGGTGTGGAGGTGACTCATGTAGGCTCAACCGCCACTACTGAGAGTGTCTCACTGGCCTCTCACGAAAGTGGTGACATCAGTGAGACTGAGTCTACGACAGCCTTGCCAATTGATGTTTTTAAAAAGGACATCACTAGGGAAGGGTATCCAGGGCGCCGAGAAACCATAACTGGTGGTGATGATGAACATGCCAGGCATGTTATCTCATCTCCTTATGATTTTTCAAAAGAAGATGAGGGTAGACTGCAACTCATTATAGAAGGCCTAATTTCTAAATTTTTAAACCTTGAATCAAAGGTTAAGACTTTAGAGGACAGGTCTGCCACTCAACAAGTTGAGATTGAATATCTCAAGGCTAAACTAGCTGAGACACAGATTGAGAAGTATATCAGGCACGTACCTATTCAGGTTTCATTAAGTTCTTCCTCCAGCTCATCTACTTCTCAAGATGTTGCTACCAAAAAGGTGGAGAATGTACAGAAACAACATCATAAGGAACCCACTTACCCCATAGCAACAACCTCTCCTAATGCCTTATCTATCTTTTACCCCCAATAACATCACCCTACAACAGTCTTCCCTCAACCAGCTCCCAATACCTTTCAAGTGGACCAAAGGATGCTCATAGATCTTAATAGGTTTCTAACCAAATTTCTATTGAACTCCTCCATTGAACAACCCTCCACTGATCTAGCTATTGCCTACTTTGGAGCTGAAGAGCTTCAAAAGCTGAATGCACCACCTACCTCTAAAGAGGAAGTTGGTCAACCTAAGGTCTTTACTGAACCCAAGATTAACTTTGAAGGGGATGTACAGACTGATGGCCCAGCAACTAATTTGGATGGGACAGGTGATGCAGTTCCAGTTACTTCCGAGGCAGAAATCCAAGCTGTCGAAGGAATAATTGGACTGTCTTCATTATCCAGTGATCTGTTCATCACAGAGGCAATCCTTGAACTAGCCTCTGAGATTAACAGTGAGGACTTCCTTACAACCCCTTTCTTACAAGAACCACCACCTCAAACACCGTCACTCCAACCTGAATCTTCTGAACCTGAGTTCCTAAAGGCTGAATCTTCCTCTGAACCTAAGGGGAAAAGAAAGCTTACTGCTGAGTAGCTACTAGAAGAGGAAAGATTGGAGAAGCTAAAGAAGAAAGGTAGACTTGATACTGGAAAGTTGTTGGCTGCAAGTAGCAAAGCAACAGCCGCCCAAGCAATTCTCAACAATAAAAGGAGGGTGGAAATCATTGACAGGCTCATCAGCCTGGGAGTAGCCAACGAAGAAACTCTTCTACTCCCAACTGATAAGCTTGTGAAACTAGAAAAGGCAACCTTGCTGAACAAAGAAAAGGAAGAAGCAACAAGGTTGGTCAAAGAGGAGGAAAGAAGGAAGAAGAAGGAAGAAGCCATGGAAGGGAGAGGATGGAGAGAATAGCCTTTCTTTGCAATAGAGGCTATTCTCAAGAGGAGCTGGCACCTCACCAAAATGACATGATCTTGTTTCTCTTTCACAAAGAACAAGATCTAATCAACAAGGAGAAGAAGAAGACTGCTAGGGAGAAGTTGAGAGAAAAGAGAAAGAAAGAGGTAGAGGGAGAACTTGCAACTGCCAAAAAGGAGGGAGACAAGGATTGGATGAAATCCTATCTTCGAGCTCATGGCTTCTCAGGCAGGCAAGTGGGTCCCATGTCAATCAAGACCCTACAACGACATATCAGCAACATCAAAGCTGACATTCGCTTAGGAAGAAGGCAGGAGGTTGCTCAAACTCCTAGTGTTCAGAGGATGAAACCCAAACCACTACCCAAAACACAACCTACACCGTCTCCCTTCCCCATCAAAACAGAACCTTTCACCCTTGAACCTTCTCCGTCAACCTTACCTATACCATCACCCACTGCTTCCTACCAACCACCACCACCTATCCTACGACCCAAAACACAATCAAGAACCCACTCAAAAACCAAACCATCCTCTGATCCATCAAAACTCCTGACCTTGGAAGAATTCAAGGAGATAAGGAAGAAGCTCACAAATTGTATAACACTGAGCAATATCTCTTGTGAGGAAGAATCCATTAAGCTAACTTTCATTAATGGCTCTTCCAGTTCCCTCACAAGAGATGCATTCCTTGATCTTCCTAGAGGAACACTAGACCAAGCTCTTCAACTTCTTGCAACAAATTCAGATATCTTAATAAAGTAGAGAAGAAGTTAAGAAGAATGCTGGTGACTCTGCTAGACAATAGGAAAGGGGACAAACTATCATCAAAACCCTTCTATCCTAGAAAGCAAATTTTCCGGTGGAGGTTTGATGAAGATTCCCATAGCTTTGATGTGGAAAGGGAGAATGGTGAAGTTACCATGGCTGACACTTATCTCTGCTACATTCTAGGAGATTTGACATTGCTGAGTTAGAAGAAGCCATTCTCCAATCCTTCCAACTTTGAGATAGCTCCTCACATTAAAAATCATTTAAGCATCTTCATCTAGCCGAGCTCACAAAGAAGGCCAAGAGTGAAGAAGAGTTGAAAAGGAGAGCATAGAATGCTGAAGAAGGCACAACCACAAAAAGGAAGACCTTTCTACAGATAGTTGAGGGCTCCACTTTAGATCCTATAGTTAGATGGGAATATGACTACCTTTCCCATCAACTAACTATCTTCAGAGGGATGCAACAAAGAGTACATGTCATTCAGAGCAATCGACTGGATTTATTATCTACAAATGACCTGTACAAACTCCTCACCACCACATCAAGAAAAAACATAGAGACAGATAGATATCTGCTTTCCTTGGTGTTGAAGGCCTTGAAGAGCAAGAGGAAGTGATGTTTTGGTAGCATCAGCCTAGGGGGAGTTTTTAGGATCATATGAGGCTGGTGCAACTAAAACAACACTTAGAACAATTTTGTGTACAAATTGAAGAAGTCTTCCAAACCAAAACTACTCTTCCGCAGCTATGTCAAAAATCTTCCAAAGCATTATGTCTGAAGAGCTTCCGGAGGAAAAACTAAGACTTTCGAGACTGTGTAATTTTCCTTCCGAAGTATGAACTTCTAAAGGATAGAAAAAAGTCTTCCAAAGACCAAGAAGTTCTCCTTCCTAAGTATTCACACTTAGAAGATCCAAGATAAAGTCTTCCAATGAATAAAGTCATAAAGACCTGTAGAAGATTCGGAAGAAGTTGTTTCTTCCGAAGTATAAATGGCCTCAGAAGAACTTATTCTTCTGAAGCCATTTGGCTTCGAAAGAATCAACTATGAACCAGTGGAAAAAAGTATGGTCTGTCTGACAGACTGATACACTGCATGGTGCTTTTCCTAACCCATGCAGTTAACCATACTTTAATCCACTGTTCACCTTTTCAAGTTAGTACTGATACCATTCTTAGTTGGTGCCAAAAGGTAAGTCATGGACCTGTTATGACTACCTTATCTAGGCAGTTCTTACCTTTACTTTAATCCACTGTTCACCTTTTCAAGTTAGTACTGATACCATTCTTAGTTGGTGCAAAAGGTAAGTCATGGACCTGTTATGACTACCTATCTAGGATTTATTTTATCTTAGATACTTTACTTCTAGCAATGTAGTGTTTGTCTAGTAGTAGATTCCAGCTGGTTTTTCAAGTATAACCGAATGTAGATAGTAGTATATATAGTTTTCATTATAACTTATGTAGTATGAGCTTAAGAGTCTTGTAATACTAAGTTGAGAAGTAATATATACAAGTATCTTAAAAACCATTCTCTTGTTTATTAACTTTGTATATTATTATCAACTTTAGTTTGAGACTCTGTGTTTCATCGATCAAGTGAGACTTAGTGAGTTCTGTGTTTAAAGTCAAAACCGATTCTACAGTTTGGATATTGGTTTACGCTACCTTGTTTAATCATGGGTGACGGTCCATGCCTGCAGAATCGGTGAAATGGTCAATGTAACAGTTTCATAATGTTAGGAGAGTTAGAACACTTAACAGATCAAATAGGGAACCGGCTTATGATGAAACAAAGAACACAAGTAAAGAACAAAAGATGAACAAGAACACAATAATATGGTTTTCAAGAATGATGTATATTGCTCTCAAGTTCTTACAACGTGTTACAAAGCTTGAAATGAAATGACAAGTATACGAGACACTTTATACTACATCCTAAAGTCACCATACTTTGAAGGCCAGCTGAAAACACTAATCTAGACAACAAGATCAATGTAAAGTCAAAAGGTAGATTGCCTTTTGACTAGTGACTATGACATGCCATAGCTTACATCCTTATCTAATACAAAAATGATAAAAATACAAAAGTAGAAAGTTACAGACACAAGAACTTAATCTACAGTTTGATAAATGTATGGACTTTTCACCAACTTAATATAAGTTAGTGAGTCTTCAGAGGTGGTAGCGGAAAGTTGTTCAGCTTTTGTCAAAAGGTGATTCAGAAAAAGCATGTCTTCTCTATTTTCGAAAGAAATCAGTCTCTTGGCTTTGGAAGACTTTGTCTTTGAAGCTTTGGAAGACTTCATCTTTGTCTTCGGAAGATTTGGTATTTTGGCTTTGGAAGATTTGATACTTAGTGTAATTCATTGAGTTGTATCAAATCTTCTGAAGTAACTTCCTTGTACTTCACAAGTGCATGCTGAGAGCTCTTTAGTTGCATCAGCCTCTAAGTGTAATCCTTACAACCTAGGCTGATGCTACCAAAACCATGGAGCACTTTGAATCTTGATCATCATCTATTGACAGTCCTCATTAGAATCAAGACATTCCCTTCATCGTCAGTTGTTCTGGATTCTTTAGACTTTCAAAGTACCTTCTTATGTCATAGAGATCATGCAGAGGGAGGTCAAGTATGTTTTCCAGAAGTACTTGTCTTGACCCCCTTGATCTCTAGTGACATACCATCTGTCTTGTTTAGTAGCAAATACCCAAGACAAGATGGGTCTCTTAGCAACAAGAGGCTCTACAATGAGTGGACTCTGTTGAGCAGGCTCTTGATCACCCTTAGGATGTTCTGACTCATCCTGAGGTGTAGAGATAGATGCCTTGGACTTCTTCTTCTTCTTCTTGTCCCTTCTGATAGCCATCCTCTTCCTCTTTCTATACTTTAACTTAGAAGGCTGGCCTTGAGTACCAGATGGTTCTTGTTTGTCCTTCTTAGCTGGGTCCTTTTCCTTCACAGATTCAAAAGAAGGGGAATCAGGACCTGCTATGGGTCAGAAGATGAAGCTGGATAAGATGCAGCACTAGGTCCAGGTTGTGTTGTCTCTTGGGGTTCAACCTTGACCTCAGCTTCAGGTGCAGCCTGACCTGGTGGAGAATGCAAGTCTACCAGCTTATCCTTCTTAATCTTTTGCTGGATCACTCTAATGTGCTCATCTATAGTGGATAGAGACATTGGACCAAGTCTCCTTCTGGAGAACCCATACTACTTCAAGAAGCTCACCATCTTCTGTCTGTCAGCAGACTTCTTCGGATTTGCTTTGATGGTGGCTCTTGACTTTGTAGCCTCTTCCCTCATCTTCCTCTTAGAAGCCTTTTGCTCTTTTAGCACTTCTTACTTAAGATGCTTGAGGTATTCAAATTCAATGTGTTCATAGGTCAGTGAAAGTAGGTCTAATGCCTGATAAAGGCCTGTGGCACTCAGGTAGGTTATCATGTATTGCTTGTTTTGTTCCCTACCTACCTGAGTTTCTTGTTAACTGGCCACAGCCTCTGCCTCAGAGCTTTCTTGAATTGGGGAAAGGGTAGGAGCTTTGTACAATCCTTTTCCTCTTCTTTCTTCTTTGATTTTAAGGAGCAGTTCTGCATCCTCAGCTTTCTTCCTCTCCTTTGACACTTAAATGTTAGCCAGTTCATTTAATATTTCCATGGGAATAAAGATGATTTCATCTATGTTGTAGTTCCTAGACCCCATATAGTTTAATCTGGTTGCCCTCCCTCAACTCATCCTCTTGAGTGTTTGGCCTTGGGGCAGCCCGAATTGCAACTTCCATAAAGCTAGGGGTTACTTGAACTCTCTCCCCTGCCTTCTCTTCCTCTATTCTTCTCCACCTCAATATCCTTAGAGGACATCTCCTCTCTCTCATTGTAAGTCACTGGCCTGTGTTCAGGGGAGAGAGCTTTGGCCTTCATTTCTTGGTGTAGCACTTGAGCTCTAGCAGAGAGAGGCTATGAGACACCTTCACTAGCTGGGTGGCCTCACTGAGGGTACTAGGTGCTGAGGCAGTTCCTATCTCAAGGTTCACAGGTTCAACTACTGGGCCTTCAACCAAGGTTTCCCTTTAAAGCTAATCTTAGGGTCCACCTCAGTACCAGTTGACCAACAGCCTTGTTGCTAGTAGACATGGCCAAAAAAAACCGGTTCGGCCAAAAAACCGAAACTAGTTTCCGACCCAAACCGGTCCGGCCCGGTCGAACCGCGGTTCTCTACCCAGTTGAGGGTTCGTATGTTGAAACCAGTTTCAAACCCAGTTTGGGACCAGTTTGAAAAGAAACTGGTTTTCAAATTGATCCTAAACCGGTTCACCAAACCGGTTTTCAATAAAACTAGCCGTTATGTAACGGCTATATAGCTGTTTTTTGACCTTTTTGACCATTGTTTTGTGTTTTTTACCATATAACCCCAATTAAGCTTGTATAAATATTGCATGGATGTTTTGATTGAACACAACAACGTAAAAAGCTCTTACTCTCAAAAAACGTCTCTCTCTAAAACAAAAACGCTCAATTCTCTCCTCAATTAAAAAAAAAAACTCTCAATACTCTCGTACATTTCAAAATGGCTTTAACAAGTGCTCAATCATCCGTTGGTTGTGATGCGTCTTCAAGCAATGTGGTGGTAGCAATCCTTCCTACGAATAGGAACCCCGAAATATGGTGCAGTTACGATTTATGTCAAATGGCTAGCGGTCCATAAAGCTCTTTGCAAGTTTATCATAAGTTTTTCAAAAAAGATGCAAATACAACTGTGAAAAACCATATGGAAATAAATATTAAGGCTTTGAAAGGTGAACCGTCTCGAGGTCAAGCTTCGATGAAAGCGAATGGAATGTTGGGCTTATGACGTTGATGCGGTTCGTGAGCAAATGACGTATTTTATATTTCAAGAAAGCATGCCACTCAAACATTTCGACAATGAACGTTTGACTGGACTAATTCAACGAACTCTCCAACCGCGATACACACATGTAAGTCGTGCTACACTTAGAAGAGATTGCTTAAAAATGGGAAAAAAGCAAAAAATGAATTAATGTCTTATTTATAAAATTTACAAACCGGTGTTAACTTAAATAGTGATATTTGGTCGACTCTCACGGTTCACCGACTCGTACATTTGTCGTCACCGCCCATTGGGTTGAACCCGATTCGTGGCAAATGTTGAAACGTACGATTGCATTTGAATTGTTTGATTATCCTCACCGGTCAAATATTTTTATCTTATTGACAAAGTTATTAAAAAATATAATTGGAAAACAAAATCTGTCAATATCTTTTGATAACCGCGTCAAATAATACGCTTGTGATAGAACATCTAAAATATAAAATATAAACCAATTTGTGACGGTGTGTGTTTTTTCATAGTCGATGTGTTGCAACATCATAAATTTAGCGTTCAAGACGAGTTAAAAACTATTGAAACAGTAAAAGATAGTTTTAAAAGAATGTTACGTGATATTTTTAGCCGTAACCAAAGATATGTAGGTATCGCAAGTTTTGTAAAGACGCAAATTCAAATGTTTAGGTCCGAATTGGGACGTGTTGAAAAGCCTATTGACCAAAACAAGTTTAAATAGCCTTTCATAATACTTTGGTGAGGCGTGGAAGGCTTCGACTTACCATCCATCGGGTTGGGCTATAATGGAAGAAATAACCAAAATGTTTATGTTTTAAAACCCTAACTACTTGTCTTTCTGAAGTTTATTCCAACGAGTCCATTAGTACTTCACCAGAGTTTACTTAATGACTTCAAAATTAATGAGTGTCGTTTAGGGGCAGACCGTATTTGGATATGATACCACAAATGAAAGAAAAACTTAAAAATATTTTAAAGAAATGTCTCCAGTTATTACATGTGCCGCTGCCTTTGAACCGGCTTAAATACGTCACGGGTTAAACTTTACTTGATAAAATTACTTTTAATTGGATTTAGAAGAAGAAACCCATATTATGGTCAAGTGTAAAAGCTAATTTTAACGCACATTTAGGTCAAATGTATGATGTTTATTTAGCCAAATATGGTTAAACATAAAAAAATACATGATTCTATGAGGCATGTGGGACTGACGAAGCGGTTCAAGTGATCCATGTTTGCTTTGTAACTACTTTAAGAGATGAATGTAATAAACGTCAACGTGGTACACTCCGAGTAATGAACTCGGGAGTATAGTGGAACAAACTTTTTATCCACCATGACTCCACAAGATTTTAAAATTTTTGACTTGTTGCCTTGGTGGAAAGGTAAGGAAGATCAATTTCCCACCCTATCCACCATGGCCGAGATTTACTAACCGTCCAAGCTTCCACGGAGCTTCGGAATCTGCTTTTTCTGTTAGGGCAGGATTATATCAATACGAAGAACCCGACTCACTCCCGAAGCAGTTGAAATGTGTATTTACTTGAAAGATTATTTGGATGCCGCTGAAAGAATACAAGACAAATGCTCACTGGAAGAAGAACTAGAATATGAAGCCGAAATATATAAAGACAAAGTAAACGGTGGTTTGACACTCGAAATGACCGATGATTAACCGACATATTAGAGTACCTTCATAATAGCTTGGGTTCTGGTGGCAAAGAATAAAGTATTCAAATATGCAACGAACTAAAGAAGAATGACTAGCTTAAATGTTTAGTTTTTAAAATTTTACGTCGTTTGAATTGTTTATATGTTTGGAATAGTATCTTTATTTTATATTTTATGTAACCTTTGATTTTTAAGAGTTAATTTATTGAATAAATTTAATTTTAAGCCTTTTGTAATGTTTTATGTTTTAATATTTATAAATAAAAACAAATAATCATATTTAATTTTTCATGTATAACAAATGAATTACTTTGGATTTACCCTAAATGTATTAATTAATTACTTTGGATTCAAAAAAAATAACAAAAAAAAAACCCGAACCGGTTTCGGACCGAACCGGTTTGGGACCGAACCGGTTTCATAGGTTTGAGATTTCTAGGCTTCAAACCGGTTTAGGAACCAGTTTTCCCTATGAACCGGTTTGTACACCTCTACCTGCTAGCCTTTGTCTATATAACTTGGTTCTTCTTTTGAACTCTTCAAGCACCCTATCTTGAATCCTTTCAGCTAACCTTGCAGCTTGCCTTTTTTGACTTAGGTTGGCAAGTGGCAGGTCAACCAAATAAGTGCTCTCATAGTATCTTAGGTTTTGAAAGTTAAAGACTTCTTGTTGCCCTTGAGATTAGAGAGTACCAGGGTTCTTCTATCAGCATCATACCTCTATACCACTATTGGATTTTCAGTAGGGTAGGATGGAGTAGACATAACGCTTGGTATGCCATCCTCAAATTGGCTTTAAATCAGGTCTTCCACATCAATTTGGGCTTGAGGAGGTAGTTGAGTATGGACAACTGCAAGTGAGGGTGGTGAGATCCCCTATGTCCATACTCTGGGCAGAACTCCTACGTTCTGTGATTGTAATTAGGACTTTCTCCCCTTTTTTGGTAGCGTCACCCTCTTGCACAGAGGAGCTAAGGGTTAGGTCCACCACATCCCACAGTTCTTATGGACCTGGCTGAGTTTGCCTGATAGATCTCCTTGTTAGCTTGCCCTTGAGATCGGTGATCTCAGTTGCTGATCACTGACCGTGTTTGTAAGAAGCTATTTGAGAATCCAGTGACTTACGTTTGAAACTAAATAGGTTCATGTCTTAGACATTTTTGCACCTTTAGTTGCAGACTCCTCTCATCTTCATAAAAAGAATCATGGGGGGGGGGATGAGAGAATATGACCAAAGTCTTCTTACTCACCACCATCTTGGGGTTCTTGGTGGTTGGATTTCCCCTACACCATGACAGCTTGACAGAATGTCAATGGGCTGGGTTGCCATGATTGAGGTCTTAATAATGTTACCACTTGCAAAAGTGAGAGCCTCTTCCATATGGACTTCTTGAAAATGTTCTGGGAGGTCTACCTCAGTTGGGGGTGGATGATGTGGGCTTATATATGGGTGATTTAGAAGCACTCATCTCTCTTTGAGTAGGGGTGGAGAAGAAAGATTCATGTACTCACTAAATCCTGTATTTTCATAGTCATAGAATGAAGGTCAGGGATGGGTTGGTTTAAGTCTAACGGCTGGGGATGGTACCTTTCCCCTGATGTTGATCACTTAAGTTTTGAGACTTAGAGTGGCTTGGGCAATAAGCTTATCAGGCTGAGCATGAGGAACCTCAGCACTGATCAAAGAAGTGATGGGAGTGGTCTGCTCCTAAGGGGAAGTTGGAGCTCTTGTTTCCACTTCCTCCTGCATGGGTGGTTGTATGGGGCCTTCTCAACCTGAGTAGACTAAACATGGGTTCGTTTGGATTTTTTGGTGTAGGTAATGGTTACTTGTGGTTGTGTGGGTGGTTCAGATGTAGACGGTATGGATTCAATATTGGCTGGTGCTGCCAAGTTGTCACCTTGAGCAATAAGCTCTAACATTTTTAGGATCAGGGCTATTTCTACCACTGAGAAGCCAACAATGGTCTTTCTCATTATTTTGAATATGTCGGGCTTCATCTGTCCCAATTTAAGAGTATACCTGTTCCCCTTAACTGTGAGCCCAGTTCGTAGTTAAGAATGTGTTAACATATCTAAGGAACATATAGTACTCTAAGGAGTCCAAATTAGCAAGCAAGTTTGTATAGACAAACTATGAGTACTTGAACTTGACCCCTTGATCCATCCTATGGACTATATAGGATGTTCTCTAGAATCCGGTCCCAACCTCCATGTTTGTTGGATAGAGAGTGGATTACAACATGGAGGAGGTACTTCCATTGAGAAGAAACCTTCTTCTTGAAGGTTCTGACAAACTAGTCCCCTTTCATAGCCCATCTGCTGAATAAGTTGTTGACAACATATTTTAGGAAGGACAACTCGCCTTGTTCATCATCTAGCCTCGATGAGAGTTAATTGTGGCTGGAGTGATAAAAATTGTCTTCCCCTGCACTATGGCAGACAGTGCCTTCTCACCGTCCAAGATGACCTCTTGGCAGGTCCTCTAGAACTCTAGGAGTTGTTCTTCATATAGGGATGGTCTATTGTGAGGGCAGTGAGGTAGTTTGAGTGAGATAAGAAGCGTCAAATATCTGAGAAACCTGGATCTTTCTCAGATGACAACAAAACAACTTGATTATGTTGCCTGTATAGATGCATGGAAAAATTTGGTTGGTTTCGGGGTTCAGGGTTGGCCAGTTTGGAAAGCTTTGAGGTGAAGAAAGCTAAGAAAAAATTCGATTTATGGGTGAATTTAGGGTTTGAACTTTTGTAGATGAAGAGGAAGGAGAAAGAGGGGGAACCGTTGAAGGTATATTTATATGGTTGGATTTGAGACAAAATTATAGTTTTCTTGGAAGTCTAAAATCTTCCGAGGTTAATTTTGTATTCGGAAGTTTTGAGAAAACTTCCGAAGCCAATTTGACTTAGGAAGATATTCCATAGCTTGATAAAAATTTGCTTCGGAAGAAAAATACTTAGTGTATTTTGCTTCTAAGATATATTTGGTTTCGGAAGATATTAAACTTCAAAATTTCATTCAAAGAATTTAATTTAAGAAAATTTACTAAAAGTTAATCATCCCAATAGCTGATACAAGATACTTAAATCTTTGTACATCAAAAGCTTTTGTGAAAAAATTAGCATATTGTTCATTTTGTGTTAACTTTGACTAGTTTTATCAATCCCTTTTTAAAATTATCTCTAATCAAATGATACCTGACGTTGATGTGCTTTGTCTTTGAGTGTTGCATAGGATTCTTTGTAATAAAGATAGCACTAATGTTTTCTATATGGATGGGAGTCTCTTTGAAGTTAAATCCATAGTCCAGTATCTGATTCTGAATCCAAATCACTTGAGCGTAGCAGCTTGCAGTAACAATGTATTTAGCTTCAGCAGTTGATGCAGACACACAGGATTGTTTCTTGTGTTGCCATGAGACTATCCTTCCACCAAGAAATTGACAACCCCCTGATGTAGACTTTACAATCATGTTACAGCCACCTTAGTATTATCTGTATAAGCATATAGACTAAAGTCAAAATTCTTTAGATACCAAAAGCCTAGTTTAGGAGCACCTTTGAGATATCTGAGAATTCTTTTGATAGCAACCAGGTTTGACATCTTGGGGTGGCTTGATATCTTGCACAAATACATGTAGCAAACATGATATCAGGCCTGCTGGCTATAAGGTACATAAGAGACTCAATCATAGCCCTGTAGAGATGTACATCAACACACTCCCCCTTAAAATCAGGTCCTAGGGAGTGGTTTCTAGCTATGGGTGTCTTAGCAACCTTGCACTCAGTCAGATTAAATATGGTAAGTATGTCTTGAACATACTTTGACTAGTTTATGTAGATGCCATTGTCAACCTGCTTCACTTGAATTCCTAGAAAGAAATTGAGTTCCCTCATGGCACTCATTTCAAATATATTCTTCATTAGCTTCTCAAAGTCTTTGCAGAGCTTTAGATTAGTTGACCCAAAGGTGATGTCATCTACATAAACTTGAACCAGCATCAAGTCATTTCCTATTTCTTTAATAAGGAGTGTTCCATAAATAGTAACCCTCTTATAGCCATGCTAAACAAGGTACTATGATAGTGTCTCATACCACTTCATTGGAGCTTGATGTAGCTCATAGAGAGCTTTGTCAAGCTTGTAGACATAATCAGGATGATCTGTATCTGCAAAGCCAGGTGGTTGTTTGACATACACTTCTTCATCAATCACCCCATATAAGAAGGCACACTTGACATCAATTTGGTAGACCTTGAAATCCTTGGTTGCAGCAAAAGCAATGAATATCTTAATAGCTTCAAGTCTTGCTACAGGAGCAAAAACATCTATGTATTCAATCCCTTCTTCTTGTGTGTACCCTTGAAAAGCTCCTCTTACATTGCTTCAACCCAACTTCCATCATTCAGAGCCTATTTGTAACACCTGGATATTTTAAAAAGAAGAAAAGAAGAGAAAAAGAAAAGAAAAGAAAGTATAAAGCAAGAAAGGTGAAATAACCCAAGTTAAGGGTTTAAAGTTGTGCAAGAGGCAAACTTTAATATTATTATGTTTAAAAGTGGGCATGGCCGCCCACTCCCTCTGTTCACCAACTACCTTCGATAGCAGCAAAAGAAGAAAAGCAGAGTTCATCGGTTTTCTAGAGAGAAGAAGAAGAAGATCGTCTAGAAGGTTTGATTTTGTGTGTTTTGTTCGGTTTCAGCTGGGTTTTCAGCTTGCAGACCGAGTCTTATGTGTTTCTCTATTTTCGGTTGGGTGTTTTTGGTGTGTTCAGGTGTTTGAACTCTAAGTGCTCTCGAGTTTGGAGGAGTTTTACTAGAAGGCTGCTGTAGGTGAGTTCTAGATCCCCAGTTTTTCTGTTTTAAACATGTTTTGGGACTGAAATGCATGTAACTATTATTTTTGAAAGTTTCAGTATATTAACCGTATATGTTTCCCCTGTTTATGTGGGTATGTGTGTTTGTGAATGTCTGACTGAATTACATGGTTGTATGCTTGTTTTATGAGCTTAGTAAGCTAGATTTGGGCTAGGATTATGTAAGGATGATGACCGGGAACTAAAAATTTACATAAGTTAGAACTGGTATAGTGCCCATGCGCCTAAGTTTTTGCCCATACGCCTAAGTGTTGCTCATGCGCCTAAGTTTTCCTATGCGCCCAAGTACTCATGCGCCTGCATAGTGCTCATACGCCTAAGTTTTCCCATGCGCCCAAGTATCCATGCACCTGCATAGTGCTCATGCGCCTGCATAGTACCCTTGTGCCTAAGTTTTTCCCCATGCGCCTAACTGTTCATGCGCCTACATAGTATCCATGCGCCTGCATAGTGCTCATGCGCCTAAGATGACTTAGAATTTTTCTGAAATTTTAGGAAAAATAGAATCTATGATTAAGCTTTGGGATGTTAAGGTGGGTTATGTTGTTTGTTCATGTTATGCATGTTGTGCTTTGTTCATGTTATGCATGTTGTGGCCTGTTAGTGATGTTCCTTATTACGTATATTTACGTGAATTTACGTGGTGTGTTAATGCTCTTATATGTAAAGTATTATATAAGAAGTGAAAGACATTATTAACGAAGTGGAACTAATGAATGAATGTAAAGTCTTGCAAGCAAGGAGGTTCACACTCCTAAAGGGGTTGTTAGCTCACTATATGCGGTTAGCTAATCTATGAGGATGCGCATAGGGGTCAATCCTTTGATTGACCAATATGTACGAAACGGGACCCTTTTCGGCTTGCCTCGGTACTGGAGTCAGCTTCATGAAAATGTTAGGGGTCTATTTCTAGACTTCGGCCAGTACCAGCTTCGTGACATGTTTGGGGTATAGCATATGACATTTTCTAGAGGAAAGTGAAAGATAATGATGAAAGTACGAAATGAATGAAAAGAATGTTGAAAGATAATAATGATATTATCAAGTTTACGTATGTTGTTGGGACAATGTTTGGGGTATAGCATATGACATATGTCTAGAGGAAAGTGAAAGATAATGATGAAAGTACGAAATGAATGAAAGATGTTGAAAGATAATAATGATTTATCAAGTTGTACGTATGTTGTGTGATCACGAACGAAAAGTTTTTTTACTAAGGTAAGTATTTTATATATAAAACTAGAACTCACTCAGCAACGCTGATTTACATGCATTTTCAGTTGGCATTTACTTGTTGCTGAGGATGCACGAGGGTGAAGCTACTTGGCGGGCAAGACTGGCATCCATCTCATGTAATAATATGATGTTGTTTTGTAATATAACTAGTGATAGTTTGTATCATGTGAAACAACGATGTATACTTGGGAAATGTGTTTATTAAGCATGAAAGGTTTTAGATTTATTTCCGCTGCATATTTTATTACTTAATAAATCTTAATATGTTTTGGATATAAATGAGGTTGTGATTGACCAACTGTGGGGTTCCCGGAACTAGGCCTTACAACTCTCAACCTTTTTTGGCGCAATCTGGGATGGAAACAGAGTGTAGACAAACATTTTTGTCATGGGTTTGTCCTCTTGTTCTCACCCCTATCTCAGCATCTCCAATAATTTTGTGGTGGGATGTGACTTATGGATTCTTAGTGGAGGAATCATAGTAAGTTGGTTGAACAGATTTAAATTGGTGAAATTCAAATCTGGTGATTAAGTATCATCCACCACATCAGCACACTTATTAAGAGAAACTTGATCCGATGAGTGTGTTACATCATTGATGTTGTCTTCTATGGAGTGGTTATCAGCATCAAGAAAATGTTGATCATTGTCACCACCTCCATCTCCTCCTACATTGGAAACCCTTTCATTTGAGTTTTATGCCTCTGTGCTAGAATTGGTAGGCACCTCAGATATATCAGCTAAAGAGTTTGTCATTATTATGCTGATAGGATTTCCAACTGCATGGTTTGTTACCACTAGAGCTGAAGTAGTTTTCTAACTTGGTCTTCTCAGCTCAAATCTTAGGTTAGGATCTCCTGTTGATAAGCTACCTATAGATCTTGAAACATCTTCACAAGATTTGTTAAAATAGTTGGTAACTAAATCAAGATCAAACAACCACTTAGGACCAGAACCTTTCACACTGGGTGTGTGCTCATTAAAGGTCATATTGGCTGACTTCTCAACTACTCTAGTTCTGAGATTGTATACTCTATAAGCCTTAGCTTGGGAAGAGTATCCAATAAAATATCCATCGTCTGATTTCTCAACAAATTTGGCTATTCGATCTTTGGTATTCAAGATGGTGGAAGGCTCCAAATGATCTAAGGAAACAAATAAAAGGTCTCCTTTTGTGCCACAACTCATAAGGAGTCTTACCATGAGTCTTGACTACTAAAAATCTATTCTGCACATAGCAGGCAATGTTGACTGCCTTTGCCCAGAAGGTGATAGGCATTTTAGAGTCAGATAGTATGGTTCTTGCAGCTTTAATAAGTGTCATTTTTCTCCTCTCAGCAAGACAATTTTGCTGAGGAGTCCTAAGAGCACTATATTGTCTTGTAATATCTTTTTCATCACAAAATGTATCAAGGATTTGATTCTTGAATTCAGTTCCTTGATCACATCTTATGATTTTGACCTTGTGATAACATTGATTCTCAATTTTTAGAATGAACTTCTTCAAGATCTTAGGTGTCTCATACTTAGTTCTAAGGAAGAAAACCTAAGTGTATCTTGTGAAGTCATCTGTGATCACCATATAGTATGAGGTCCTTCCTAAATTCATTACACTGGTAGGGCCAAAGAGATCCATATGTAATAAGTGTAGGGGAGTAGTGATCGAGTTTCTTTCCTTTGGTTTGTGAGACACTTTATGTTGCTTCCCTTTCAAGCATGCAACACAATCGTCATCACTTGTAAACACTTTCTTTAGCATTCCGGTTACCAAATCATTCTTAGTTAATTTATTCATGTTCTTAAAGTTTACATGGCACATTCTTTTATGCTAGAGGAAAGACTCATCACTATTGGCTTTTAATAGAAAGAAATAAACTTCTCTAGATGAGGATGTTTCCTTCAAATCCATCTTGTACATGTTCTCCTTCCTAGAGGCTCTAAGCAGGATACGCTCTTGAGGAATGATCACCTCGGGCTTAGAACAACGCACTCGTGCCAATAAGAGCATGTTATGTCTCTAGTTATGAAATTAGATACACTTAAGAGATTGTACCCAAGCTCCTTAACATAGTTTACTTTCTCAATGTAGCTTACCCATTTATGACTCTGCCCCTTCCAGTGATGTAACCACCTGATTCTCCTCCAAAAGCGACTGGCCTTCCATCAATTCTTTTAAAGTTCTGAAGTAGAGAGCCATTGCCTGTCATGTGCCTGGAACGACCAATATCAATAATCCATACATTTCCTTTGGTCTTTAGCAATTCCTGCACAGAAAGAGATGGTTAGTTTCATTTGGAAACCCAAGCCTTGTTGGTCTTGGGCTTGTCAAAGTGAACTGAAGATAATTCAACTGTTATTGATCCTATATGCAAGCTCTGAGGATCATTTGCTGTTGTTAATGAAGAACTTTTAGTCACATGGCCTTTCTTATATTCCATACCATATTTGAAAGATTAGACTTGGCCTTCAAGACTTTGAAAGCTTTAATGACTTCTAAAGTTTTGGAAAGTGGACCTTCGAAAGGTTTTGCATCCACTGCAGTAGACTTCAGTACTTCGAAAGCATTCCTTTTTTTCAAGACCAAATTTTCTTTCGAAGGTAATTTTTCACCTATCTTCTTCTTCACTATGGAGCTTCCAAAAGGAAGAGATTTTCCTTCCAAAGCTGTCTTCTTCTCTTCTTCGCAGATTTTTCTTTTAGTAATGTGGATGGTACTTTTAGATTGTAGATGCAATCCTTAGCAAAATGAGAGGTACCACCACACATTATACATATAGTTGGCATACTTTTGAGAGTCTTCTTTTGAGTAGAAGGCTGAGATTGATCTCTTTCCACTTCCTTCTTCATCTTCATAGATGATGCAGCAGTTCTTAGGGTGACTGCTTGCTCTTGGAACGGATGGCTTAGGCTGTGCAGTAGTAGTGGTGCACATTTTATCACCTTCTTCTCTTGACCTGGATGATTTGGACATGAACTAGAACTCCTGGTACTAGAGTCCATGGTTGAATCTCCAGTCTTCCCTACTTCCAAATCCAGTAGAAATAAAGACTTCTTTTTGCTTGGAGTTGAAGGTGGTCTTGATCTCTTGGGCTTTCTTTGATTTTCTTTTGGCTGCCCTGATCAAGTTCTTCCTAGCAGACTTGGTCATCCTTGGTTCTTTCTTCTCTCCAGGAGAATAGTGGCCCTTCTTATGATGATATTCTTCACTCACTTCAGATCCATTCTTCACTATCTCTTCTTCATCTTTATCCTCTCTTGGATGAGGTCTATGAGGGGCAACTCACCTTGACAAGTTTCACACCTTGGAGGTCTTACAGATAGTAATGTTTATAGAGGAGCTATCTCACTTGAACCCAAACCTTACCTATTTTGATAAAGAAAATCTTTGCATGCATGGTTGAAGATATGATGTTCTTGAAGGTTTCCTCTTCAAGAACACACTTTTCTGCCTTAACTTGCCTGATTACAAGCTCAATCTGGCATTTAGTTATCTTGGTAATGAGATCTTAATTTGAGTCCTGTAATTTGTGTGCTCATGCTTAAGAGTTGAAAATTGTTTTCTCTAAATCTTCTACTTTAAGTTTATAATCTTTTCAGCTCTTTCGAAATAAACTTTTAAAATGTTCAAGGCTCAAGATCATATCTCACTTATAGGTTATAGGACCTATATATATTTACTTTAGCAATGCATTCAGGAGTACAAAGATGTTCTAATACCTTGGCTTCTTCATGGTCAGCCATCAGTGCTTGGTTGGAAGAAACATCTTCTACCTGAAAGCTACAGTCAAAGCCTCCTTCTTCATAGCAATAGCTTGTTGTTTGGTTGGCTTGGCTTCTCATATCTCGGAGCAGCATCAGTATAGTTAGGACTGGATTGTGCTTGGCCACCATTTGTCCTTGGTGCCTTGCACTCTCTAGCAAAGTGTCCATCTGGTTATAGTTGTTAACATTTCACTTTGCTTTAATCCAGTCCAAACTTTCCACTAGATACATTGTTGGAAACTTTCTTTCAGTCCACTTGTAGAACTTCTTAGCTCTATGAGGGAGAAGATCCATTTGCTAGACTATCTCAAAATACTCTAAATCATCTAGAAGGATACAATCAAGGTCTTCAAGAGTGAAGAGAAAGTCGCCACAACTTTCATTAGCAGACACAAAGGCTTGAGAAGAGCTTGTCTCTTAGAATGTGTTTCCTTGGATGTAACTCTCCCTTGGTATCTCAGGGAAGGTGATGAAAGCACCCTTTTGTGATTTTCAGGTTAGCAGATAAGATGATTTGTGGTTGTCTACTATCCTTTTAACCATATGGAGGGCTGAACTCTGTTGATTACTATAAGAGCTGGTCGATGGGTTCTGTATGTTCATCTCCATCTGGTATCCCTAAGGATACTATACAGCTCTATGAGAATAAGGGTAGAGAGGTTTTCAGTTCTCTTAATGGCCACATAGTAGTGTGTGCATTGTCTGGGAAGAGAGAACCTGAACTTTCTCACAATGTCCCTTGTAGGACCGTTAAAAGGTACTTAAGCTTGCACTTAGTTAACACACTTAGGAGGATCTTAAGATCACTTAACAATTCAAATAGGAAACTGTGAACTTTTATAGAAGATACAAGACAAACACAAGTAAAAGCAAGAGAAGAACATAAGATAAAATTTCAAGGAAGTTGTATATTGCTTCTCTAGTTCTATTACAAGTGTTGTCCATTATATTTTAAATACAAAAACCGGAGACTACTTATACTACATCCTACAACCATCGATATCAAAAAGACAGTTGGAAGTGACTATCTAGACAACAAGATCTGCCAAAGTCAAAAGGCAGATTGCCTTTTGACTAGTGACTATGACAAGTCATAGCTCACTGACTTTCCTATTACAAAAAGCCAAGAAGAACAAAACAGAAACTTACAGGCGAGACCTTATCTACTTTATTCAAAAGTATGGAAGTTTCACCAACTAGTGATAGCGGGTGAACTACCAGTGCATGCAGCGGAAAGTAGGTTACTTTATGTGAAAGTTGATTGAAAATGTATCTTTTCTCTCTTCAGAGGAAAATCAGTCTTGTCTTTAAACAGCTTCGGAAGACTTTGTCTTGAGAGCTTCGGAAGACTTTGTCTTTTACCTTCGGAAGAGTTGAGTCTTTGGCTTCGGAAGACTTTATACTTGGAATATTTTCCAAGTTCAGTGTAAAGCTTCCGCAGCAGTTTCTTCTGAACTTTGGGTTCGAAAGATTTTACACTTAGCATTTTTCTTGAGTGTGTAAAACTTTCGAAGCTAGTTCACCTTTGTTCCAAAGTGCATGTTGGAAGACTTGGTTGTTTTGGTATCTTTTGGTTGCATCAGCCTCTTAACTTTAAAGGTTCCTACAAACTCCCCCTAGGCTGATGCTACCAAAACAGAGAGGTTCTTCAGACTGGGATAGTCCACATGAGGATCTTCAGAATTTCTTTCTTCATCAGTAGATCTGGATTCTTTAGACTCATGAAGTACCTTCTCATGTCATAGAGATCATGCGAGGGAGTTCAAGCATGTCCTTATGAAGTAGACATGTTATTCTTCCTGATCTCTAGTGACATACCATATGTCTGGATCTTTAGGAAAAGTCCAGGACAAAATTTGTCTTCCAACAGAGAGAGGCTCTACTATGATAGGAGTTGGTTGAGAGTCCTCTTCATGCACTTCCTCAGGATGTTCTGACTCATACTGAGGTTGGGAGGAGGATGCCTTTCTCTTTTCTTCTTTGAAGATTGTCTTCTTTTGGCCATCCTCTTTTTCCCTCCCTGATGTTTTAACTGAAAGGGTTGGTCTTCAGTACCAGGTTTCTTCAGTGGTTCCCTCTCAGTTGGGATCTCCTCTCTCCTAGTTTCAGAAGATGAAGTCCCACAAGCTCTCCCTTTTTATCTTCTGCTTGATCACCCTTATGTGCTCATCCATTGTGGATAGAGACATGGGACCAAGCCTCCTTCCGGAGAACCCATACAACTTCAAGAAGCTTATCATCCTCTGCCTATCTGTAGACCTTTTCTGACTTTTCTGGATGATGGCTCTTGATTTTGCAGCTTCTTCCCTTTGCCTCTTCTTTGCAGCTTGCCTTTCTTTCTTGGCTTGCTCTTCCAGCTGCTTATTGTATTCAAATAATATATAATCATAAGGCAAGGGAAGGAGTGCAGGTGTCTGATAGAGACCTGTGGCACTCAGGTAGTTGATCATTTTTTATCTTTCTTCTTCATCAACTACCTGAGGTTGTTCAGCATCCATAGTCTTTGACTCAGGACTTTCTTGAACTGGGGAGAGGACAGGAATGTTCTTGTAAAGCCTTTTTCTCCTCATTTCTTCCTTATGTTTGAGGGTCAAGGCTGCATCCTCTGCTTCCTTCCTCTCCTTTGACAATTCAATGTCAGGCAGTTCATTTAACTCCTCAAAGGGGAGAGAGATGAGTTCATCTATGTTATAGTTCCTGGTCCCCAGATAGTTGAGCCTGGCTGCCCTTAATTCATTTTCTTGAGTGTTTGGTACAGGCGTAGTCAGAATTGCAGCTTGCATGAATCCTGGGGAACCACTTGAACTCTCTCCCCTCAGCTTCCTCTTCCTCTCTCCTCTTTTCTTCTTCAATCTTTTCAGGAGTCATCTTCTTTTGCCTTTATCAATTGCAGATCTTGATGACTCAGTCTGAGGAGCTTTAGCCTTCATTGCTTGATTCAGCAGTCAAGCTCTGGCCAGAGAGAGGTTGTGAAGCACCATCACCAGCTGGTGCCTCACTGAGGGTTATGGGGTGCTGGAAGATCTTGTCTCAAGGTTCATAGTTCTCAGCCTCTGGGCCTTCAGTCAAGGCTTTCCCTTCGAAACTAATCTTGGGGTCTACCTCAACATCTAGTTGACCAAGGCTTCAACTGCTAGCCTCTGTCTATATGATTCAGTTCTCCTTTTGAATTCTGCAGCACCCAGTCTTGAATTTGATTGGCTAATCTGACAGCTTGTCTGTTATTACTTGGGTTGACAAGTGCTAGATCTACACCAACTTTATACTCATATAGAACCTTAGGGTGGAATTTTGAGAATTTCTTGTTGACCCTGAGCTCTAGAGATCACAAGAGCTTTACTATCATTTCATACCCCCAACCCTAGATTGGGTTCTCAGATGGCGCAAACATTGCTCTTGGTACTCCCTGCTCAAACAGTTGTTGAATAGCAGTTCCATATCACTGTCTAAAGGAGGTGCTGTGAGCATGCAACTGCAAGATAGGATGGTGAGTCCTGTATGTCCATACCTTGAGGAAGAACTCCCATTTCTATGGCTGTCAGAACTTCCTCCCCCTTTTTGGTAGCATCACCCTCATGCATAGATGAGCTGGGGAAGTGGTCCATAACATCCACAGGTTCTTGTGGACCTGGATGAGTTTGTCCTATAGGTCTCTCAGCTAACTGGCCCTTGAGATCGGTGATCTCAAGTTCTGGTCATGGACCTTTCCTTTACAAGATAGTCATCTATGATTCAAGGTGAGCTATCTGTGAAACCAGTTGGGTGCAGATGTCTTCGAGTTGGTGCACCCTGAGTTTCAGACTCCCCTCATCTTCAGTTAAAATCATTGGGGATGAAGGAAGTGAACCAAGGTCTGCTCCTTCACCACCAGCATGAGGTTCTTGGCTGTTGGATTTCCCCAGCCCAATGACAGTGTCAAGAGGCTGGGTTGCTATGGTTGAGGTCTTAAGGATGTAATCACTGGCAACAGTGAGAGCCTCTTCCATATGGATCTCCTGGACAATCGCAGGAAGATCCACCCTCAGTTTGGGGTGTCTGATGTGGCTAGACATGGGTAAAGCAGGAGTACTCATCTCCCTTGAGTGTGGGTAGAGAGGGGAGAGTCATGATACTCACTGAAACCCAATCTTCATCAGAATAGAAGTCAAGGCTGGGAATGGGTTGGTTAAGATCAAGAGGCTGGGGATGGTGGCTTTCCCCTAAAGGTTGATCACTAGAGTGTTGAGACTCAAAGTGTGGCTTAAGGCTGTTTATGGAGTTGTGAGCTCATCAGGCAGAGCATGAGGAACCTCAGCACTGATTTTTGAAAATTGGAGTGGTTTGCTCCTCAGGGTAAGTGGGTGCTCGAGTGTCCACTTCCTCCTATGTGGGGTTGTGATATGGGGGCCTGCACATGCTCAATAGCAAGTACAGGGGTTGTTTGGATTTTCTAGTGTAGGTGAGGGTAATTGTTGGCCTTGATGGTGTTTGAGAAGTAGAGGGTGTTGGTTCATCACTAGATGGTGCAGCTAGGATGTCACCCTGAGCAATGAACTCAAACATTTTTAGGACAAGGGTTGTTTCTACCCCAGAGAACCCAACAGTTGGCTTTTTCAATATCTTGAAAATGCCGGGCCTCATATGTGCAAGTTTAAGAACATTACCTGTTCCCCTCAATTATGGTCCCAATTCACAGTTGAGAATGTGTTGAACATACTGGGGGAACATGTAAACCTGAATTTGACCCCTTAAACCATCCCATGGACAATGAAGGAGAGGTCTTCTGAAATCTGGTCCCATCCTCCATGTTTGTTGGATAAGCTGTGAATGAAGACATGGAGGAGGTATTTTTATTGGAATGAGACCTTCCCCTTCCTGAAGGTCTTGACTGAGAAGTCACCTTCATATGCTATCTGCTCAAAGGATTGGTTGACAGCAGTTTTTGGAAAGACAGTTCACATGCTTCATCATTTAGCTGAAGATGGGTGTTGATGATGGCTGGGGATGATGAAATCATCCTCCCCTACACCGTGGCAGACAGCGCCTTCTCCCCGTCCATGGTGACCTCTTGACAGGTCCGCCAGAACTCAAGCAACCGATCCTCATAGAGAGGAGGATCGATTGTAAGGGATGTGAAGTAATGAGAGAAAGAAAGATACCTACACACATCTAAGAAGCTTGGATCCTTCTCAGAGTTTAATAGAGCAACTTGATTATGTTGCCTGTGGTGCATGGTGAAATCAGGGTCGTTACGACGATCAAGATTTGCCATTTGAAGAAGCTTGGTAGTGAAGGAAAGAAGAAAAGATGAAATTTGGGGGTAATTTTAGGTTAAGGAACAAAGAGAGAAGTGAGATGAAATAGACCGTTGTTTGAAAGATATACCTGGATTTGAGACAAAGTTATGACAAAAAGATAAACTTTGAAATCTACAAGTGGGTCCTACTTCTGAAAAAGGTGCCCAAAAAAGTTAGTTTTCTTGGAAGTAGAAAAAACTAAGCTTCTGAAAGCAATTTTGCTTCGGAAGATATTTCAAAGAGTTTTAAAAATTTTGGCTTCGGAAGAAATAAATGATGCTTCCGAGACTAAATTGCTTTCGGAAGAAATTTGTTTCTAAAAAGCATTTAGTACTTAAACCAACATTTAAGCTTCGGAAGATACTTTAAGATTTCTTCCGAAAGGTAAGTAATCTTAGATAAGCTGTTTAAACGATTTAGACATAAATTTCCTCCGAAGGCAACTTTTGCTTCTTCAGAAGGTAAATTTTCATCATTCTAAGAGATATCATTTTAAAGTTCATTTTTCTTCCAAAGAGAACTGGGCTTATGAAGTGATCTAATAGACAACCTAGGACACATAGTTTTAGAATAATATTGATTAAGTTATTAAGAAAAAAACTACTCAAAGTTAATCATCCCCATAGCTGATACAAGATATTTAAATCCTGTTCATCAAAAGCTTTTATGAACAGATAGCATATTTCATTTGTGTTAACTTTGATTAGTTTTATCAATCCCTTTTCAAAATTATCCCTAATCAGATGATACCTGATGTTGATGCGTTTGTCCTTGATGCTGCACAGGATTCTCTGTAATAGAGATGGCACTGTTGTTGTCTATGTGGATGGGAGTTTCTTTGAAATTGAACCCATAGTCTAGCATCTGATTCTGAATCCAAAGCACGGGGCACAGCAGCTGGCAGCAATTTATTAGCTTCAGCAGTTGATGCAGACACACAGGATTGCTTCTTGCATTGCCAAGAGAATATCCTTCCACCCAGGAACTGACACCCCCCAGATGTGGACTTTACAGTCATGTTGCAGCCACCATAATCATTATCTGTATAAGCATACAGATTGAAGTCTGAATTCTTTGGATACCAAAGGCCTAGATTTGGAGCACCCTTTTGATATCTAAGGATCTTTTGACAGTGATTAGGTTGACATCTTGGGGTTGGCTTGATATCTTGCGCATATGCATGTGGCAAACATGATATCAGGCCTGCTAGCAGTAAGATACATAAGTGACCATCATAGCCCTGTAGAGATGTTCATCAACACACTCCCCCTCAAGATCAAGACCAAGGAGTGGTTTCTGGCTATAGGTGTCTTTGCACCTTCAGTTAGTCAACTTGAATTTTGTAAGTATGTCCTGTACATACTTTGACTGACTGATGAAGATGCCTCTTCAACCTGTTTCACTTGAATTCCTAGAAAGAAACTGTTTCCCCCATGGCTCTCATTTCAATCTATTCTTCATCAGCATCTCAAATCTTTGTAGAGCTTTGGATTAGTTGAACCAAAGATGATGTCATCCATAGATATCTGAACTAGCAATGTGTCATTTCCTATTTTCTTTGATGAGGAGAGTGCATCAATAGTACCTTTTTTGTATCCATGTTGATAGAGGTATGTTGATAGTGTCTCATACCCACTTTCTGGAGCTTGATGCGTCCATAAAGGGCTTTATCAAGCTTGCAGACATAATCAGGATGATCTGGGTTGCAAAGCCAGGTGGTTGTTTAATATAAACTTCTTCATCAATCACCGTAGAGAAAACACACTTCATATCAAGCTGGTAGACCTTGAAATCCTTGGATGCAGCATAAGCCATAAATATTCTTACAGCTTCAAGTCTTGCTACTGGAGCAAAGCATCAGTGTAATCAATTCCTTCTTCTGAGTGTATCATTGGACAACCAGTCTAGCCTTGTCTTGATGATGATCCCTCTATCATCTTTCTTGTTTCTGAATACCCATTTGGTTCCTATGACACTCTTCCCTTGAGGAAGAGGACATAAGTTCAAAACCTTCTATCTTCTGATTTGAAGCAACTCATCTTGCATAGCTTCAATCTAGCTTCCATCCTTCAAAGCCTCATCAACCTTCTTCGGCTCTATCTGGACATGGCTGTCATGAGCTTGTCCTCTTGTTCTTACTCTGAGTCAACATTTCTAATGATGTTTATGGTGGGATGTGACTTGTGGATCCAAAGTTTGGGGATCACAACAAGTTGGTTGGACAGATCTAAATTTGAGAAATTCTGATCTGGCAATGAGGTGTCTCCCCCACACCAGCACACTATCAAGAGAGACTTGATCCAATGAGTGTGTGATATCATTCATGTTGTCTTCAATGGAGTGGTTTTCAGCATCAAGAAATTCTTGATCACTGTCATCACCTCCAGTTCCTCCTCCTGCATTTGAAGTTCCTCTTCCTGAATTCTGAGCCTTTGAGCTGGAATTTGAGGGAAATTCTTTGAATCAGCAGTATTGTCATGCTAATGCTGATGGGAGCTTCAATTGCAGGGTTAGTCACCACTGGAGTTGAAGTAGTCTTCTTGTTTGGTCTTCTCAGCTCAAATCTTGGATCAGGATCTTCTGTTGACCTATTATCTGTAGATCCTAAACATTCTCACAAAGATTTGTTAAACAGTTGGTAACTAAGTCAAGATCAAACAGCCATCTGGACCAGACCTTTTACACAGGGGTGGTGTTCATTGAAAGTCACATTGGCTGACTCCTTAATGATTCTAGTTCTGGATTGTATACTCTATAAGCCTTACTTGAGAGAGTACCCAATAAAGTGTCCATCATCTGATTTCTCAGCAAACTTGGCTATTTGATCTTTGGTATTCAAGATGGTGCAAGGACATCCAAATGTTCTGAGAAAACCAATGAATGGTCTTCTTTTTGTGCCACAGTTCATAAGGAGTTTTACCATGTGTCTTAACTACCCAAACTCTGTTTTGCACATAGCAGGCTGTATTGACAGCCTCTGCCCAGAAGGTGATGGGCAACTTAGAGTCAGACAACATGGTTCTTGCAGCTTCAATAAGTGTCCTGTTTCTCCTCTCAGCAACACCATTTTGCTGAGGAGTCCTGGAGCACTTTATTGTCTTGAAATACCCTTTTCATCACAAAATGTATCAAGGATTTGGTTTTTAAATTTGGTTCCTTGATCACATCTTATTTTGACCTTGTGATCAGATTGATTCTCAATTTTCAGAATGAAATTCTTTAAGATTTCAGAGTTTCTTCCTTAGTTCTAATGAAAACACCCAGTAAATCTTGTGAAGTCATCTGTGAAACCAAACAGTATGAGTCCTTCCTAAACTCATTACACTGTGGGGCCAAATGATCCATATGTACAAGTGTAGGGGAGTAGTGATAGAGTTCATTTCCTTTGGCTTGTGAGACACTTTGTGTTGCTTCCCCTTCAGGCATGCAACACAGTGGTCATCACTTGTAAACCTTTCTTTGGCATTCCATTACCAAATCATTCTTAATCAGTTTATTCATGTTCTTAAAGTTTACATGGCATATTCTTTTATGCCAAAGGAAAGACTCATTACTATTTGCTTTAGATAGAAAGCAAGAAATTTCTCCAGAGGGAGATGTTTCCTGCAAGTCCATCTTGTACATGTTTCCCTTTCCTGGGGGCTCTGAGCAAAATATGCTCTTGAGGAATGTCAACCCGAGCTTGAGAAATGCACTCATGTTCAGTAAAGAGCATGTGATGTTTTTGGTCACAAAATTAGTACACACTCAAAATATTGTATCCAAGCTCCTTGACAAAGTTTACCTTCTCAATGCTGAGCTTACCATTTGAGACCATGCCCCTACCAGTAATGTAACCTCCTGCATCTCCTCTAAAAGCAACTGGTCATCCTTCAATTCTTTCAAAGTTTCAAAGTAGGGACTCATTGCCTGTCATGTGCCTGGAGCAGCCACTATCAATGATCCACACATTTCTTTTTGCCTTCGGCTGTCCTTGCACAAAAGTGATGATTTAGTTACATTTAGAAACCCAAGCCTCATTAGTCTTGGGCTTATAAAGTTCAAATGAAGGCAATGAAATAGTAAGTGATCCTATGTTCAGGCTTGAGGATCATTTGCTGTTGCAGAAGAGAGCTTTCAGTCTCAGGTCTTCCTTCATCTTCCACACCACCTTTGAAGATTGGGCTTGACCTCACTACTGCGAAAGCTTTTGTAGCTTCGGAAGCTTTGGAGATGGATCCTTTAGAAGATCTTGCTTTCACTGCAGCAAGCTTCAGTGCTTCGGAAGCATTCCTTTCTTCCGAGACAAACTTTTCTTTCCGAAGGCAATTTCCTACTTGCCTTCTTCTTCATTTTGGAGCTTTCGAAGGAAACAGATTTTCCTTCCAAAGCTGTTTGTTTCTTCTTCTTCTCTCAGATTTTTCTTCTTGATCATATGGATAGTACTCTTGGGATTGTATTGACAATCCTTAGCTAGATGTGAAGTACTACACACATACACAATCCTTTCTTTCCTTCTGAGAGTCTTTTTTCCCAAAGAAGACTGAGCTTGAACACTTTCCTATTCTTTTTCCATCTTTTCAGATGATGCAACAGGCTTCTTAGGGTGAAGCTTGCTCTTTGAAATGGATGGTTCAGGCTGTGTAGCAGTGATCAAAGGTGGTCTTGATCTCTTAAGCTTTTTCTGGATTCTCTTTGCTCTGCTGATCAAGTTCTTTCTCTTGGTTTTTGCTCAAACCAGCTTCTTTTTCCTCCTTAGGAGCATGGTGACCCTTTTGGATTGACTCTCTTCACTCATTTTAGAGTCATCCCTCACCTTCTCCTCTTCATCCTTCATCACTGGGGTCTATGGATGGCAGCTCATCTTGACCAGTTCCAACCTAGGAGATTTGACTAATAGTAGAGTGTGTGGAGGAGCTATCTCACTAGATCCCAGTCCCTGCTTATTCTGATAACACACTTTTGTATGCAGAGATGAGGATATCATGTTCTTGAAGGTCTCTTCTTCAAAAACACATTTTTCTGCCCTGGCTTTGCTGATCATAAGCTCAGCCTGGCATTCAGTCAACTTGGTAATGAGATCCTTAATTTGAGTCCTGTAGTTTGTTTGCTCATGTTTAAGAGTTGAAACTGTTTTCTCTAGATCTTCTATCTTAAGTATAGTCATTTTCAGCTCTTTTAAAATCAGCTTTAAAATATTTAAAGACTTAATATCAGTTCTTATTTCCAAGTTATAGGACCTGTATCTATTTACTTTAGCAATACATTCAGGAGAGAAAAGATGTTCAAGTACCTTGGCTTCATCATGATCAGCCATGAGTGCTTGGTTTGGGAGATGCATCTTCAGCTTGAAAGCTCCAGTCAAAGCTTCCTTCTTCAACAGCAACTGCAGCTTGCTGTCTTGGGTTTTCATTCTGGTTCCCTCCTTCAGTGTAGTTTGGCCTGGATGAAGCTTGGCCACCATTTGACTTAGGTGCCTTGCATTCTCTGGCAAAGTGTCCCATCTAGTTACAGTTGTAACACTTGACTTTGCTCTTGTCCAGTCCAAACTTGCCACTGGCAGCATTGCTAGGAAACCTTCTCCCAGTCCTCTTGTAGAACTTCTGCGCTCTGTGAGTGAGAAGAGCCATTTGCTGGACTATCTCCATGTACTCCAGATCATCTGGATGGATACAATCCAGGTCATCAAGAGTGAAGAGAAAGTTGCCTGTACTTTCATCAGTAGAGACAAAAGCTTGAGAAGAACTCGTCTCTTGGAATGGACTTCCTTGGATGTAGCTCTCTCTGGGTGAATCTGGGAAGGTGATGAAACGACCCTTTTGTGAGGTTTCAGGTAGCAGATGAGATGATGCTGTGGTTCTCTGCTATCCCTTTCAATCACATGAAAGGCTGAACTCTGGTGAGTGTTGGAGCTACCAGATGAATTTTTCATATTCATCTCCATCTGGTATCCACTGAGTATCCCATACAACTCAGTGAGAGTAAGGGTCTTGAGGTTTTCAGTCCTCTTAATGACCATACAGTAGTATGTCCATTGTCATGGAAGAGAGGACATGAACTTCCTAACAATATCCCTGTTCTCAATAGTTACCCTAACATCAGCCAGAGTATCCACAATCTCAACATACCTGAAGTATAGTTGAGTCATGGTTCACCTGTCTTGAAGGTGAAATTTTCAAACTGCTACTTCAGGAGATCCTTCTTGTTCTCCTTGGCTTCATTTAAACCCTCATACATCAGTTTCAGTGCATCCCATAGCTGTTTAGCAGTCTTGCACTTCTTGAAACCTCTGTAGATGGAGTTAGGAAGAGCAGTTTGGAGGGCTGTCATGGCTTTCTGATCAATGTCAATTCTTTTCCAGTCTTCATCAGAAAAGTCAGCCCTCTCCTTTGGTATCATGCCACCACCAGCAGCAGCTGAAGAGGTGCATGGTACATGAGGTCCATTGACAACGGACTCCCACATCCTGGAATCTTGAGACTTGATAAAGCCTTCCATTCTTTGACACCAAGTGTCAAAATCCTCAGGAGTGATCAGTGGGGACTTTGTCATAGTTCCAGTTTCCATATCAGCTTTGGAGATAGCTGCCATTTGAAGAGTTAAGTGATGTGTGTAAC
Source organism: Flaveria sonorensis (assembly GCA_025506505.1). Lineage (NCBI taxonomy): Eukaryota > Viridiplantae > Streptophyta > Magnoliopsida > Asterales > Asteraceae > Flaveria > Flaveria sonorensis. The sequence goes on along the minus strand of CM046440.1, from coordinate 35,861,387 downwards.
TAAGAGGATTTCAAGATGGTGAGATCTTACAATCAAGAGCCTGGAATGCTCTGATACCAAATGCAGGACCGTTAAAGGGTACTTAATCTTGCACTTAGTTAGCACACTTAGGAGGATCTTAAGATCACTTAACAATTCAAATAGGGAACTGTGAACTTTTACAGAAGATACAAGACAAACACAAGTAAAAGCAAGAGCAAGAACACAAGATAAAATTTTCAAGGAAGTTGTATATTGCTTCTCTAGTTCTATTACAAGTGTTGTCCAAGTATATTTTAAATACAAGAATCAAAGACTACTTATACTACATCCTACAACCATCAATATGCAAAAAGACAGTTGGAAGTGACTAATCTAGACAACAAGATCAGCCTAAAGTCAAAAGGCAGATTGCCTTTTGACTAGTGACTATGACAAACCATAGCTCACTGACTTTCCTATACAAAAAGCCAAGAAGGAACAAAAACAAAAACTTGCATGTGAAGACCTTATCTACTTTATCATAAAGTATGAAAGTTTCACCAACTAGTGATAGCAGGTGAACTACCAGAGCATGCAGTGGAAAGTAGGTTACTTTATGATAAAGTTGATGGAAAAGGTATATTTTCTCTCTCTTCAGAGGAAAATCAGTCTTGTCTTTAAACAGCTTCGAAAGACTTTGTCTTGAGAGCTTCGGAAGACTTCATCTTTTACCTTCAGAAGAGTTGAGTCTTTGGCTTCGGAAGACTTTATACTTGGAATAATTTCCAAGTTCAGTGTAAAGCTTCCGCAGCAGTTTCTTCTGAACTTTGGCTTCAGAAGATTTGACACTTAGCATTTTTCTTAAGTGTGTAAAACTTCCGAAGCTAGTCCACCTTTGTTCCAAAGTGCATGTTGGAAGACTTGGTTGTTTTGGTATCTTTTGGTTACATCAGGCTCTTAACTTTAGAGGTTCCTACATCCCTATTCTCAAGTTTTACTCCAACATCCATGAGAGTATCTACAATCTCAACATACCTAAAGTATTGCTGAGTCATAGTTTCACTTGAATTGTAGGCAAAGTTCTCAAACTGCTACTTCATGAGGTATTTCTTGTTTTCTTTGGCTTCCTCGGACCCCTTATACATGAGCTTCAGTGCATCCTAGAGCTGCTTAGCAGTTTTACACTCCTTAAACCTCTGTATATAAAGTTTGGAAGAGTAGTTTAGAGAGCGGTCATGGCTTTCTGATCTACATCAATCTTCTTCTAATCTTCCTCAGAATAGTCATCCATTTCTTTAGCAATCATCCCACCTCTAGCAGTGGCTGAAAAGGTGCTAGGGATGTGAGGTCCTTTAACAACAGATTTCCACATCCTACTATCTTAAGACTTGATGAACCCTTCCATACATTGGCACCAAGTAAGTCATCAGGAGTGATCAGTGGAGATTTTGTCATGGTACTGGTTTCCATATCAGCCTTTGTGAGAGCTGCCATTTGAGCTGGTAAGTGTTTTATGACACTAAAGGGATCTAAGATGGTGAGATCTTACAATCAAGATCCTGAAATTCTTTGATAGCGATTGCAGGACCGGTGAGGGGGGTCAATGCAACATTTTCACAATGTTAGGAGAGTTAGAACATTTAACAAATCAAATAGGGAATATCATGAAACAAAGAACACTGGTAAAGAACAAAAAACAACAAGAACATAATAATATGGTTTTCAAGAATGATATATATTGCTCTCAAGTTCTTACAAAGTGTTACAAAGATTGAAATAAAATGACAAGTACTTGAGACACTTTATTCTACATCCTACAGCCGGCCATACTTTAAAGGCCAGCGGGAAACACTAATCTAGACAACAAGATCAATGTAATGTCAAAAGACAAATTGACTTTTGACTAGTGACTATGACATGCGATAGCTCACATCCTTATCTAATACAAAAAGGATAAAAGTACAAAAGTAGAAAGTAACAGACTCAAGATATTAATCTAAGTTTGACAAAAGTATGGACTTTTCACCAACTCATATAAGTTAGTGAGTCTTTAGAGGTGGCAACGGAAAGTTGTTCAGCTTTTGTTAAAAGGTGATTCATAAAAAGCATGTCTTCTCTGTCTTCGGAAGAAATCAGTCTCGTGGCTTCGGAAGACTTTGTCTTTGAAGCTTCGGAAGACTTCATCTTTGGCTTCGAAAGATTTGGTCTTTTGGCTTCAGAAGATTTGATACTTAGTGTAATTCATTGAGTTGTATTAAACGAGAACATACTTTAAAACTATTTACGACAATTTGGTGTAGAGTCTTCCTACCCGTGTTCCGATTCGATCTCTAAAAACGACTAATAAAAATACCCAATAGGGTATTGTAGGTTTGAGATTCTCTATACTAGAGCATTTCCACTAAAAGAAACTGATACTCTAACTTCCTTATATGTACTTCTATTTATAGAGATGAAGCGTACAACTAATTTCCTAAAACAATAGATGTGGGATGAGTTTTTCACATGCTTACTTGCCTGCTTCCTCGTTTTCTAGCTTTGAGAATTTTAAAATTTATTATTATTATTATATTGTTATAATTAATTCAGCTGCTTTCTTTATTTTTCTCTTATAATATAAGGGTTTATAAAATTTCAAATATGTTATTGGGACGAGCTTATTTTTCTCTACGAGTCCACCTAAGTTTTATTAAAAATGGTGCACGTTTATATATAATATATTATATATTTATATATATTTAGACGGTCTCTTACGACACAAAAACTCGTCTAAAACTTTAAATTTAAAATAGTCATTTCACTCATTACTTACTCGTTTAACAATATACGAAATGTAAAGTTCATTTTTTTTCTTTTATTTTAACTATTACATTTGAGCCTGGAACTCGGGATGCTACATTCTTCCCTCCTTAAAAGAATTTCGTCCTTGATATTCGAAGGTTACCTGAAGAGTCGAGGATATTTGGCTTTCATTTCTTCTGCTACTCCCCAAGTCTTCTCAGACTCTTTTCTAACCTTAGCACTCGACCAATACTAGTGGAATTATCTTTTGAGCTAAGATTCTTACATTGTATGATTAATAGCTTGTTTTGTTAACCACTGTATCCTTATCTCTTAGAATTTCCTTTAATGCAAAAGTGATAAAATCACATCAAAATCTTGTTATGCGAACTCTAATATATTCCTACATTATATTGCTCAGGGATTTAATTATCAAGGAAAGTCTACTACTATTGTGAAAATGTTATTTAGTTCTGGTGCACATCTTAGCATGATTGACTCTAAAATTAGAGTTTCATGATACCTGATGATAATATTATAAAAGGTTAAATCTTCTTCAATACTCATTCTTTCTCCCATAAAAAGGCATAATAGCCTTTGAACTGGGAACATTTCAGCTGGCGACTAAGCTTTTGATACATTTTCTTCCCATTCCACTTCTTATTCAGTAATCATTTCTACTTTCTATTGAACTTCCAAATCACCAATGCTTTATTTAATTTTCGATTGTACTTCGGACTACATGCCATTTCCACCGCTTCCTCTGTTTTTCGGGATGTGCTAACATAATAAAATTCATTGAAGAAGCTGAACAAATCTTTCTCCACTAAAGGCACTGGATTTTACATTTCAAACATATGAGTAAAATGCACTCTAGGAGTAATACTTTTCATAATATCAAGAATAATTTAAAACCTTCTTGTTCTAGTTTCTGATCTTTCACCTTCTAACCCTTCACCAGCTTCTTTGAACATATCCTTCTCTTTTAATAACATCACCCTTATATAAAGATGAGTTATTTTATATGAAGAATAAGGCATATCTAAATGTTCTTGTGGAGTTGGATTGAATGATTGGAACATAAAAATGGGCCTGCTTTGAAGGCTTAAACTTTAAGCATCTTTGAATTCAAGCTTCCCTTTTGAGCTGGCTATTTTAAATTCAAAGCGGCCACCTTTGCAACTAAAGAGGTATATAATGCCGACAGTTCATTAATTACCAGCTGTATGTTACCCTTATTTATTTTACTAGAATTTGTGGGACTAGATGGAACCTTAGGTCTAACCTCTTCATTCCCACCACCAAGTATAGTTTGTTCTGCTAAGCCCTTGGGGACCGTCCAACACATTAAACACACTCTTAATTCGTCAACCATGTAAACATGGAAGAATGAAAGTAAATAAACACATATAGAAATGGAAAATATACAAGATAGAAAGATGTAGAAGATGTATTTTATTGATAAGAAAGTCATCATGGATTATAAACAAACATACATTCATCATTCAAAGCACATGTTTAACCCTAGGTAGGGTCAGTGTCTCACATCTCTTGTTAGAGATCCTCTGTTCCATAGGATGCTTAACTACAAATGAACACATCTTGTTCTGTTCATAGTTTAGCGAGTCAATATCCTCTCCACAAAACTAAGCCACACTTTTGGCTAACTTCATCAAGCAACACTGTTTGGTTTCACCTAGTCTAGGCTATACAAAACTATCTATAGTTTTTGTTATAAAATTGTCAAACATTCACATAATTTGCATTAATAGACTCCCCTATGAAAGTTGTTATGAACTCTAACAACACTAAATCATTAGTCATAAATTTGTATCAGCAGACTTCCCCATGACTGATGATATAAGATCTTCACTGGTAAGACATGATCTTTCGTTATTACATTGTGATCTTTAACCTTCAAGGCAAGCTCTCGTTAGATTGACAATTTCTTTAATCAATCTATTGTAGATCAATTTTTTTTGGCTTCCTTATGAAAACCAAAGAATCTAACTTTCATTGTAGTTCTTCCTCTCAATAGTAACTCTCTACTAATATGTACACAACAAAGGCTATTACGTTTGGTTCAAATCTATCACTTCTGAAATCAAATAAGATCTTCAAGATTGAAGTTGTATTAGGTATATGACTGGGAGTTTGAATTCCAACAATGAACATTAAACTAATTAGTTCCTAAAAAGACAAGAACTTTGGTTCAATAGAACTTTGGATATAGTGTGTTAATAATCCTAATCTATTTCCTTGATCTTTATTGACAACTTGATGCATCTGACTTTGTCTAATACCTTCATAAATCTATTGATAACTCAAAGTCTTTCATTTCAGATCTTCCCCTCAAGGTAAGTACCTCCTGATCAACTCGAGCTCTATTTCCGTTATATCCCCCCTCTTGATAACACATGATGAATCTCTCTAATACAATCGAGATATGATAAATGTTTATACTTCAACTAGTCGATCAATAAATAACCATTTCATCATGAGTATGTGTTTATTCTAAATGTGCATAGTTAATCAAAAACTTAAGAATAGTTCTAAATTCAGACTACTTTGAATTAATTGGTCATTTTCGCATTAGATGAAAATAGCCGAAGGGTGCAACCAAGTTCATAGATATTTATAGAGTTTATAAATATAGAACATGACTTACTTCAAAACTACTTTATAGACTTATGTCATAACTAGCTGTTGAATATAGAGTTGTCTTGTATCCTTCAAGATAAGACACATACTAAAACTTGATTATACGAGTGATTGTCCTCTTATACTATCTAACATTGTTTCTCGTCCAGGTAGTTGTAAGAACCTTAGTTATGAGTGACAAGAAGTATAGTTAAAGTGTTATGTTGTTTAGATGAGATATGTACCTCTATTACTATAAGAGGCTAACATCTCTAGGCTGTTAATTTATCTAAAAAAATGTAAAATGCATGGTCATCTTTAAATGATATTCAAATAGATCACTTCGAATTACAATCAAGAAATAAAATAGATGAACCCCAGATGAGAATGATTCGATGCATGTCTCATATTCATTGGGAGCCTAATAGATAAAGGATAATTGACAGATAGCCAACAAGTTGTATAACAGTTACTAAAAGAACTTTGACTTGTTGGAGATGGTAAATATTTATAAAAGCATTCTACTTCATTGGGCTAGTGAGATTGATGATCTAGTATAGGTTCGACTCATCATAGTTGTTAGGATTATTATGTTATTTATGTAATAGGTTGAATGTTAGTTTGTTTCCATGTATTTTGTATTTTTGTATTTGTGTAGTTTCACTGACCCAGCAAAACTACGAGTGAAACTATAGTTTTGCTCGTAGTCAGCTGACCTAGGTGACCCGGCGAAACTGTGTTTCCCGCCAAGTGAAACTAGGTGTTGGTCAGGATAGTTTCACTATCCAGCGAAACAATCTGGGAAACTACACTTTGCTTATATATTTTCATGTTTTATCATTGTAAGGAAGTTTTTGGCAAACCCTAATAGTGAAATCTTCTAATTGCAATTTTGTGTATTTGGTTGGAAGCTCACTGTTATCATATTTGAGCCTTTGAAAATATTTAAAACTTGTTCATTGTGTCATTGATAAAGTTGTGTTTATTCAGTGGGTTTTCTCTGGTTAGTGACTCATTTGCACTGATTATCGATTATTTGGACCAAGAATATGGTATCAGAATCTGCTAAAATTAAGGTCACAAAAGAAAAATTAAAAGAATCGTGTGTCTCTTGTAGCAATTCTGATTCACACGTGTCTGAATGTAAGGAAGAGATATCAATATATCAAGCTCCTATTTCAAAATGTTAGAAGAAAGGTTTAAAGTCCTGGTGTTTTAGATGTGGGAAGGATGATCATGTAATTAAAATTTGCCCTGAGTTTGTTAGTAGAAATGTAAATAATAGTTCATTAGGAAGTAGATTAAATCATTTTGTAAATATTTTTTTTGTAAAAAATCCTCTGTTTCGAGACCTAAGTTAGTCATGACTTAGGTCCTAATTTCCAAATCTTAACAATTTTTTTGTATTTATATGCCAGGATAATTCCAGAAAAGCTGTCAATAGCTTCTGGCTGTTGATAGCGGATAATAAGTGGAGGATATGTTGTATTTGCTGGAGACAAGAAGGGTGGAAAGATGATTGGTCAGGGAGAAGTCTCAAATGGTTCCTTGACTCTGGAGAAAGTGAACTATGTCCCAGAGCTGGCATTCAATCTGTTGAGTGTATCACAAATCTGTGATAAAGATATTCCAGTGTTGTTTATGTCAAATGAATGCTTGTTTCTCAAACCAGAGTTTATTATCCCAGAAGATTTAGTGATCATACATGCTCCAAGAAAGAATGATACTTATCTTCTGGATATGGGATCACAAGAATCCACCTCCACTGTGACATGTCTCCTGTCCAAAGCTTCATCTTCTGAATCCTTTCTGTGGCATAGATGATTAGGACATGTTAATTTTAAAAATATTAATAAGTTGGTTAAGAACAATCTTGTGAGGGGGCTACCATTTAAATATTTTTCAGTGGTAGAAAAGTGCATGGCCTATGCTCAAGGGAAACAACACAAAAGGCCACACAAGCTCAAGCTTGAAAAATACAATTTCAAAACCCCTTGTATTGTTACATACTAACTTATTTGGTCCTATTAGTGTTAAATCAATTGCTAAGAAATCTTACAGTTTGGTTGTTACAGATGATTACTCAAGATATTCTTGGGTAATATTTCTAGCTCACAAAGGAGATACCACAAAGGAGTTGCAGAAGCTGATCCTCTTAATTGAAACCATCAACAAAAGGAATGTTATGGCCATCAGAAGTGACAATGAAACTAAATTCAGAAACCATATCTTTGACTCATTTTTGCAAGCAAAGGAATTCTCAGACAGTTCAGTGCTGCCAGGACACCTCAACAAAATGGTGTTGCTGAAAGGAAGAATCGGACCCTTATTGAAGCAGCAAGAACTATGATGATTGAGTGTAAGCTTCCAATCATTTTTTAGGCAGAAGCAGTCAACTGTGCATCCTATGTATTGAATAGGGTTCTTATTGTGAAAGACAAGATGAAGACTCCTTATGAGCTTCTTCATAAATGGAAACCCTTGATTGACTTCTTTCATCCATTTGGTTGCTCATGTACTTTGCTAAACACTCAAGCTCAGAATTTAAAGTTTGGTGCAGTCTCTGATGAATGTTTCTTCGTTGGCTATTCTTCCTCACAAAAGGCGTATAGAGTGTACAAAAAAGAATGCGTATTGTGTAGGAATCATTCTATATTGATTGGCAGGAGTCTAATTCACCAAACATGGGGTCAGACCCAGAATGGTTTTATGAATCCAATCCTATCTTCAAATCTTTCAACCTTCTAGTATTTGACGATGATGTTGTTCCTCAAACCAATATGCAAATCATTCCTCCAACCAAACCTCTTTCACTTGAACCCCATCCACAACCACTAATTGACCCTCCACCTCAACCTCCACTTGATGTTCCACCCATACCTACACCACAACCAATTCCTCTATCACAACTAACTTCCCCTTCATAACCATCACAAATAGCATCTTCATCTCATTCCAATCCATTAACCCTTAACACCAACTTCAGAACCATAAAAGACCATCCATATGATTACATCATTGGTTCCATTACAGATGGTGTGAGGACACGGAGACAATCTAGATTGATAAATGAATGTCTCTATGCATGTTTCTTATCTCAAATCATTCCCAAAAATATCTCAGTAGCACTTCAAGACCCAAGTTGGGTTGAATCTATGTAGATGGAGCTTCAGCAGTTTAGGAAACTAAAAGTTTGGCAATTAGTTGATCTTCCTCTATTGGACTCAACAAGTGCATTAATGGATTAATGCTATAAATGATGATGCTTGCCATAATCAAACATAAACAAACATAATGTGTTCTAACATCTAAACAATCATTAACTAACACATTAGCATCATTAACAATCATAACATTCACTAATCATTGTTTAAATTTCTTTTTCAGAATTGTAGATAAAAGAAATTTTGACCAAGTGTCGACAGCGGATGAAGAGTGATCCACAGCAGATGAATAAGAAGATGCAGCGGATGAAGATCAAGTCCAAGTGCTCGCAGTGGATGAAGACATCCCATAGCGGATGAAAACATACATCGGATGCAAGTCCACAGCGGATGTTCATCCACAACGGATGAACATTTCACAGTTGACAACATACAAACTCTTCACAGCGGACAGCATCCAATGCACAGCGGACAAGTAACTAACTTCCACAGCGGACATCTTAACATCCACAGCGGACAGCTTATAGACTTAGGATTTTTTTATGTAATTTTCATTTATATAAGGGTAGTTTAATAATTGTATATAGCTCTGTGTATAGGCTATAAATAGCATACTACCCTAATCCTTTGTAAGATTTTGAATAATCAATCAATCAAGCAGTTATTATCATTCAAGCACTAGCAATCATACAATCACACACAATCATACACACACTGATATCATAGCATCTATCATGGGTTTCCGCACCATGGTTCATGCTTGTTGATTGAGAGATTAGAAAAGATCCTTGGGTGAAATCAACCAGTGTTTGTTCTTGTTGTTCATACTCAACAACAAACATTCATTCACACAGAAAGGTTGATTTCATCTGGTGGTATCAGAGCATTGGCTCAAATCATTCATTGATTTTCGATCCTCTTAATCAACAAGATGATATCTGTTGTATCATATGAGGCTGGTGCAACCAAAACAATATATAGAACAATTGTGTGTACAAGTTGAAGAAGTCTTCCGATGACAAAACTACTCTTCCATAGCTATGTCAAAGATCTTTCGAAGCATTATGTCTGAAGAGCTTCTAGAGGAAAACTAAGTCTTCTGAGACTAAGTAGTTTTCCTTCCAAAGTATATGAAGAACTTCCAAAGGATAGAACAAAGTCTTCCGAAGACCAAGCAGTTCTCCTTCTGAAGTATTCACACTTAGAAGATCCAAGATAAAGTCTTCCAAAGAATAACATCGTAAAGACCTGTAGAAGATTTAGAAGAAGCTGTTTCTTTCGAAGTATAAATGGCCTCAGAAGAACTTATTCTTCCGAAGCCATTTAGCTTCGAAGAATCAACTATGAACCAGTGGACAAAAGTATGGTCTGTCTGACAGACTCTGATACACTGCATGGTGCTTTTCCTAACTTATGTAGTTGACCATACTTTAATCCACTGTTCAGCTTTTCAACTTAGTACAGATACCATCTTAGTTGGTGCCAAAAGGTAAGTCGTGGACCTGTCATGACTACCTTATCTAGGATATTATTTTATCTTAGATTTTTTACTTCTAGCAATGTAGTATTTGTCTAGTAGTAGATTTCAGATAGTTTTCCAAGTATAACCGGCTGTAGATAGTAGTATATATAGTTTCTCATTGTAACTTATGTAGCATGAGCAAAAGAGTCTTGTAATACTAAGTTGACAAGTAATATATACAACTATCTTGAAAACCATTCTCTTGTTCATTAACTTCGTATATTATTATCAACTTTAGTTTGAGATTCTATGTTTCATCATTCAAGTGAGACTTAGTGAGTTCTGTGTTTAGAGTCAAAACCGATCCTGTAATTGGTATCAGAGCTTCAGGCACTTGATTATGAGATCTAACCATCCCAAATCACCCTTGTTTCTTCATACTCACTCACCCACCTCAGTTTAATGGATCTTAACCAGAAATTTTCTGAGTCCGAAATGGGAACAATGACCAAGGCTCCTATCATCACTCCTGATGATTTTGGAACCTGGTGCAAACGTATTGAAGGGTTCATCAAGTACCAAGATAGCCGCATGTGGAAATCTGTTACTCATGGTCCTCACGTTCCTAAGGTAGCAGCCCCAGCGGGTAATGGTGCCATGATAGAGAAGGCTATTGAAGACTACTCTGATGAAGACTTCAAGAAAATAGACATTGACTACAAAGCAATGAATGTTTTGCTAACAGCCATACCAAACTCCATAATGGTTGGCTTTTAGCAATACGAGTCAGCCAAAGAACTCTTTTATGCTTTGAAGCTGATGTACTCTTGTTCCACTGAATCCAAGGAGTCTAAGAAGGATGTACTAAAGTAGAAGTTTGATAACTTCAAATATATCATTGGTGAGACCTTGAGCCAACAATACTTCAAGTACATAAACTTGATCACCTCTCTTCAGTCTATAGGAGTGGATCTTCAGAAGATTGTAAGGAAATTCATGAGTGCACTTCCTCATGAATGGACTTTCTATTGTGTTTCTATCAAGAGAACTAAGAATCTTAACACTCTCACCATGACTGAACTGTACGGAATCCTTGATGGATATCGTATGGAAATGGAGACTCAAAAAAGCCAACAGATGAACCGACCCTCAAATCCTGCTGTCAGCAATGCCCTATATGTTGCTGAAATATCAAGACAACCTTAGTTGTACCTGAACTATCCCCAACAGCCATCATTTTCCTCTAGGCCATACATCACTTTCCCCGAGACACCCAGGTCTCAACAGGCTCAACATACTCCTTTTCAGGATAATTGTGTCTTTGTCTCAGGAAGTGAACACTCTGGAGATTTTCAATTCTGCTTTGATGATCTAGAGTGCTTTAGCCCAAATGACATTGAGTGCATGGACATTGTCCAACAGATGGCTCTTCTGACCTACAGAGCAAAGAAGTTCTTCAAAAGAACAGGAAGGCAGTTCTTTCAGAATCTAACCAACAGCAAATTTGGATTTGATAAAAGCAAAGCCAAGTGCTACAACTGTAACCAGCTTGGTCACTTTGCTAGGGAATGCAAACCTCTAAGATCCAATCCTGGAGCAACTCAAGCCTCCCAACATCCTACCACCTCAAGGGCTGCACCAAAACCTACTGAGCAGCAAATTGCGGCTGTTGCTCAAGAAGTTGACTGGAGCTTCATGGTTCAAGATGTCACTCCTGCTCAAGCACTCATGGTTGGAACTTAAGAAAGAAAGGTATATGAAAACCTCTATAATCTAGCTTGTATTGCTAAGGTTAAACTTTATCAGGATTATAATAGGGAAATTAAATCCAATATTGAGTCCTTGAACATCCTAAAATCTGATTTCAAGAAAGCAGAATCTGACTATAAACTTAAAATTGAAGAGTTAGAGAAAATTGTTTCTGCTTTAAAACCTGAACATACAAACTACAAGACTCAAATAAAGGATTTAATTTCTAAGTTGACTGAGGCTCAAGCCCAGCTAGTAATAGCTGAGGCTAAAGCAAAGAAGTATGCTATTGAAGAGCATAACTTTAACACCATCATTGCATCATCCTCCTACTCAAAGGTATGTTATCAAAACAAAAGTGGGTTGGGAACCAATGAAATTGCTCCACCACACTCTTTCTTTTAGATAGCCAAGATGTGTCACTCATGAGCAAGAGGTTCCAACTGCTGACCCACTACCCAATGAGCAAAGAATGATGCAACTATGGTGACCACCACAGGGAAGGATAAGGTAGAAAACCTCATTCCTACCGCTGATGTCCTACCCCTAACCACCAAAGAGAGAAAGAACAAAATCAAGGCAGCAAAGAAAACTGCCAAGAAGGTGACTAAGTCTAGGATGAAGATAGATCCCAGACAAAAGGGTGTATTCATTTTAGCCGGATTCCAAGTGGTTGGAAACTCTAATCCAGGAAAGGAATGTAGTACCAACATTCCTATCCAACTAAAGGATCAGAAGTTAAATGGGAAAGCTGTTAAAGAAAAGAAGTGCAAGAACCAACAGCCATCACGCCCCATCAAGAGTAACATTGAGTGCATAATCTGTGGTCTGCATAACCATATGGCTAAAGATTGTTACTACAATCCTGCAAGCATACATTATGCTGCCAATGTTAAAAAAGAAAGAGTCAAGGAATGTTTCACATTTGGACCTTATCACATGGTCCAAGTGACAAGGAAAGGAAGACTTGTTTCCGAAGCTAAGGAATCCTTTGAAATCTTTCGATAAGAAAGTAGTCTCGGAAGAAGGTCATGTTGTTCAATCCTCTTCAGGATCATCTACACTGGTCAACCATAGGATGGTATGGAGGAACAAAACAGATGCTGCAGCCAATACCTCTTCCTCATAAACACAAATTGAACCCACTTGCCTATACTTTGGTTCAATTAAATCATCTACATTAGAAGAACCCAAGACCAACAAGGCTTGGGTTTCTAATAGTAATTAATCATGACAAGAATAGAAATATATGGATTGTGGACAGCGGATGCTCCAGGCACATGACAGGGAACAGATCTCTTCTTCAACAATTTGAACATTTTGATGGAGGTCCTGTTCAGTTTGGAGGTGAAGCCGGAGGATACATTTCTGGTAGAGGTAGTGTATCCAATGGTAAGTTAAATATTAACAAAGTAAACTTTGTCAAACAGCTTGAACACAATCTATTAAGTGTTTCTCAATTCTATGACCAAAAGCACCAAATGCTTTTCACAGAACATGAATGCATTATCCTCAAACCCGGGATGAAAATTCCTTAGGATTTGGTGCTTCTTAGATCTCTCAGGAGAGGGGATATGTACAAGCTGGATATGAACAATGCTTCCCCACTGGGTGAAGTATCATGCTTTCTTTCCAAAGCCAATGGTGATGAGTCAACTCTTTGGCATAAAGTTCCATGTTAATTTTAAAACCATGAATAAGCTAGTTAAAAATAATTTGGTACATGGTGTGCCCAAAAAGGAATTTATGTGTAAAGATAACTGTGTTGCTTGTCTAAAAGGAAAGCAACACAAGGTGTCTCACAAATCCAAAGAGGTTAACTCTATCACCACCCCATTACACTTATTACACATGGATCTTTTTGGTCCCACAAGTATAATGAGCATTGGAAGGAAATCATACTGTCTTGTGATTGTTGATGATTTTGCAAGATTCACTTGGGTATTCTTTTTAAGAAGTAAAGATGAAACAGCTAAAACTTTAAAATCTTTTATTCTTAAAATTGAAAATCAAAAGGATCATAAGGTGAAAATCATTAAAATGATCAAGGGACTGAGTTTAAGAATCAAGTTCTTGACTCATTCTGTAACTCTAAAGGGATGTTATGTGCAAAAAAGAGTTCTCATTGTTAAGCCTCATGGGAAGACCCCTTATGAGCTATGGAACAAGAGGCCACCGTTCATTGGCTTTCTTAGGTCCTTTGGTAGCAGGTGTACCATACTCAACACAAAGGACAATTTAGCAAAATTTGCTGAAAAGTCGGATGATGTTATCTTTGTTGGATATTCCTCCACCTCTATTACTTATAGAGTATATAATATCAAAACTCAACAGTTTGAGGAATCATCCAACATTGCTGTTAATAAGCACACTCCTTGTGTTAGAGGGAATAGACCTGAATACATTTTTGATTTAGAATTGTTTCCAAACTATTCTAAACCATCTTGTGAGAATGTTTCAGCTGGAACAGGAACTCAAAGTAACCCATATGAAGATCAACTGTTTGAGCTACCCAGACCTATTTCCAGTTCTCCAAGAAGAAATAAAGAACAAGCTCCTACTGCTGAAAGTCCTGAAAGCATGAGTATCTCAGGAAACAAAAGAGCTTCAACAAATTGTCAACTCACTGAGCCTTATAACCCAAAAGTTGACATTTCAAGCACTCAACACCAAGCTGATGAAGACAGTGACATGGAGGAACATGAAACTGTTAATGCTGCTTCACAGCATACTGACATTGATGATGTCACTCATTCATTCAATCAGTCCTCATTGAATGAATGTGAAACATCAGCTGGAGAAGGTGTTTGAAGTTCTAAACAAAACTTCTCAAACCTAGACCTATCTATGCAACTAGATGTGATTCCAAGGCTCAGGATACACAACACTCATCCAGCTGAAAACATCATTAGGGATGTATCAGAAGGTGTGAGAACAAGAAGTCAGACCCACAATGGGAATGTATGCTTGTACTCATGCTTTCTCTCTCAATAGAACCAAAGAAGGTGGAAGAAGCCCTCAAGGAAACAATTGGATTGAAGCTATGCAAGAAGAATTGCTTCAATTCAAGAGGCAAAAGGTATGGAACCTATGTCCTTTGCCACCTGGTCAAGCCTCTATTAGCACCAAGTAGGTGTTCAGAAACAAAAAAGATGATAGAGGTTTGATCATCAAGAACAAAGCAAGACTTGTTTTTCAAGGATACACATAGGAAGAATGCATAGATTACACTAATGTCTTTGCACCTGTTGCAAGACTTTAAGCTGTGCGAATCTTCCTTGCTTTTGCAGCATCCAAGAACTTCACAGTCTATCAACTTGATGTCAAATGTGCATTTTTGTATAGGAATATAGACAGAGAAGTCTATGTGTGTCAGCCACCTGGGTTTGAAGACCCACAACATCCCAATTATGTGTGCAAACTAGATAAAACTCTTTATGGACTGTATCAAGCACCTAGGCTGTGGCATGAGACTTTGTCTCAGTTTCTCCTTAAAAACGGCTACACCAGAGGCACCATAGACAAGACATTATTCATAAAGAAATCTGGGAAGGACATGCTGCTTGTTCAAGTCAATGTCGATGACATCATATTTGGTTCCTCAAATGACCAAATGTGCAAAGACTTTGAAAGCATCATGAGAAAAAAATTTGAGATGACCTCCATGGGAAAGATGGATTTCTTTCTTGGGATTCAAGTGAAGCAGATGGAAGAAGGATTATTTATCAACTAGTCTAAGTATGTCAAGGACATCTTAGAAAGATTTCAGATGAAAGATTGTAAGACAGCCAAGACACCTATACCCAGAAATCACAATCTATGTCCTGATTTCGAGGGGGAGGATACTGATCAGCATCAATACAGGGTAATTATTGGATCTCTGATGTATCTCACAGCCAGTAGACCTGATATCATGTTTGCAACTTGCATCTGTGCAAGATATCAGGCTGCTCCTAAGGTGTCTCACCTAATTGCCATCAAAAGGATTCTTAGATACCTCAAAGGAGCTCCCAAACTAGGTCTCTGGTATCCTAAGAATAAGGATTTCAATCTCTATGGGTACTCTGACAGTGATTATGGTGGCTGTAACATTAACAAGAAATCCATATAAGGAGGATGTCAATTTCTTGGTGGAAGGATTATTTCCTGGTAATGCAAGAAGGAATCATGTGTCTCTACATCAACTGCTGAAGCTGAATACATTGCTGCTGCAAGCTGCTCTGCTCAAATGCTATGGATTCAAAATCAGATGTTAGACTACGGATTCAACTTCACGAATACTCCTATCCATATAGACAACAGAGTGCTATTTCCATTACAGAAATCCTGTCAAGCACTCCAAGACAAAGCACATTGACATCAGGTATCATTCATTCGAGATATTCATGAGAAACACTTGATTAAACTAGTAAAAGTTAATTCAAATGAACAATATGCTGACTTGTTCACCAAAGCCTTTGATGAACAAAGATTTAAATACTTAATCACAACTATTAGGATGATTAACATTGACTAGTTTATTTCTTTTGAAAACCTTTTTAAAATATGTCTTGTTTATGTTGTCTAATTACAATCTAAGCCCTGTTACTAAAGTTTTCTTCTAAGTGGAAATTCTTCCGAAAAGAAATTTACTCTTGGAAGAAATCTTTATATCTTCCGAAAGTAAATTCCTTCACTTTAGTACTCTCTTCTGAAGGTTATTAACTTAGTCTCGAAAGAAATTTTTTTTTCACTCGGAAGCAACATTCCCTTCGGAAGAAAACTTTTACTATATAACGGAAACCTTTGGGCCCCACTGTTTAAAGATTAATATATTTTCGGAATATTTTAAATTATGTACCTTGCCGCCGTACTCAAGTACATTCCCAAACTGTCTTTTCACCTTATCGGCATGGTCTTTTACCCCCTATTTAAAACTTCCGACTCTCTTTCTTTACCCTTTTTACCACCACTGAAACCTAATACTGCAATTATCATCTTTACTCCCTCTCAAATTCCATCAATCCAACCATACTTTCTTACAATGGCTCTCAATCCTCAACATAATCAAGTCACCATCCTTGATTCTTCTAAGGATGCTGACTTTGCCCTCATCATCGATTTTCTGTTTCACTCCACATACTTACCGCCCTCACCGTAAACCCCACCATATACTCTAATCACATGACTAAATTTTGGGTAAACAGCCGTTGTGAAACTCTGAACGATGAGAGGGTCATCAGGTCGAGAATCAACAGACAAGAGATCATCATTTCTGAATCTACCATCAGGGAGCATCTAGAGCTTCATGACGAAGGCACCCCAACTGAATTCCCCAAATCTGAGTTAGTAAACACATACACTCAGATGGGATATGGGGGTGATGTGCACAAGTCCACTGTCTACAAGTTTAATTTCTCTTACAACTGGAAATTCTTGTTGCACACGTTCTACACTGCCTATCCAACAAATCAGGGGTTGGGATCAAATCCCATATGATCTGGGATGCCTAGTCTATGGAATGGTAAAAGGCCTATGCGTTAACTATTCAAGGTTTATGCTGAAAAATTTATGAGGAAATCTTACCTGGGATTCATTTTTCATGTATCCCCGGTTCATTCAGCATATCATAAACTGTGAACTAGACCAGAGCAGACTACAACATGAAGATACTCTCATTGTCCCACTCATGAGGCCTGGCTTCTTCAAGACCTTCAAGAAAGTGTCCACCGATTTCACAGGTAGATTCACTGATCTTCTCCCAAGTATGATTGGGCCAATGGCTCCTGGTGACATCCCTGCAAGCCCAGCAGGCGATGAACCCACACCAGACCACTCCACTCAAATGCCAACTACCTCTTCCCACCCAATAAAATTTACATACACCAGATGCCCCAAGCGAACCCATGATCAATCTACTCTGATTGATCAGGTCCCCTCTATTCACACTAAAAAGGCTCGAGTGGAACTCAGGGCTCCCACTCAGCCAGAAGTCACACCTTCCTCCACCATCGACCTCAATATCTGTGTTGAGTCTCTTCAGTCTCAACCTGATGAGAGCAAAACCCAAGCCATTAGCCTTTAGGATGAGTCCCAACATTCCCCTGAGCAACCAAAAAGAGACAGCCACATCATTGGCACATCTGCTATTGCAGAAGAGCCATTAGGTGCGGACCAAGGTCCCGGGTCATTAGAATTAACCTCTCTATCCTTCACTGACCTTTTACTGCAACCTGATGAGGATATTATGTTCCGTCAGGGCCATGATATTGATCTACAATACCTCTCTTAAGATCAACTGAGCCCCAGGGAACCTCTAATATCTAGCCAATGTTAGTTCAGCCAAATTGAGGTGAGTCCAACTGGTGTGGAGGTGACTCATGTAGGCTCAGCCACCACTACTGAGAATGTCTCACTGGCCTCTTAAGAAAGTGGTGACATCAGTGAGACTGAGTCTACGGTAACGTTGCCAATTGATGTTTCTGGAAAGGACATCAGTAGGGAAGGGTATCCAGGGCGCCGAGAAACCATAACTGGTGGTTACAATGAACATGCTAGGCATGTTATCTCATGTCCCTATGATTCTTTAAAAGAAGATGAGGGTAGGTTGCAACTCATTCTCAAAGACGTGATTTCTAAAGTCTTAAATCTTGAATCAAAGGTTAAGACTTTAGAGGACAGGTCTACCACTCAACAACTTGAGATTGAATATCTCAAGGCTAAACTAGCTGAGACATAGATTGAGAAGTCCGTCAGGCACGTACCTATTCAGATTTCTTTAAGTTCTTCCTCCAGCTCTTCTACTTCTTAAGATGATGCTACCAAAAGGGGGAGAATGTACAGAAACAATATGATGAGGAACCTATTTACCTTAGAGCAACAACTTCTCCTGATGCCTTATCTATGTTTTACCCCTAACCGCATCACCCTACAACAGTCTTCCCTCAACCAGCTCCCATTACCTTTCAAGTGGACCAAAGGATGCTCATAGATTGCAATAGGTTTCTAACTAAATTTCTATTGAGCTCCTCTATTAAACAGCCCTCCCCTGATCTAGCTATCGCCTACTTTGGAGCTAAAGAGCTTCAAAGGCTGAATGCACCACCTACCTCTAAATAGGAAGTTGGTCAACCTAAGGTCACTACTAAAGCCAAGATTAACATCGAAGGGGATGTACAGACTGATGGTCCAGCAACTAATTTGGATGGAACAGGTGATGCAGTTCCATTTACTTCCGAGGCAAAAATCCAAGTTGCTAAAGGAATAATTAGACTGTCTTCTTTGTCCAGTGATCTGTTCATCACAGAAGAAATCCTTGAACTAGTCTCTGAGATCAACAGTGAGGACTTCCTTACAACCCCTCTCTTACAAGAACCACTACTTCAAACACCCTCACTCCAACCTGAATCTTCTAAACCTGAGTTCCTAAAGGCTGAATCTTCCTTTGATCCTAAAGGGAAAAGAAAGCTTACTGCTGAGGAGCTACTAGAAGAGGAAAGATTAGAGAAGTTAAAGAAGAAAGGCAGACTTGATACTGGAAAGTTGTTGGCTGCAAGTAGAAAAGCAGTAAAAGTTCCCACGTAAGTCTTAACAATAAAAAGAGGGTGGAAATCATTGACAGACTCATCAGCCTGGGAGTAGCTAACGAAGAAACTCTTCTACTCCCAACTAATGAGCTTGTGAAACTAGAAAAGACAACCTTGCTGAACAAAGAAAAGGAAGAAGCAGCATGGTTGGCCAAAGAGGAGGAAAGAAGGAAGGAGAAGGAAGAAGCCATGGAAAGGGAGAGGATAGAGAAAATAGCCTTTCTCTGCAATAGAGGCTATTCTCAAGAGGAGCTAGCACCTTACCAAAATGACATGATCTTGTTTCTTTTTCACAAAGAACAAGATCTAATCAACAAGGAGACGAAGAAGACTGATAGGGAGAAGTTGAGAGAAAAGAGAAAGAAAGAGGTAGAGGGAGAACTTGCGGCTGCCAAAAAGGATGGAGACAAGGATTGGATGAAATCCTATCTCCGAGCTCACTGCTTCTCCAGCAGGCAAGTGGGCCCATGTCGATCAAGACCCTACAGTGACATGTCAGCGACATCAAAGCTGACATTCACTTAGGAAGAAGGCAGGAGGTTGTTCAAACTCCTAGTGTTCAAAGGATGGCACCAAAACCAACACCCAAACCACTGCCCAAAACACAACCTACACCTTCTTCCTTCCCCATCAAAACAGAACCTTTCACCCCTGAACCTTCTCCATCAACCTTACCTATACCATCACCCACTGCTTCCTACCAACCATTAACACCACCTATCGTACGACCCAAAACACAACCAAGAACCCTCTCAAAAACCAAACCATCCTCTGATCCATCAAAACCTCTGACCTTGGAAGAATTCAAGGAGATAAGGAAGAAGCTCATAAATTGCATAACACTGAGCTACATCTCTTGTGAGGAAGAGTTCATCCAGCTAACCTTTATTGATGGTCTTCCAGTTCCCTCATAAGAGATGCATTCTTTGATCTTCCTAGAAGAACACTGGACCAAGCTCTTCAACTTCTTGCAACAAATTCAGATACTCTCAATGAAGTAGAGAAGAAGTTAAGAAGAATGCCGGTGACTCTGCTGGACACTAGGAAAGGGGACAAACTGCCAACAAAACCCCTCAATCCTAGAAAGCAAAATGTCCAGTGGAGGTTTGATGAAGATTCCCATAGCTTTGCTATGGAAAGGGAGAATGGTGAAGTTACCAGGGCTGACACTTCATCTCTGCTACATTTCAGCAGATTTGACATTGCTGAGATAGCAGAGAAGCCATTCTTCAATCCCTCCAACTCTGAGATAGCTGCTCACATCAGAAATCATTTAAGCAGCCTTCATCTAGCCGAGCTCTTAAAGAAGGCCAAGATTGAAGAAGATTTTAAAAGGAGAGCACAGGATGTTGAAGAAGGCACAACCATAAAAGGGAAGACCTTTCTACAGATGGTTGAGGGCTCCACTTCAGATCCTATAGTTAGATGGGAATATGACTACCTTTCCCATCAACTAACTCTCTTTAGAGGGATGCAGCAAAGAGTACATGTTATTCAGAGCAATCGACTGGATTTATTATCTACGAATGACTTGTACAAACTCCATACCACTACATAAGGGAAAAACAAAGAGACAGATAGTTATCTGCTTTCCTTAGTGTTGAAGGCTTTGAAGAGTAAGAGGAAGTGAAGTTTCGATAGCATCAGCCTAAGAGGAGTTTGTTGGATCATATGAGGCCGGTGCACCCAAAACAACACTTAGAACAATTGTGTGTACAAGTTGATGAAGTCATCTGAAGACAAAACTACTCTTCCGCAACTATGTCAAAGATCATTCGAAGCATTATGTCTAAAGAGCTTCCGGAGGAAAACTAAGTCTTCTGAGACTAAGTAGTTTTCCTTCCAAAGTATATGAAGAACTTCCGAAGGATAGAACAAAGTCTTTCGAAGACCAAGCAGTTCTCCTTCAGAAGTATTTGTTGGGTTTTTACAAGTTTTAACAAAGATGTTTAACCATTTAAACAACAAAACGCAGCGGATATAAGGGGTTTAAAACTTGTGTTATATTCTAAAAATAAACATTTATATGTTCAAGAAAACAAACCCAAGAACAAGGATCATACATATGTGAAAAGAAGTGCTATCAAAACAAACCATAGGATGTACATGAATACTACCTTTCTTGAACAAGGAAGTTAGATACGGATGAGAGGAGGAAGATGATAATTCTTGAATGTCTAGTCTTCAAAAGAGAAGACCTCAAGCTTGTATACCCACAAGCTCTTGCAAAGCACCAAACTTGTTAGGAAGTTGACACCAAAGATCCTTCTTACAAAACCTTCTAGGTCCGAAAATGGGAGAAGAGAAATGGAGAAGAAGGAGCTTGCATGTGTGAGAGAGAAAGTGTGTTGAGTGTCTAGGTGAACAAGTAAATGTCTTGCATAAAAACAAGACAAAGGAATCCCAATGCCAACCACCAAGGGGCGGCCGAAAATTGGGTTCAAAATGGGTTCCCTCCCATTTTGAAAAACACCCTTTTAATTCATTGTTAATCACTCATTAAGTTATATAATTAAACCAATTTTAATCTTATAACTTAAACACTCTTATATTTGATGTTATTTAACTTATTTAAACAACATTACAAATGATATCTCATGAACAAAATATCCATATAATTTGTTCTATCTCAAATGCAATAATTCAGAAAACCCATTTTCTAAATTGGTGTCATAATTTATTTGCTTGATCATGATCAACAAATAAATGTTTATCGGTGTTTGCCTAGCTTGTTATTGGGTATGACCCGACTTGGATCATAACGTACTAACCACATCAATCTTGTATGTGTCTTGGGCATATAAGATCCAACAATCTCCCACTTGCACAAGATTCATAGAAGATTGATGCAAGCAGTAAATACCGCCTAACAACGGTTTACTACCCTTAATACGTATGACTAAGTGCCATTCAATAACATCATCCCCTTCAAGTATCTTACTCGAAAATGTTTTAGGTGAATCAATCATCTATCCTTTTGTCACAGATGTCATGTTAAATCTTAGAGACACAGAATGATCATTCTCCATTGACTTAACTTTAGCAGGCCTTAGACATCTTACTCTCAACGAATAAGAGGAACAAATCCCATCTTGATTACATACGTCTCTCACAATCACCTCGTGCTATACCTGAATTTAGTCTTATGTACTGCCATGTTTCAGAACAGCGAAGAACTAAGTCAAAGTATAATACCCGTGAATATCAAGACCCAATATGTATCTCAGGTCAGAGGATACCAAATGATATTCGCCTTTACTCAAATTTACTTATGATCAATCAAGAAGATTCCATGTAGTAATATTTGAGATGCGGGTCAGTCCAATATTTATATCCCATAAATATCTATGAACTTTGGCAGCAACCCTTTGCTATATATTCATCCAAATGAATATCTACCAATCCAAGTTCATAATAGTCTTACCCTCATACTTGTTCCCACAGGTATGAACGACTACGGACGTTTAGAGTAAATGATTTACTCATGGATTAAACATGCAAAATTGGAACATTAGTTGAAACATTATAACCATATAATTCATTCAAGTAATAAAAGGTTCCAATATCCAAATACAAGATCACAAAATCAAATCCAGTCACTAGAATATCGAAGTCCCATGGCACAAGTATGACCCTCATGCTTTGCCTTTTCAAGAAGCTTCGTGAGTGGATCCGCAATGTTTTGATCCGTGTGAACTTTGCGAATACATATTTTTCCCTTTTCAACTTCATCCCTTATGTAGTTGAATCTCCGCTCAATGTGCCTAGTCTTTTGATGTGCACGGGGTTCCTTGATTTGAGCAATCGCACCCTCATTATCACAAAGAATTTCTAGGGGGTCCTGAATGGAAGGGACAACCCCTAGATCGGCAATGAATTTCTTCAACCATGCAGCTTCTTGAGCTGCTAATGAAGCGGCGATGTATTCTGACTCTGTAGTTGATAATGCCACCACATCTTGTTTAGAGCTCTTCCAAGAGACTGCTCCTCCATTTAGGATGAAAATGTATCCCGATTGTGATCGTGAGTCATCCCGATCAGTTTGGAAACTCGCATCCGTGTAACCTTTTACCACGAGTTCCTCCTCACCAGATCCATAGATTAGGAACATATCTTTAGTCCTCCTTAGGTACTTAAGTATGTTCTTAACAGCCATCCAATGACTATTTCCAGGATTTTGCTGGTATCGGCTTGTCATGCTCAAGGCGCATGACACGTCCGGCCTAGTGCATATCATTGCATACATGATGGATCCTATAGCAGACGCATACGGGATTCCCTTCATTTTATCTTGCTCATCCTTTGAGCTTGGACATTGAGTCGTACTCAATATCGTTCCTCTTTGAATAGGTACCGTACCTTTCTTAGAGTTCTCCATCTTGAACCTTTTCAAGATCTTGTCAATGTATGCACTTTGATTTAAACCTATCAACCGCCTTGATCTATCCCTATAGATCTTTATTCCCAAAATGTAGGCGGCTTCACCAAGATCCTTAATGGAAAAACAGCTTCCAAGCCAGGTTTTTATACCTTCCAAGGTTGGAATGTCATTTCCAAATAGTAGGATGTCATCGACATACAATACTAGGAAAGTGATGATGCTCCCACTAGCCTTTTTATACACACAAGCCTCATCAGCATTTTTGATGAACCCAAATTTAATTACCTCTTCATCAAAACGGTGATTCCAACTTCTTGACGCTTGCTTCAATCCATAGATTGATTTCTTTAACTTGCATACTTTGTTAGGATGTTTTGGGTCGACAAAACCTTCAGGCTGAACCATATAGACATCTTCCTCAAGATATCCATTTAGAAAAGCGGTTTTGACATCCATTTGCCAAATCTCATAATCATAATGAGCAGCTATGGCAAATAATATCCTAATAGACTTTAGCATTGCAACAGGCGAAAAAGTCTCATCATAATCAACCCCTTGAGTTTGAGTGAAACCTTTTGCTACAAGTCTAGCTTTATAAGTATCCAAGTTTCCATGCATATCGGTTTTCTTCTTGAAAACCCACTTACTTCCAACTACCTTGGAGTTAAGAGGTGGTACAACCAAGTCCCACACTTGGTTGTCATACATGGATTGCATCTCAACATTCATGGCTTCAAGCCATTTGTCACAATCCAAATTGGACACTGCATCATGGTATGTGATTGGTTCATCGGAATCAACCACATAGCACCCATCCATGAAAAATCCATATCTTTCAGGTGGATTACTAGTTCTACCAGATTTGCGAACGTTTTGTGTGTATTGATCAACCATTTGATCATTCTCAACATCCTCATGTTGAGTGCTAGTGTCAACCAAACGTGTATCGGGTTGTGGTTCTTGATCCTCCTCAAGATCCACTGTTCTACTGCTAGCTCCTTCCATAAGGAACTTGGCTTCCAAGAACTCACCCTTCTTGGCAACAAACTCCTTTTGTTCCAATGGATCATAGAAATAATATCCCATAGAATCTCTAGGATATCCAATAAAAATACACTTAGTGGAACGTCTTTCTAACTTGTTTGAGGTGGGAGTCTTTACATAAGCCTCACATCCCCACACCTTTAAATATGATAGAGATGGAACCCTTCCATGCCATATTTCAAAAGGTGTCCTTTCCACTTTCTTGGTTGGGGCCATATTCAAAATACGGGCCGCAGAGAGCAAAGCAAAGCCCCAAAATGATAGAGGCAATGAGCTTCCAGCCATCATAGATCGAACCATATCTAATAGAGTTCGATTTCTCCTTTCGGACACACCATTGTGTTGTGGTGTTCCAGGTGGAGATAGTTGTGAGATAATCCCACAACTTCTAAGATGATCTCTAAAAGCATCACTCAGGTATTCACCTCCTCTATCGGTGCGGAGAATTTTTATTGATTTGTTGAGTTGATTTTCTACTTCATTTTGGAAGGTTTTGAACATTTCAAAAGCTTCATCTTTGTGTCTTAACAAGTACACATACCCATACCTACTATAGTCGTCGGTGAAGGTAATGAAGTATCTTTCATTATACCTAGTCATTGGCTTAAAAGGACCACATACATCCGAATGTATGATACCTAATAAATCTTTTGCCCTTTCGGTTTTGCCACTAAAAGGCGCCTTAGTCATTTTGCCTTGTAAACAAGATTCACATACATCAAATGAATCATATTCACTTGCTTTTAAAAGACCATTCTTTTGAAGAGTTTGTATGCGCTTCTTGTTTATATGACCAAGACGGCAATGCCAAAGATAGGTGTCACTCAAATCTAATTTGAGCTTCTTGGTGGTGGTTTGGTACAACGAGCTATCATATAATGTGTTTTCACAAACCAATTCATAAATACCATTAATAGGAGTAGCTTTAAAATAAAAGATGTTATTTAAAGAAACATGAATTTCATTTTCAAAAACATCAAAACATAACCATATTGTCTTAATTGTGCAACTGAAATAATGTTCCTAGTCAAACTAGGAGCATACAAAACATTGTTCAAAATTGCTTCCAAACCATTTGGAAGCTTCAGGATGTAGTCCCCTCGGGCTTCAACTTGAACTTTTGCCCCATTCCCCATGTAGAGGCTAACATCCCCTTTCTTGAAGTTTTTACTTCTTTTGAACCCCTGCAACAAATTGCAAATGTGAGTCCCACATCCGGTATCCAATACCCATGTGTTAGAGGATATTATATTTAGATCAATATGAATCATGAAAATTGTACCTGAGGTCTGCCCGGCATCCCTCTTTGCTTTCAACTCTTTGAGATGGACAGGACAATTTCTTGCCCAATGTCCTATCTCCCCACACTTAAAGCATGGGTCATCCGAAGCAACCTTTTGCTTCTTCTCCGCTGGTTTTGGTGGTGGCACTTTTACCACTCCCTTTCCCTTTCTCCCAACGTACCCTTTACCTTTGGCAACACTTGCCTTGGATGCGGGGTGAGGCCTCTTCTTGTTCCCACCTTCATTGATGGTGAGAACGGGTAAACTCCTTTTACCCATGGCCGCCTCGGCTGTCTTGAGCATAGAGTGAAGCTCAGTTATGTTCTTGTCCCAACCGTTCATGTTATAATTCATAACAAAATTGTCAAACCTTTTTGACAAAGAGTTGAGGATCAAATCCGTAGCCAACTCTTTCGAGACGGGACAATTCAGCCTTTCGAGGCGGTCTATGTGGCTCTTCATCTTAAGTACATAAGACGAGACCGATTGGGTATCATCCATACGACATGCATGGAGTGCTCGAACCGTTTCGAAGCGCTCTACCCTTGCTTGTTGTTGGAACGTTTCCTTCAACTGGGTTATCATGTCGTATGCTCCGTGATGTTCGTACTCCTTTTGGAGATCCGGAGTCATACTTGCCAACATGAGGCAAGACACTTGGACCGAGTCCTCAGTGTATTTCACCCAATTCATGTAGGCCTCTTCATCTTCCTCATTGGGTTCATCGGGAATCGGATCGTCTAAGATATATGACCGTTTCTCTTGCTTGAGAACAATTCTCAAGTTTCGAAACCAATCAATGAAATTGTTATGGTTTAGACGCTCCTTTTGGAGAATGGTTCTTAGTGATAGGGTATGAGCGGATGGAATATCATTATTTTCATTGTTGTTGGTGGCCATCTACAAAATTTAACAAGGTTCAATTTTAGTATTTACGATATTATCATATTTAATTATAAATTTCTTTTATGTGTCATACACAAAATAAAATTCTAGAATCCAACGTCACATTTAAATAGTGGTTAGGTGATCTTTATCCCATTATTTAAATTAACAAGGTAGTCAACGTTTGACAATTGCAACCCTTTGCAACTTCTAGAGGTATGGGATCGACTTAAACATCATATGTATAGTCGGCATGTTAATCCCATCAACACCTTTTGTAAACCACATTGTAGGTGATCCATTTAACATGGTTTGCAAATCAAGTTACCCTACTTACACACACATGTGAGTTTACCAATATAAGTGGTTAGGTGATCTTTATCCCACAAATATGGCATTCCCACCTCAAATCACAAGTTCCCTCAAAATGGTTAGGTGACCTTTATCCCATTAAGAGTTTTCAAGTGACTTAAGTGTTGTGTAAAAGGATGGTGATAAACTTGTTTTCAAAAGACATTTTAAGTTTTCATAATTCTAGTTTAGAAAACTCTATGTACCTTGCATTTGCATGCTTTCAAATACATGGTACCCTATGGTTCTTTTAATAAAACCCCTTTTATTTAAAATCATTAATCCTTTTAATAACCTTTTATTAACCACTTAATGATTAAGAACCATTTATTTTCAGCTTGTTATGTTTATAAATTTGTTAGTTATGCATATCCATATATCAAACATCCAACATAAAACAAAACAACCAAACAAGCACAACCATTCAATCATAAGTGCATAACCATAGCCACTAAGGTGACCACACTTGTTTGCCATCACAAGTGTTGTCATTAGGTCTTTCCTAAGGGTTAATAATGACACATTAAAATGTGTCCAAGAACTCCCACTCGAATCCGCATCCAAATGCTTCAAGTGTCCATGTCTTTTGAGTTCTTCCTTTGTATCTTCCCTTGAGTCTCCAACTTGTGCATCTTCTTTTACAAAATCATATCCTAATACAATTTTTCTAATAAAAGAAATGCACCTAATCTATTTATTACATAACCAATGAATAAATAAATTACAACCCAAAAGATACAAACACCAAAATTATTATTACAACCCTTTAATGAATAAAACTAAACATGACAATCACATTCATCCAAATCCAAAACACATTAGGTCAAGGCTATGTTATGCACCAAAATATGTATCAAATACAACATCCAAGAACAACCATGAACTCCCTTTTAACCCTTAAAGTTTCGGCCAACATAAACCCAAACTTTAGGGTTTAGTCCAAACAAAACAATCAACCACTTGATGTTAATCTTTCAAGGTTTATTCTAAAGCATGTAAGATAAAACTTTGAAAGATAAGGGATTCATTTATCCATATCAAAATAGCCCCTAATGGGTTGAAAAAGTCCAACAAAACTAACTTTTCTTGGACTTTTGAAGCAAGTTTTCCACATAACCGGCTCCAGATGCCATTGTTGGGTTTTTACAAGTTTTAACAAAGATTTTTAACCATTTAAACAACAAAATGCAGTGGATATAAGGGGTTTAAAACTTGTGTTATATTCTGAAAATAAACATTTATATGTTCAAGAAAACAAACCCAAGAACAAGGATCATACATATGTGAAAAGAAGTGCTATCAAAACAAACCATAGGATGTACATGAATACTACCTTTCTTGAACAAGGAAGTTAGATACGGATGAGAGGAGGAAGATGATGTTTCTTGAATGTCTAGGCTTCAAAAGAGAAGACCTCAAGCTTGTATACCCACAAGCTCTTGCAAAGCACCAAACTTGTTAGGAAGTTGACACCAAAGATCCTTCTTACAAAACCTTCTAGGTCCGAAAATGGGAGAAGAGAAATGGAGAAGAAGGAGCTTGCATGTGTGAGAGAGAAAGTGTGTTGAGTGTCTAGGTGAACAAGTAAATGTCTTGCATAAAAACAAGACAAAGGAATCCCAATGCCAACCACCAAGGGGCGGCCGAAAATTGGGTTCAAAATGGGTTCCCTCCCATTTTGAAAAACACCCTTTTAATTCATTGTTAATCACTCATTAAGTTATATAATTAAACCAATTTTAATCTTATAACTTAAACACTCTTATATTTGATGTTATTTAACTTATTTAAACAACATTACAAATGATATCTCATGAACAAAATATCCATATAATTTGTTCTATCTCAAATGCAATAATTCAGAAAACCCATTTTCTAAATTGGTGTCATAATTTATTTGCTTGATTATGATCAACAAATAAACGTTTATCGGTGTTTGCCTAGCTTGTTATTGGGTATGACCCGACTTGGATCATAACGTACTAACCACATCAATCTTGTATGTGTCTTGGGCATATAATATCCAACAGTATTCACACTTAGAAGATCTAAGATAAAGTCTTCCAAAGAATAAAGTCATAAAGACCTGTGAAGATTCGAAAGAAGCTGTTTCTTTCGAAGTATAAATGGCCTTGGAAAACTTATTCTTCCTAAGCCATTTAGCTTCGGAAGAATCAACTATGAACCAGTAGACAAAAGTATGGTCTATCTGACAGACTCTGATACACTGCATGGTGCTTTTCCTAACCTATTTAGTTGACCATACTTTAATCCACTGTTCACCTTTTCAACTTAGTACAGATACCATCCTTAGCTGGTGCCAAAAGGTAAGTCATGGACCTGTCATGACTACCTTATCTAGGAATTATTTTATCTTAGATTTTTTACTTCTAGCAATGTAGTATTTGTCTAGTAGTAGATTCCAGCTGGTTTTCCAAGTATAACTGGCTATAGATAGTAGCATATATAGTTTCTCATTGTAACTTATGTAGCATGAGCAAAAGAGTCTTGTAATACTGAGTTGAGAAGTAATATATACAAGTTTCATGAAAACCATTCTCTTGTTCATTAACTTTGTATATTATTATCAACTTTAGTTTGAGATTCTGTGTTTCATCATTCAAGTGAGACTTAGTGAGTTCTGTGTTTAGAGTCAAAACCGATCCTGCAATATCAGTGGTTCATTTTCTTCAAACCGTACATTTACGAGTTGAAAATACATCACAACAACCTTCTTCTACTCTTAACATTCATATAACAGTTAAAAAACATGATTTCTTAATCTGTTTTTGTGCAATGTGAAGAAGTTTCTATGATTTTAAAGCTCAAATCGGCATTCATACACTAGTTTCAAACGTGTTCATCACAAAAACTCTCTAAAAACCTCATCTAATTTAAAGGGTTTTCTGGTATAACAATACACGGGTATTGTTCTATCAATTTTCATCATTCAAACACTGTTTTCAAAACAGAATCATCTCATTTCTGAAAAACCTTATCGGTTAAAGGTTTTTTGATAAAACAGTAACTCGAGTACTGTTTCATCAAATTTTCATCAAACTCACATTGTTTTGAACATTTTGAATCGTTCAAAGTGTTTAAAATCATCATATTCTAGTGAAAAACTCACTTGAATCAGATTTTTGTTCTTCAATCCACAAACCGATTATTGATTCTGTGAAGAACAGCATAGCCGCCACCAAAAACCCTAGAATAAACTCTAGGTTTGATCATTCATAACATTCATAATCTACGGTGATTGTTTTGGTTCATCAGGAAAATCAAAGAAGAAATATAATCTTCTTTTGAAATTTTTGAAAAAGTTACTTTTTGATCCAAAAAGGTAACTTTTAAAAACAATTTCTGTGTTTTTAGGGTTTTGACTTTATTTAACTGACATCATTAAAAAGTTGACATTCCTTTGACATAATATTCCTTTCTTTTCACCGAGATTTGAAAGTGACCTAACATTGGACATTAGTTAATTTTAATTAATTAATTTTCTTTTATTCGGTAAATCTAATTAAAAAGGTTTATCAACAACAAACAAATCTAGAGACCTTAGGATTAAACAAGTTTTTCATCAAGCTAAACTCAACAAACAAATTTAACTTAAAACGTTAGGTTAAAATTAAACAATCATGGCTGATGAAATTTCAGGAACAAACAGTGGTCTAAAACCACCCAGACTAAAGAACAAGTCAAACTTCAAACAATAGAAGATCATGTTCAGGAACTGGATAATTTTTCAAGACCCTGATTTATGGACTTCTATAACCAAGGGTCCTTTCAATCCTCTGACTCTTGGACCTGATTACAACATACAGAAGCCAGTTAGCTTGAAAAACATAGCTGGTGATGACCTCAAGAGGGTCAAAACAGACATGAAGGCATACAGTTTACTTTCTATGACTTTACCTTTTGAAATTTTAACATGAGTTGAAAATTTCAAAACTGCTCATGAATTGTGGAAAGTACTTCACACAATGTGTGAAGGAAGTGAAGAAATACGGGAAATCAAGAAAGAAAAATTGAGGACCCAATATGAAACTTTCCATCACATTCAGGGAGAATCTATCCCATAACAGCTAGATAGATATGTCCAGTTAGTAAATGAAATGATTGTGTATGGACTGAAATATGAAGCTGTTAAAAACAACTAAAAGATGTTGCACACACTGCCTGAAAGCTGGACTCAGTCAGTGTCATTGATGAAAGCACCACTGGATTTGGAAGCCTTATCCCTTGACTCACTAGTAGCCAAAGTTGAAGCTTTAGAGATGGATGAAAAATCCAGAAATAACAATCACATCAGACATGTTGAGGCTTACAAATTCAAAGAACAACAACATACAGATAGTGCTTTTCTAACAAGCACTGGAGAAGAAGAAGATGAAGAATTTTTAGATTCTAGTGATACATCATTCTTCTCAGCACCTGAATCATCCAGCAACAAACAGAAGTCTAAAAATACTTGTGTCCATGCTTTACATGAAGAAACACCTTAAAGCAAAATGCATCCACACATCTCCAACTCAAACAAATAGCCACAGACTCAGACCCACAAGACACATAGACTTGAAAAGCCAACGGATGCTCTCACTATTATCTTGCAAAGTGAAGAGCAAAAGGTAGCTTATGCAGCCTTTTTAACAAGCTTTGAAACCTTTTTGGGTGCAAGTCTAACACCATCATAGATCAATCAACAAGATTTGGATAAACTCCCACCAGACATGGTTGAAGAAATGGATCTTCAATGGTCTATGGCTATGATTGCCTACAGATCTAAATGATTTTTGCAAAGAAATCGGGGGTTGAGTATGGACAAGAAAACCAAGATTGGTTTTGACAAAACAAAAGTGAGATGCTGTAATTGTCAACTATATGGACATTTTTCAAGAGAATGCCAGTAGCCAAGAGTTGATAGAAACACAAATCAGACACAAACATCCAGTAGCTATCACTTAAACAGACATGTTCCACCTCCAATTAGCATCCCTGCTGCACCAACCCCATCACAAATCACACAGTACAATCCAAATCAACATCCTAAATCTTCTGCAATAATAATAAAAAAGGATGGTGAATGTGACTGGAGCTTATATGAGGTTGAAATTCCATCTCCAGATCATGCCCTCATGGCAGATATTGAATATAAAATTTCAAAAATCCTGAAAGATTTAAGGGAAAACCTCTACACACAAGCATGTGTTGATGAAGTCAACAGATATAGAGAGCATGCAGACAAACTTTCGAAGAAAGTTATTGAAACTAAGATTTTGATTGAAAGCTTAAAATCAGAACATAAACAATATGCAACCAAAATACTTTCATTACAAAATGACTTAGACAAACTAATGTCTGAAAAACTAACACTAGCAGCTCAAGTTGAGCACCTCTCTGTATCGTTGACTGAATCAAAAACATTGCATGCTGAAACTGAAGTGAAACTTCAGAAGTTTTAGGTAAGCAACAAGAAGTTTGAAGAACTTCTTGTTCAACAAAGGGGTTACAAAGACCGGTCATGTTTAGGATATAACAAGGTCAGACCACCTTATATGATAATTATATTCCTTTACCTGACTCAATGACCAACAACCAAGGTGAGTTACTTGACACATATGAAAACACTGATGATTCCAAAAAAATCATCATCATCATCAAAGTCACCATCAACATCAAAATCACCTTTGATAAAATTTGTTAAAACTTCAGCACCATCACAAATCAAACCAACTGACTTTTATCAAGGAGAAAACAATGAATTTGATGAACAAACAACAGATGACGATGAGGATGATTTATTAGATGATGAGCCAACTCAACCATTTACTGAAACTTAAAAGGTTTCAAGTGTGGCTGATGTACCAACAAAACACACAAAGCAGACTAAAGGGTTTGATATCTGCTCTGGTGGAATGAAAGCTGTAACTTCCACTACCTCTCCCAAGCAAACAAATAAAGGAAAAGGCAAAGCCCCAATTCAACAAAAACAACCAATAGTAATTTTTGATGTACCTTTAAAATCAAACTTAAAAACAAAAGTTACTAACAAACAAACAAATGCTGATTTACCATATTGTGAGTGGTGTGATCAATACACACACACCACTGAAAAATGCAACTATGGTAGATACTGTAAGTACTGTCATATGAATAATCACAGTACTGAAACATGCCATTTTCACAACCATTGTTCAATTTGTGAAAGAAACAATCACAGCACGGCAAATTGCTTTTTTAATAAGAAAAATAAAAAGCAAAACAAACAGGCTCAAGTTGAGAAATCAACTGAGAAACAAACAGTTGTTCAAAATAAGAATAAGGGAGGAGTACCAAGACAAACTCCTCATCAAAAAGTTGTTTTAAACAATGAAAAAACATTTTATGACAACTTTACACAACCAATAAGGAGACATAACTCTTAAAACAGATAGTCACCAAACATTAGCTCTTAAAGGAGATGAGCTCAAAGTACTTCTCCTGATAGAGCTAAGAACAATCAAAGGAAAACTAGTGTACCTAGAATTCCTAAACCACCAGACAATGCCATGCTAGAAGAAATTTGTGTTATAGGGAAAGACAGAAAACCCAAGACCATCATGGCTTGGGTTGCACCAACTAACTAATTTCTTTTCTTTTATAGGGACATCAAAGAAGGCCTGACAACATATGGTATGTTGACGATGGATGCTCCTGACATATGACTGGCAATTGTTTCCTCCTTCAGGATTTTAAGAGCAAACATGGAGGAAATATAGCTTTTGGAGGAGACAAGACTGGTGGAAGAATAACTGGTGAAGGAACATTTTCAAATAGGTTGATTAGCTTTGAGAATGTCAACTACTATTCCAACATTCAATTTAATCATCTAAGTGTATCCCAAATTTGCAATAAAGGATATGCAACCTTATTTGACTCCAACAACTGCTACATACTCAAGACGGGTTTTCATATACCAGAAGACTGTATCCTTTTGAAAACACCACGTCATAACAACACATACATTGTTGATATGAACACTGTTTCAGCATCAACCCGTGAAACATGTTTATTATCAAAAGCATCAAAAGATTTTTCCCAATTATGGCATAGACGATTGGGACACTCTAACTATATCAGAATGAACCAACTTGTAAAAGATGATCTAGTAATAGGTTTACCATAAAAGGAATTTTTCTGTACAGACCACTGCACAGCATGTCTGAAAGGCAAACAACATAGAGTGTCTCATGTATAGGAAAGAATTTTTCTGGACACTCTAACTCTAACAGCACACCACTCAAATTGCTTCACATGGACCTATTTGGCCCAACAAACATCCTAAGCATAGGAAAGAAGTAATACTGTCTTGTTATAGTAGATGATTACTCCAGATTCACCTGGGTTTTCTTTCTACTCACAAGTCAGAAACAACAGAAATCATCAAATCATTTATCACTAAGA
The DNA here is from genome assembly GCA_025506505.1 of Flaveria sonorensis. Lineage (NCBI taxonomy): Eukaryota > Viridiplantae > Streptophyta > Magnoliopsida > Asterales > Asteraceae > Flaveria > Flaveria sonorensis. The sequence goes on along the minus strand of CM046440.1, from coordinate 35,826,675 downwards.
TTTAGAATCAATTAGATCTTAAAGTTAAGTCTTTAAGAAGTGATAATGGTACTGAATTTAAGAATGACTACGTTTCTTCTTTTTATGCAGAGAAAGGAATCAGTCATCAATTAAGTGTAGCAAGAAATCAGCAAAATGGAGTAGCTGAAAGAAGGAATAGAACATTGATAGAAGTAGCCAGATCAATGCTAGCTGACTCCCTATTGCCCATAACCTTTTGGGCTGAAGCAATCAATACAGCTTGCTACATACAAAACAAAACATTAATCATCAAAGAATATTCCAAAACACCTTATGAATTAATGTTTAAAAGAAAACCATTCATAGGATTTCTTAAGGCATTTGGATGTTCTATTTCAATTTTAAACACCAGAGAACAATTATCTAAGTTTGCTCCAAAAGCAGATGATGGAACTTTTGTTGGATACTCCGGAAGCTCAAAAGCTTACCGAGTATACAATCCAAGACTGAACATAGTGGAAGAAACAACAAATGTTGTTTATAATGAACACTCTTTAACTAAGAAAGTCATTGGATCAGACTGGTTGTTTGATATTAATACATTATCAAAATCATTTGACACCTCTTATTTTGATGTTTGAGGTACCAAGGATAACAATGAGTATCCAATGGTTCCACCAACAACCATAGATGTTCCTTTAACTGCTGATCCTCTAAGGAACAAACATTTCTCCTTCAAGTACAACAGTTACAACTCCTCCAGAACAAATAAACACTTCCAAAGGAACATCATCAAACGCACCATCTTCATCATCAACTCCAGTGGCCATCCAACCACAACCACACAACCAAACAAAGACACAACAACCAACCAATGCTGAAGAAGATGATGATTACCATTCATTACTTGATACACATCATGAAGATGAAATCTTAGATTTCTTCCATGATTCTCCTCAAACATTCAGTGATCCCTCACAACCAGATAAACAAACAACCATAAATACCCTTGCCCATCCATCAACAGATGAGCAAACAATCTCTAATCTTGATTCAATTATTCCTGTTTTTCAGATTACAACAACTAGAGTTTACAAAGACCATCCACTAGAAAACATCATAGGTGACCTCAATACTAGATTGACTCGAAGTCAATCTGACATAGCACATTTGCCTGTAATCCTGCTTCTTATCCCTTACTATACCTAAAAACATCAATGAAGCACTCAAAGACAACAATTGGATAGAAGTCATGCAAGTGGAATTACAACAATTCAGAAAGCAAGAGGTATGGAAGCTGGTCGATCTACCTGAAGGTCAATATGCCATTGGCACAAGGTGGCTTTTCCAAAACAAAGCAGATGATAGAGGGATTGTCATAAGAAACAAGGCAACGCTGATCGCCCAAGGATATACTTAAGAGGAAGGCATTGACTATGATGATGTCTTTGCTCCTGTAGCAAGACTAGAAGCCATCCGAGTTTTCCTTGCATATGCCTCATCCAAAAAATTCACTGTCTACCAGATGGTTGTCAAATGTGCATTCCTCTATAGCAAGATAGATGAAGAGGTATATGTTGCTCAACCACCAGGGTTTGAAGACCCAGAATTCCCTCATAGAGTGTACAAGTTAGATAAGGCTCTGTATGGTCTTCATCAAGCGCCTAGGAAGTGGTATGAAACTTTATCTAAGTTTTTACTGTAGAATGGGTATACCCGAGGGAAAATGGACCATTGTTCTTGAAACGAAAAGAACAAGACTTGTTAGTGGTTCAAGTCTATATGGATGACATAATCTTTGCCTCCACAAACACACAACTTTGCAAAGAGTTAGAAACTCTTATGCAATCAAAATTCCAAATAAGCTCAATGAGAGAACTTACATTCTTCCTTGGTCTACAAGTTCAACAAACAGCTGAAGGAATTTTCATCAACTAAAGCAAGTTTGTGAATTAGATATTAAAGAAATATAATATTTCTGATTGCACATCAAGTAAAACACCATTTACAACGGGATTAAAGTTTGGACCCGATCCTCAAGGAAAATCAATAGACCAGAAACTCTATAGATCCATGATAGGTTCCTTGATGTATCTAACAGCAAGCAGACCAGACATCATGTATGCAGTTTGCATGTGTGCAAGATACCAAGCAGATCCAAAAGAATCACACATCAATGCAATAAAGAGAATCTTTAGATATCTAAAAGGAAAATCAACACTTGGTTTGTGGTTTCCAAATGATGGAGATTTCTCTTTATCTGCATACACAGATAGTGATTATGGTGGATGCAATCAAAATAGAAAATCTACAATAGGAGGTTGTCAATTTCTTGGATCAAGACTGATCTCCTGGTAATACAAGAAACAAACAAATGTCTCTGTGTCAAAAACTGAAGCAGAATACATAGCTGGTTTTGCATGCTATTCTCAAGTGCTTTAGATTCAAAACCAAATGCTTGACTATGGCTTTAATTTTCTTCAAACACCCATACACATTGATAACTCTGCTGCCATGTTTATCACTGACAATCCTGTTCAACATTCAAAAACAAAACACATAGAGATCAGATACCACTTTTTGATAGACTGCTCAGAAAAGGGTCTGATCAAGTTGATCTAAGTCCATACAGACAATCAATTGGTTGACCTATTTACAAAACCATTTGATTCGACAAGATTTGAATTTTTGGTTCAGTCACTTGGTATGATCAACTATGAATCAAACAAGTAATGTGTTTTCAAAACATTAAAAAACAAACAAGCTTAAATTTGTCTAAGTCCAAGTTTAACATCAATCATGTATCATTCAAATATCAAGATATCAAACAAACACTTTATTTTCAAACATATTGAATCATACATACCAGTCATGAGAAATGATAGTACACTAGCTTGGTTCTTCACTTGAGTCATTTTCCACTAATAAAGACTGACAGTATTTTGTTTGATATGTGGATAGGCTCAGCATGGGACGCCTAACTACACATACAACAATGAAGCACTAAATTCTCATGATTGTGTGGTCAAACAACACATCTTGATTTATGGTGAGTATTAATCTATCCAATATAGGTTTCTTATAAAGTAACTACAATACCCCAAGTGAAACAATTTATAAATTGCTAAATCATACAAGTGTCTCCTTTGTTATGATTTTCATAGACCTGGAGTACACCAAGGCATTTTTGTTGTGCTAAGCACAGACCTGAATGACCTAAATCATGATCCAAAATGATTCCCAATGAGGAACACATCCATTATGGATGAACAATTAATAAAGTCTTTTGGACTACATTCCTTGTGAATAAATCAAAAGAATCCCAAAGAGGATCACCTTCCAAAGTGAAGTAAAAAAAATCCCAATGAGGATCAAACATCGTGGATCAAATTGAGCATTTATACTCCTAAGTAGCCAGGTCTTAAGTATTGAAAGTGCTTTCTAGCATATCTTGAGGAAGGTTGTACCAAACATACAATTAGATATGGTGTACATACAACTCATATCAATCAACTCAAAACATGATAATCACCCATTATTTCAATCAATCATTAATACCATGTATGAGTTTAAATGGATCTAATATCTGCAATTAATATTTTATTATTCTATGTCTATTCTAAAAAAAATTCAAACCACTCAGTGAGAATTTTAGACTAGTATGATCTCATGGTATGTGACACTGATTCTTGATTTCACCAAGCAACACATTCATTTGTTAGTAATATTCAATATGATCTTACTAAGTGTTTACCAAACAAGCAATAAATTTGGACTTTGATAATTTCCACTCAAACACATATAAATTTTTGACATTTTTATAAAATATTTTTATAACTATACAAAAATTTAGGGAGAGAAATTGAACATAGAAATATCAAAGGCAGCAGAATTATGCATATTCATACATTTTAAAATTTGAAATTTTCTAAATTTTGAGTTTTAAACAAAGCCAAGTCAAGCCAACACCCAAACACAGTAGTTTAACACACATACATATGTACAATATTGCAAAATATTACTTGTGAGTAATATCTTAACATCCATATATTGATCATGGTAAAATTTTAGCATTTTAACATACATTTTAAATCAAAGATTTAAACAAAATTTTGATTTAAACAAGTTTCATCAAACAAATGTTCAAAACATATGCTTCGGAAGACATTAGTTCAAAACAAACAAAAATCTAAATTTTTTGAAAACTGTTATCACAACGGACACACAAACACACATCCGCTGTAGATACAATAACCATCATAACATGCAAAATACTCTAAGTGTATATAGTGGAAAAAACAAACAAACATCCGTTATGCACTTGTGAACATACAGTGCCATTTCACAGAGCATGATGTTGACAAGACATCTGCTGTGAATACAATGCCATTTCACATCACATGACTTAGATTAGTCATCCGTTGTAGAAACAGTACAAGTGTATATAGCGTATGCACACAGGTAATCATACGCTGTAAACATTCACAAATCATTTTCAAGTGTCCACAGCGCATAAAAAAATGTTTATCCGCTGTGAACAATCAAACAAAACATCAACAAGCAAACATTAAAAGGATGGCTTTCCTTAGGGGGAGTATTGTTGGACTCAACAAATGTATTAATGGATTAATGCTGTAAATGATGATGCTTTCCATAATTAAACATAAACAAACATAATGTGTTCTAACATCTAAGCAATCATTAACTAACACATTAGCATCATTAACAATCATAACATTCACTAATCATCATTTAAATTTCTTTTTCAGAATTATAGATAAAAGAAATTTTGACCAAGTGTCAGCAGCGAATGAAGAGTGATCCACAGTGGATGAATAAGAAGATGCAGCGGATGAAGATCAAGTCCAAGTACTGGCAGCGGATGAAGACATCCCACAGCGGATGAATAACATACAGCGGATGCAAGTCCACAGCGGATGTTCATCCACAGCGGATGTTCATTCCAGCGGATGTTCATCCATAGCGGATGAACAATTCAAAGTTGACAACATACAAACTCTTCACAGTGGACAGCATCCAATGCACAGCGGGCAAGTATCTGACTTCCACAGCGGACATCTTAACATCCACAGCAGACAGCTAATCATTCACAGCGGACAGCTTATACACTTAGGATTTTTTATGTAATTTTTATTTACATAAGGGTAGTTTAGTAATTGTATATAACTCTGTGTATAGGCTATAAATAGCATACTACCCTAATCCTTTGTAAGCTTTTGAACAATCAATCAATCAAGCACTTATTATCATTCAAGCACTAGCAATCATATAATCACACACAATCATACACATACTGATATCATAGCATCTATCATGGGTTTCCGTACCATGGTTCATGTTTGTTGATTGAGAGATTAGAAAAGATCCTTGGGAGAAATCAACCAGTGTTTCTTCTTGTTGTTCATACTCATCAGCAAACATTCATTCACACAGAGAGGTTGATTTCATCATCCTCCAAACAAGTTTCCTATCGGTACCAAATGGGTATACCGGAACAAACCAGATGATCGAGGAGTTGTAATAAGAAACAAATCAAGGTTGGTTATTCAAGGATTTGCTCAGGAGGAGGGAATTGACTATACTGAAGTGTTTGCTCTAGTTGCTCGCATTGAAGCTATCAAAATCTTTCTTGCTCACGCTGCTCACAAGAACTTTAAAGTCTTTCAGATGGACGTGAAATGTGCATTTATCTACGGGAACATTGATGAGGAGATTTATGTTGGTCAACCACCAAGGTTTCGAGGATCCAGATTTTCTAGAAAAAGTATATAAACTTGATAAATCATTATATGGATTACATCAACCACCTCGCATCTGGTATGAAACTTTAACACAATATCTGCTCAGCAAGGGTTTGTCTCGTGGAACTATAGACATGACACTATTCAAGAAGGAAGTTGACGGTGAAATGTTGATTGTTCAAGTGTATGTTGATGACATCATTTTCGGGTCAACAAATGAGAAACTGTGTAGAGAGTTTGAAGAAGTAATGAAGGATCGCTTCAAAGTGAGTATGATAAGGGAGCTGTGCTTTTTCTTGGGGTTGCAGGTTGAATAAAAGCCTGATGGTATTCAGATTACGTTTTAGAGATTCTTAAAAAGTTCAAGATGGATGATGCTTCTTAAGAACTCACTCCGTTCACTGCTCAAACCTGTTTAACTCCAGATGATAATAGGAAATCCGTGGATGCTCATCGCTATCTTTCTATGATTGGATCTCTCATGTATCTCACGGCTAGTCGTCCGGATATTACATTTTCGCCATGTGCTACTGTGCCCGTTTTCAAGCCAACCCAAAAGAATCACATGAAAAAGCTGTTAGACACATCTTTCGTTACTTAAAGGGTTCTTCTCGTTTGGGTCTTTGGTACCCAAAAAGAGGGAACTTTAATTTACATGCTTATTTTGACAGTGATCATGGTGGTTGCAGGATCAACGGGAAATCCGTCACTGGTGGATGTCATTATCTCGAGGATTGTCTTGTTTCATGGCAAAGCAAGAAGTGAACAATAGTATCTCTATCTACAAGAGAGGCTAAATATGTTGCTGCATCTGGTAGCTGCTGCCAAGTGCTTTGGATACAACATCAGATGATGGATTACGAAATCAATTTTCTTCATATACCACTTTTCTGTGATAATGAAGCTGCTATCGGAATTGCCAAAAATCCAATTCATCATACTCGCACCAAGCACAATGAAACAAGGATTCATGCAATCCGGGGCGCTCAGGAAAAGGGTTTTATAGATATTATTCCAATTGACACAAAATATCAAAGGGCTGATCTTTTCACAAAAACATTTGATAAACCTCGTTTTTATGAATTGATCTTAATGCTGGGTTTAATATCTTTTTGAAAACTCTTTTTCATAACAAAGTGTGTAAATAGTTGTAAATAACTCTTTTTGTTTATTTTCTTTCTTATATTGATAAACTCTTTCTAATAAACTTCATTGTCCCATATTCCTTCTCCCTTTTGATCTTTACAAAATATGAAAAACAGAAATTTCTCTTACATTGCAGTTAAGTAGAAATTTAGGGGGAGAATAAAAATTAAACTCTTAAGTTTTTCAATTTTGTCTTTTCAGGAACCCCGGGAAAAAGAAGTTTGAAGGAGGTCAATAGCCTTGTGTTGGGATGTGCATGGTAGGCTCAACCCAAAAATAAAGTAAACAGTGATCGTGTAGCCAAACTAAAGATTAAGAACTCTATGATAAGGACTATCCCCTTGACATCTTGGCCTGCACAAAGTTACAAGTACCTGTCCAAAACGGGTTGAGAGTTTCAAATCTTTGTTTTGATTTTCTCAAATATCCCAAAAATTCCCTTATCCCCAAATTCTGAATGATGCTTTGAGTTAGCACAATAAATGCTTCTAGTCTGACTCTTCAGAAAAGTCTCTGAATTGAAGCTTCTCGTTAGCTCTTCAGAAACATATCTCATGCTTATCTCCTTTCCTATGTGTGAACATTGACCTGGAGTGATGATCTCCACTGTTATAAGTAAGTATAGACCTGGAGCTTTTATCAGTACGTATAGACCTGGAGCCTCATCATCGGTTCTCTAAAATAAAAGCACAGTGATTCTTAAAGTAAGATCATTGTTGAAACCCCAATCGAAAATCAAGCAGAGTCAATCATATTGCTCAATAAACCATGAGGTCAGGATAAGTTCTTTGCCATATGTCTGTGGGGACCAAGTCATTAGAGTTTCAAAAATTAAATCAAAATATGATAAAGACAGCTGCAGATTACGTGTTGAAAAGGATAAGGCATGGGTTTAAAGGATGAACATATCAGCAATCCCGCCAGTCCTTGACTCTCTGGAAAACTTCTTGAAAAAGAAGTGATTATATCCTTTTATTTTTAATTTCATTTTTATTATTTTACTTTACTTTATTTTAATATTATTTTATGTTTTTTAATTTTCTGTTATTCTTATTTTTTTGTGTTGGTATTATGGGGTGAAGAAAGTTTTTCATGAAAGTTTTTATCAATATAAGTCTTAAATTTTATTTTTTTATTTTTTATTTCTTTTATTATTTATTTTTATAAATATATAAAATTTTCAAAAAATTAAAAAAAAATAAAATAAAATTATGCCAAGTGTTAGGTTGTAAGGCTTCGTTTCCGAAGACCTCACAGTTGGTCAATCACAGCAGTAATTATATACAAACATATACATTTCGTAAAGCATTGCAGCGGATTATAATTTTCAAAAAAAGCCATTCATGCATTAATAATTACTGTTGCTAAATAATACATCATTGTATTTTAGAGTTACAAAAGGATCAATTAGTTGCATTACAAAACAACAAAATCATCGTTACACGAATGGATGCTAGTCCTGCCTACCAAGTAGCTTCCTCCGCGTGCCATCCTCAGCAACAATTACCTGCCAATTGAAAAAGCATAAAAGTCAGCGTCGCTGAGTGAGTTCTAGTTTTATAATTAAAATACCACGTTTATATATAAAAAAATATATCCTTTTTCTTAAAATATTTCCTTTACTTTCATACATGAGCATTCATCGTATACACATCAAGGAATAACTTAATTATCTTCCATTATCGCACGTATTTGTTCGTTCATACTCTTTCATTATCTTTCACTTCTATCCAGATCCTGTCATAAGCTATACCCCATCATTAGGCACAAAGCCACCTCAGTCTCGGGGTTAAGAGACAAGGATCCTATATCAGTCATAAAGACTGATCCCCCTATGTGTGAATCCTCATGGGTTAGCCAAGATCACACACTATATAACGCACAGTTGAGCTAACAACTCTTAATGAATTGTGAACCTCTTTAAATTTTGCTTGCAAGACTTTCATTCCTTAATTATGTTCTACTTTCCATTATCTTTAGTCTTTCACTTCCTTTATGATAATACTTTATGTATACGAGCATAATCACACCACATAAAGTCACATAATAATATGCAATAAGGAATATAATAATAGGCCATAAACATGCATAACATCAACAAACATAACCACCAAAACATCCCAGGGTTAAGTCTTAAAACTTCTAATCTCCAAAATTTCAGAAATTTTCTAAGGCATGTAGGCGCATGAGCACTATGCAGGTGCACGAGCACTTAGGCGCATGAGAACACTTAGGTGTATAGGGAATTCTAGGCGCATGAGGACTATTTGGGCGCATAACTACACTTAGTTATTTGGGCAGTAGGCGTATGGGGTACTTGGGCGCATGGGTAAAGACTTAGGCATATGGGCAACTTTTCTAGGCGCATGAACCCTATTTGGGCGCATGAGGAGGGATTTAGGCGTCTGAGTTAAATTTCAGGCGCATGGGGACTATTTAGGGCGTATGAGCAGCAGTTATACACATCTCTAACTTATTTTTAGTCCCAATCTACATTCTATCATGTTCTTAACTTATCTCTACCATACTAGGCCCCTAAAACCAGCATACAACCATAAAACTCAGGAATTCATACACTCATACATACGGTTAACATACATATAAGTTGTAAAACATTTTTACATACATTTTCAGCCCCAAAATACGTTTAAAACAAGAAAATCGAGGATCTAGAACTCACCTAATGCAGCCTTCAAGCAAAATCCACCAAGCTTGAGGGCACAAAGAGTTCACACACCTAAAACACACCAAAACACACAACCAAGCACAAAGAACAAATAAAAATCGGTTTCAAGTTTGAAAACCCAACAAAACCGAGCCAAAAATACAAGGAAACACTCACCAAATGTGAAAACTCACCTTTCTCTCACTAGAAGCCATGAGAACTTCAGTTCTTTTTTCTTCTTCTTGTCCAGCCGAAAGCAAAAGGTGTAAAAGGCAGTGGCATGGGCAGCCATGCCTTTTAAATATTAAAATAATAAGGTTTTTCACTTTTTACACTTTGGCCACCTCCACTAGTGGTCCTTTTCTTTTCTCTTCTTAATACTTTGCTTTTCCTTTGTTTTTCACAAAATTTCGGGTGATACAAGTCCACCCCCCTTATAATGGTTTCATCCTCGAAACCTATCATTCTTGAAACAGTTGTGGGTAATACTGTCTCATTTCTTCTTCAGTTTCACACGTAGACTCGGATCCCTTCCTGTGCCTCCACTACACACCCACCAGTTGAACCACTTTATTCCGCAGCTTCTTCTCTTTCTGTCTATAACTGCCACTGGTTGCTCTACATCGTTGAGCCGCTCATCTACTTCGACGTCCTCCAGTGGTACAATCATATCTTCATTAGCTAGACATTTTCTCAGATGAGACACATGGAATGTTAGATGAATTCCGCTTAACTCATCGGGTAGCTCCAATCGATAGGCCACCTCTCCTACTCGTGCAATAATTCGAAAAGGACCTATGTATCTCGGGCTCAGCTTGCCCCTCTTTCTAAACTGGATGATCCCCATCCAAGGTGAGACCTTCAACATGACTCTATCGCCCACGTTGAACTCAATCGCTCTACGCCTTTTATCAACATACGACTTTTGTCTATCTTTTGCCGCCTTCATAAATGCTTTGATCTTCTCTAACTTCTCCGTCGTAGCCTCGATCACCTCAATACTTACCAACTCTTTCTGCCCAATGTCACCCCAACACATGGGCGTTCTACACATCCTACCGTATAGCATCTCATATAGTGGCATACCAATGCTGGCATGATAACTGTTGTTGAATGAGAATTCAGCTAATGGTAAGTGTTCATCCCGACTTCCTCCAAAGTCGATCACGCATGCTCGGAGCATATCCTCAAGTGTCTGGATCGTCCTCTCAGACTGACCATCTGTCTGGGGGTGGTAAGTCGTACTGATGTGTAGCCTCATACCCATCGCGTCTTGAAATCTCTTCCAAAACTTGGATGTAAACCGAGTGTCACGGTCCGACACGATAGACACCTGTACACCATGACGCGTCACGATCTCTTTGATGAATAGATCCGCCAACCTCTCTGAAGAATACGTCTCGTGGATCGGTAGAAAGTGGGCACTCTTCGTTAGACGATCAACTAGCACCCATATAGTATCGTACCCCTTCGTCGTACGTGGTAACTTCGTAATGAAGTCCATGGTGATGTGCTCCCATTTCTACTTGGGTATATCCAAAGCTTGGATCTTCCCGTATGGCTTCTGATGTTCTGCCTTTACTTTCAAGCAAGTAAGGCACTTACCCACATACTCCGCTACATCATGCTTTATACCCGGCCACTAGTAATCCTTCTTCATGTCATAATACATCTTGGTAGCACCAGGATGGATGGAGTATCAAGTCTTATGAGCCTCATTCATGATCTGCCCCCGTAGTTCTCCATAACGAGGGATCTATATCCGCCCGAAGCGGGTTCTAACTCCATGAATATTTTCACCCAACTCCGTGACTAGACCTCTCATCCTTTCAGAGTTAAGGCGATCCTCTTCCAATGCCTCATCTTGGAACTCCTTGACCTATGTCATTACATCGGATGTCATAATCAACTGATAAGCTTTCACCCGGATTGGCTCGGGTATCTCCTTTCGGCTAAGGGCGTCGGCCACTTCGTTGGCTTTGCCCGAATGATAATGGATCTCATAATCATAATCCTTGATCAACTCTAACCACCTTCTCTGCCTCATATTAAGATCCTTTTGCTCAAAGAAATACTTCAAGCTCTTGTGGTCCGTGAAGATGGTGCACTTCGCCCCGTACAAGTAATGCCTCCAAATCTTCAACGCAAAAACCACAACTGCTAGCTCTAAGTCATGAGTGGGGTAATTGGTCTCATGGATCTTCAACTGTCAGGATGCATAGGCTATTGCCCTTCCATGTTAAATTAGCACGCAACCCAATCCCAAATAAGAGGCATCCGAATAGACCACTAAGTCTTCACTCCCCTCGGGTAATGTCAGACAGGAGCTCGAGTCAATCTCGCCTTTAATTTCTCGAAAGCATTCTCCTGTTCTCGACCCCACACAAGCTTCACATCCTTGCAAGTCAATTTAGTCAAAGATGAGGCTATCTTGGAAAAGTCTTGGATAAATCTTCTGTAGTAGCCCGCCAAACCCAAAAAAATGCTAATTTCTGGATGGCGTCTTTGGAGACTTCCATTGCATCACTGCCTCAACCTTTGCTTGGTCTACCATGATTCCTTTAGAATTTACCACGTGACCCCAAATTTGAACTTCACGCAACCAGAAAGCACACTTAGAGAATTTAGCATACAATCTCTCTCTTCTAAGCATCTCCAATACTTCACGTATGTGGCAGGCATGTTCTTCTTCACTCTTCGAATAAATCAGGATATCATCAATAAACACAATCACTGATTTATCCAACATCGACTGACACACTCGGTTCATCAAATCCATAAAAGCAGCTGGCGCCTTAGTTAGACCAAATGACATAACGAGGAACTCGTAGTGTCTATAACACATATGAAAAGCTATTTTAGGGACATCTTGCTTCTTCACCTTCAATTGATGTAGCCAGATCGAAGATCTATTCTTGAGAACCAACTGGCACCTTGGAGCTGGTCAAACAAGTCATTAATTCTAGGTGGTGGATATCGGTTCTTCACCGTTAACTTGTTTAACTCTCGGTAGTTAATGCACATCCTCATACTATCATCCTTCTTCTTTACAAACAAGACCGGAGCACCCCAAGGAGAGATGCTCGGTCAGATGAACCCCTTGTCCAGTAACTCTTACAGCTGAACCATTAGTTCCTTCATCTCAGTCGGGGCTAATCGATATGGCGCTTTGGTAACAGGTTGAGCACCAGGTATCAAATTGATCCGAAACTCGATCTCGCGATTCGATGGCACACTTGGTAAATCTTCTGGGTACACGTTCGGAAAGTCACACACAACTGGTACATCAGATAATTATGGTACTGATGCGTCCACATCCTTCACGTAAGCCAAGTAAGCACTACATCCCCGTTTCATGCACTTCTCAGCCACTACCATCGAAATCACCTTCGGAACCGTAGTAACTCGATCACCGTAGACCGTCACTGAACTTCCATAAGGCGCTGTTAGTCGGATCATCTTCTTGCGACACACAATATTTGCCTCATAGGCTGCTAACCAATCCATCCCTAGAAATACATCAAATCCACCTAGGGGCATTACAAATAGATTAGCAGAGAACCTATGGCCTTCCAATTCTATGTCACAACCCTATATCATATCAGAAATTCTGGTAGACTTACCAATAGCAGTTTCTACATCAAAGGGATCATCAATACTTCTACTACTAACAGGCCACTTAGCACAGAAAGCAGCAGAAATAAAACTCCTACTAGCACCAGAATCAAATAATATAGAGGCACAAATTTGGTTTACTAGAAACATACCTGACACGACATCGGGGTCCACCCTGGCCTCCTCTCGGGTCATCATGAATGCTCTAGCACTTGCCCTCTATCCTTCATTCTCCATCCTCTTCTTTACTGCAGAACTTTCGGCCCTTGGCTTCTTGCAATCCCTGCTCAGATGGCCCTCTTCGCCACAGTTATAACACCTTACAACCCCACACTCTTTTGCCACGTGACCGGGCTTCCCACGTTTAAAGCAGACGTTCAATCCCCACTTACACTCTCCAGTATGCTCCCTTCCACATTTACCACACCTCTTTACCCTCGCACCTGGTGTCATCACCCTTCGATCATCCACCCTTGCCCTCTTGTTATTTGGAGTGAAACCACCACGTCCAACCCGCTTTCCATTCCAGTTCCTGTCACCACCACCCTTCTTACTCACCTCAATCACGACCACCTCTCTCTCATCATACAATCTCCCTGCCAAATCCACCACCGACCTAAAGGTACTTGGTGGGGGTAGCAATCATGTGCCTGCGGATATCCGCCGGCAATCCCTGAATATACCTTTTGATCTTTCTTGATACCAGCATCACCTGATCCGGCACCAGCCTTGCCATCTTGTTGAACTTGGTGGTGTATTGCTGATGGGTCATGGTTCCCGCCTCTAGCTGCAGGAACTCCCTCTCTATCTTGTCGAGCTCTCGATAAGGACAGAATTCCTCAATCACCATCTTCTTCAGTTCTTCCCACCTTATCTTTTCGATGGCCCTGCTGACCTTGGCTTGGACAATATTGTCCCACCAACATAAAGCTGAGTCTACAAACGAGTGAGTGGCGAACTTCACCTTTTGGTCCTCCCTACACTCACTAATCTCCAGCATCGCCTCCATTTCCCTCACCCAGCAGTGAGTAGCAGCAACATTACCATTGCCATCAAAAGTTGGGGGTTTGCATCGCTGGAATGCCCCGTAGCTGCACCCCGCGGTTTCCCGCACTACCACCTCCTCCTCATCACTGGAGGCTGCCATCTCAGCATTCAGTTCTTCCCCTTCACCATGATCTCTCTCACCCCTCCTTCTCCTAAAAGCTTTCTTTCGCTCCTCCTCCTTCTCCTTTTTCTCATCTTCTCTCACTACACGGATGACCTCGGTCACCACAGATGGTAGGATCGTCTACATGACCTGTTGCACTTCCTCCGCAACTGCCTCCTTCACTGAGGCTCTTAAGTTAGCACTCTCATCACCGCCCTCCTAGTGATGAAGCTCGGGCTTAGTAGGAGCCATCTCAGTAGTCTTATTCTTGTTCCTCGTGACACGTGGTCCAGCACCACGGCCACCCCGTGCTCATCCTCGTGAAGCCTTCGATGATCTACCACCAGCCATCCTCTAAACACTATAAGATTCAAACACCAACACGGTCATTCAAGGTAATAGCTCAATTTATGTCAAGTATAGTAAGTCCCTAATTCAGTGGCCAGTTGTTATTAGCCACTTACTTTACTCTTCATTCCCCGAGCATTTCCTATCCTAACTACATCAGTACTCAAATCTAATAAGGGCACATAAATTAGATAACGCACACACATAATACCGGTTTACAAATAAAGAAAAGAAATACTTGATGGCAAGTAGCTACTTGGGCTGGCATCCCTTCTTTCGTTCCCATTCTCAGTTTAAGTTTAGGGCCCCTGATTTCCGGAAACCTCACAGTTGGTCAATCACAGCAGTAATTATATAAAAACATATACATTTCGTAAAGCATTGCAGTGGATTAGAATTTTCAAAAAAGCCATTCATGCATTAATAATTACTGTTGCTAAATAATACATCATTGTATTTTAGAGTTACAAAAGGATCAATTAGTTACATTACAAAACAACAAAATCATCATTACACGAATGGATGCCAGTTCTGCCTACCAAGTAGCTTCCCCCGCGTGCCATCCTCAGCAACAATTACCTGCCAATTGAAAATGAATAAAAGTCAGCGTCGCTGAGTGAGTTCTAGTTTTATAATTAAAATACCACGTTTATATATAAAAAAATATATCCTTTTTCTTAAAATATTTCCTTTACTTTCGTACATGAGCATTCATCGTACATACATCAATGTATAACTTAATTATCTTCCATTATCGCACGAATTCATTCGTTAGTACTCTTTTATTATCTTTCACTTCTATCCAGATCCTGTCATAAGCTATACCCCATCGTTAGGCACAAAGCCACCTCAGTCTCGGGGTTAAGCGACAAGGATCCCATATCGCACATATGGATCAGTCACAAAGACTGATCCCCCTGTGTGTGAACCCTCATGGGTTAGCCAAGATCGCACGCTATATAACACACAGTTGAGCTAACAACTCTTAATGAATTGTGAACCTCTTTAAATTTTGCTTGCTAGACTTTCATTCATTAATTAAGTACCACTTTCCATTATCTTTAGTCTTTCACTTCCTTTATGATAATACTTTATGTATACGAGCATAACACACCACGTAAAGTCACATAATAATACATAATAAGGAACATAAGAATAGGCCATAATCATGCATAACATTAACAAACATAACCGCCAAAACATCCCAGGGTTAAGTCTTAAAACATCCAATCTCCAAAATTTCAGAAATTTTCTAAGGCATTTAGGCGCATGAGCACTATGCAGGCGCATGAGCACTATGCGAGCGCACCAACACTTAGGCGCATGAGAACACTTAGGCGTATGAGAAAACTTAGGCGCATGGGAAATTCTAGGCGTATGAGGACTATTTGGGCGCATGAACTACACTTAGTTATTTGGGCAGTAGGCGCATGGGGTACTTGGGTGCATGGGTAAAGACATAGGCATATGGGCAACTTTTCTAGGCGTCTGAGTTAAATTTCAGGCTCATGGGGACTATTTGGGTCGCATGAGCAGCAGTTATACACGTCTCTAAATTATTTTTAGTCCCAATCTGCATTCTATCATGTTCTTAACTTATCTCTACCATACTAGGACCCTAAAACCAGCATACAACCATAAAACTCAGGAATTCATACACACATACATACGGTTAACATACATATAAGTTGTAAAACATTTTTACATATATTTTCAGCCCCAAAATATGTTTAAAACAAGAAAACCGGGGATCTAGAACTCACCTAATGCAGCCTTAAAGCAAAACTCCACCAAGCTTGAGGGCACAAAGAGTTCAAACACCTAAAACACACCAAAACACACAACCAAGCACAAAGAACACATAAAAATCAGTTTCAAGGTTGAAAACCCAACAAAACCGAGCCAAAAATACAAGGAAAAACTCACCAAATGCGAAAACTCAGCTTTCTCTCACTAGAAACCGAGAGAACTTCAGTTCTTCTTTCTTCTTCTTGTCTAGCCGAAAGCAAAAGGTGTAAAAGGCAGTGGCATGGGCGGCCATTCCTTTTAAATATTAAAATAATAAGGTTTTGTACTTTTTACACTTTGGCCCCCTTCACTAGTGCTCTTTTTCTTTTCTCTTCTTAATACTTTGCTTTTCCTATGTTTTTGATAAAATTTCGGGTCTTACATAGGTTCTAGCGAAACTAAGTTTCGCTGACAGTTTCGCTAAGCGAATATATAGATTCGCCGGCAAGCTCGCTCAACACTGAGCTACATGACTTCATCTGTGATGCTGAGTAAGTCAAGTTATATGATAATTACGTAAGTTATGTTCATAATACGTACTTAATAATTACGCAAGTTATATACACATCATAAATGTGACATCTGTCACCAAAATTGGTGCATTGACCTTTGACTTTGACTTTTTGTCTCTGACTCTTTGACTTTGACTTGGTCTTAATGTGGTCTTTGACTTGGATGTTGACCTAATATGGGTTTGATCTGAGTATAGTACATTAGACGTGTTTGGACATGTTAAGTTCTAGAACTATGTATTATGGGCTTAGTATGTTCTAATGGGCCTAGGATGGGTGACAGGTTCACTTGTCTGATTGTAGTATGATTATTATGTGTTTTGGTCTCGATCAAGGTTTGGCAAAACATAAAATATTAAAATTTTCATTAAGAACACAACAAAAATCAAGCATGTGGACTTTGCCTAAAGCCTAATAAATAAACATAATTTAATTTAAAATTTTATAATTTAAATAATTTATATAGTATATAATAGTCCGCTGGTATTGTATTAACGCGTAGAATTTGAAAATACAAAAATTGGATGACACGCATACTGGGACGAGACAAAATTGGATAAGACAAGCAAAGGGCCCCGGAGGCCCATTCATGGCCCCCTTGGCCGTAAATCCTCAAAAAGGGGGCTCCCCCTTTGATTTTTTCTTTCATTATTTTCTTTTCACTACTCTTGACACGGAGGAAATGTTAATGTCTTTTATCGTTGACTTAGGGGTTTTGGATCACAGACAGACTAAAGGCAGCTCAAGATCGTTAGAAATTTAGACTGACAATCAAAGGAACCCTTGCTTTAGGCACATGTTCTTTGACGGAGGTTGATATGATAATTAGATACGGTTGGTGAATGGTACACTATCAAGGTGTTAGTAGTGTGTTGGGTTAGCTGCGGTACACCCTATATATAAACACTATCGATACCTTGAATGTGAATCGGAATCTAACTTTTGATAATTGACAACAGTCATACTCTAGAGATATCAGTAAATAGGTTGTAAAACCTAAAAAGCCATCTCAAGAGACTGTTTTTATGGGTGGTATACGAGCTGTTGCCTTGGAAAGGCATTGTTTTTATGGGCGGTATATTGCCGAAGAAGGCTAAGAAATGATCTTAGCCTTCTATTTCTTAATCAATGGATAAGATGATAATGTTGTAAAGAAAAAGATGGAAGGGTTTTTAGGGTATGTATCCACTTTTGTTGATTTTTTTGAGTTTCCCCTAATTTTTTTAAACGTTTATAACTTTTTCATTTTATATTATTTTTTAAAACAAATTGCACCATAAAATCAAACATTTTTTCCTATTTAAATTGAGTATAGTATTGTTATATTTTTTTACAAAAAAAAACAAATTATGTGAAATTGTGCTGCATTTTAACGTTTTTGTGTTGTATTTCATAAAAACAATATAGAATTGTGTTGTTTTGCGTCAAACAGCACAGTTTTGTGCTGCTTTGCGTGTCAAACAACACTGTTTTGTGCTGTTTTGCTTCAAATAACACAGTTTTGTGTTGTTTTTCATGTTTTATATTGTCTTGCATCAAAACAAGAAAATATCATGTGTTGTTTCTATGATAAATTATGTCGAAACAACAAACAACACTTTCTTTGTTGTTTTAATGTTCTGTACTATTTTTCGTGAATATAACACGTTTTGTGTTGTTTTGCATTAGAACAACAATCTATGTGTTGTTTTATGCTTGAACAATCTAAGTGACAACCGAGTATGATAAAACAAATGGCATTTGAGCATCATTAATCATCGATGTCATCCACCATCATTATTCATTACATCTGACTACCGCTATCGCTGACTACCGAATCATTGTCTTAAAACACTATCGATTAACACATACAGCTCAAGTTAACACCTCTAATCACTAGTTAGTTGTTGCATGCAATTATAGAGTTTAAGACGATGAGAGATCTCTAGAGTTTGGTTGTATTTTGATATTAATTGTTCATAGGGTTTTGGGGTGAAGAGAGTGTGTAAAAAATGTGCTACATTCTTAAAAGGGGAAAGGAAATTGGATTAAATGGTTAGTAGACCAAAATACCACTTAACCCTATTTCTAGATTTGCCACATGTCACCACCTCATTTCTTCTTACACTTCTTAAGCAAATATTATTTTTTATTTGAACTTCCTTCTAATGTGTATAACATGGGAGAGTTGGGATAAAAAGGGGAAAAACCTTAAAAAAAGATTTTCAAAACACTCATAATTGGCCCAAACGAACTCCGATTTACCTCATTCCAGCGGTGTTGGAACCGTGTCGTCGAACCCAACCTCACTCCAAAAACCCTAACCCCCAGCCGCACCCCTTAAAAGATATTATCCCAACACCCTACCATCCATCTCTAAAAACCTAACCCTCCCAAACCTAAAACCCTCACCCACCCCTAAAAACCTAAATACCCCCAACCCCACCCCACCCATAAAAAACCTAAACCTTAAAACTGCAGCCTAAAAGCTAAACCCTAAGGATAAAATTTTTAACCCTAGAATCTAAAACCTAAAACCTAAACTCTAAAAGCTAAGAATCTAGAGTTTGACCAAACGGTGCTAATGCTTTTAGAATTAGTTAAATCAGAGTTCGTTTGGGTCAATTGTGTTTTAAAATCCTTTTTAGGAACCTTAAGGTTTTACTTTCTTTTGGCCAAGCCATATATATATATATATATATATATATATATATATATATATATATATATATATTATAGTTTCAGAAATTTTATGGATGATTGGAATCTAGTTGGATTTGATATTAAACTATAAACCCTAATCTTATTGTGTTGTAGCTATCCAAAAAAGTTTTTGATAATTTTAAGCCCATGGATAATTAGGATTTAGGTTATCATTTGGAGATCATAATAATGAGTCTTAACTATTTATTTGAAAGAGATATGTGTATCACCGTTGGAAGGAGCAAACCCTAGCCATCACCAACCCAAAGTTCAGCCCCTCTTTTCCCATTGGTGAGTTCGGTAGAAAACAACACCCATGGTTGAACAATTTTAGGTTTAGGTGTTTCCTTACAAGGTTAACCATAGTGTTTGGTCATTAGGGTGATTAATCCATGGGCTAGCACCTTGGTCATTATTGTAGTGTGATTTAGTTAGGAAAAATCATCTAACCATTTCACGCAAAATCAAGGTAAAAAGTTTTGATATATTATATTATTCCTCCTATGGTTTCTTTTATCTTGAAATTAGACTTCTTTTGTGGCATCGTTGATACGATCAAAGTTGGTTTTGTGATTTTGTTCTTCCGTTGTCTAAAGCTCTTTTACAATAGTCATGAAAATACAATAGTTATCTACAAGGATGATATAAACAAGAAGATGTAAGACCTTGAAGATTTCCGAGTGAAAAGAAGTTTTCGCGTGAGAATATGGTCAAGATGGGGAAAGCCTATAAAAGGGCGAGAGAGCCTCTTGTTCCCTACCTTATGCGAAAATTGTTGTTGCTACTTTTTAGAGAGAGAAACAAACGTTAGACGGAGAAAGCAAGGCAAAGTGGTCTTCAAGGTAAGATTTTGAGTTGTATGACTTGTTTATGTAATAAGGAATGCTTAGTAACCATAATGATGCATGATCATGTAGTTTGGTATTATGTTTATATGTTTTGGGCTTGTTATGCATAATACTATGTTTAAATCTACTTATGATGATGATCTTTGTGTGTGTGAAAGTTTCATGTATAAATAGGTTCTTGATCACTTGAATGTTTTCACCTAGTTTGATAGTTCTCACACCTAGGTTTGACTAGAAAGTTCTCACTTGACCAAGTATTGTGCAATGTGTTACTTTATGCGTTCTAACCCGTTTCCAAAACGATAAAGATAGTAAACTATACTTGGGATGATATGTTCTATTATAAGTAAAGTATTAAGTAATGAACGTGAAAGATAAAGTTAATGAAAAGTAAAACGTAATAATGAATGAATGAAAGTCTCGCAAGTAAGATCAAGAGAGGTGCACAACCATGTGTTGTTAGCTCAACTGATGTATGGCTTAGTTTGCCCTTGAGGATTCAAACAGGGGTCTAATCCTTATGATTGATCATGAATGAAAGGGGATCTTTCTCGTTTGACCTCGGCACTATGACCAGCTTCATGCATAAGTTGGGTTTATTTAGAGGCCTCTGCATAGTTACCAGCTTCGTGCATAATGTTAGGAGTCTGGCACATGAAGCTAATCCATTACAGTGAAAGATAACGATAAAGGAATTAAAGAAATGATGATAAAGTAAGAAATAAACATGTTAATATGTATATATATGATATATTATATATATATATATATATATATATATATATATATATGTGTGTGTGTGTGTGTGTGTGTGTGTGTGTGTGTGTGCTCACTTATAAAAAGGCAAAGGTTTTTAAAGTATGTAGAGTATATTATAATATATTATATTATATAACTAGAGTTCACTCAGCATTGCTGACTTTGTATGCATAATAGTTGGTAGGTAATGGTGAGTGCTGAGGAATGCAGGCATGGACATGGCAGATAATAGGAGAGTTCACGTCTAGCTTCCAAAGTTTTTAAATAATGTCTATATGATTACAGTTTTAATGTTTAAATAAAATTGGATGATGTTTTAAGACAAGTATTATTTTAATGATTAAATATGATTTCCATTGCAAATGTTATGTTTATAAATATTTTATACAATAAATGACTAACTGTGAGAATTCCTTGAAACGGGGCCTTACAGAAGAGGTTCTTCAAATAGTTTGAAGATTTTCAATTATACTACCTAGATTTTAATGTTTATTTAAAAATGCAGGGTAGATATCAAGACAAACTGAGTAGGTTAAATTTATTGGATGAAAAGACTAAGTTGAATAACAAATGAATGCCTAGATTTAATGGAGAGAAGTTTTGAAGAAGTTATAGGAAGAATGCTTAGTATCAACCCTTTAAATGAAAGTGCTTCACAAAAATTCTTTTGGGAAAGAATTTTAATGATTATTTTTATATTTCCCTTATGTAATATTATTACTAAAATTTTTGACTATTTATAATTATATTTTACTTTTAACATATTGGAGATACTTTTAGAACATTTTATATGTAATTTGAAGTATTAAAGAAAAAATTAACTCTTTAAAAAGACAAGCCTATGGAAGACCAAAACTCTAAAAATCAAAAGCTTGAGAGTTAAGATCGAAAGCTCTAGTAGCATTTCCAAAAGTCCTGGAAATGCATATAGGCTTTGATTGGCTTCAACCGCAATTCCAATAGGGACTTAAGTTCCACAAATACTTAGCTCTTTTCTATGTTGTTGGGATGATGTTTACACACAAGTAGACAACTCATGCACAGATCTCAAGGGATAAGTGTACCAATAACTTGCAACAAGAGAATGTAGGCAAATGTGCATGAATGAATATATCACTTATTTATTTCAGTTTAACTGACCCAATACTTCCCTATAAATACCATAAAATTCAAGAAGAATAACGACATGACTAAACCTAATTGAACATTATTGTTCATAATTCATTGTGTATTCATTGTGAAGCCGTTAATAACCTTTTCTAGTTACTTTTAAAATAATTTTACAAGTGATATAAAGATAAGACTTTATACCTTTGTACCTTTGAATGTTTGGTTTGTAATCCCATAAAATCTTCATGTACATTTTAATGTCAATTTTGAATGTATCGTATCTGGTTAGCTCTTTGGTGAGTGAAATTGTTGATGGAAATGCTCCACATAATGTTAGGCTATTTCATGCTAACACTTAGACTGTTTTGACGTTGCATAACCGTCTTGGGTATAGAGTTGCAAGTTCTCATTGTATAAGATAGATGGTATATTTGTTGAAGTATAAGACTTAAATGATTAGGAAACCTTTTGTGATTTTTGTAACGTATACACTTAGAGGCTGATGCAACCAAAGAACAACCAAAGAGATCTCAGCATGCACAAGTAAAGTACAAGGAAGTTACTTCGAAAGATTTGATATAACTCAGAGAAGTATACTAAGTATCAAATCTTTCAAAGCAAAAGACCATATCTTTGAAGCCAAAGATGAAGTCTTCCAAAGCCTTAAGGACAAATGCTTCTGAAACCAAAGACTAATTTCTTCACAAGACAGAGAAGAGATGCTTTCTTTGAATCACCTTTTGACAAAAGCTGAACCACTTCCGCTGCCACTTCTGAAGACTCACCAACTTATATGAGTTGGTGAAAAGTCCATGCTATTGTCAACTGTAGATTAAGGTCTTTTGTCTATAACTTTCCAACTATGTAATTTTATCCTTTTTTAATATATTAGGATGTAAGCTATGGCATGTTATAGTCACTAGTCAAAGGTAATCTGCCTTTTGATTCTACATTGATCTTGTTGTCTAGATTAGTGTTTCCAGCTAGCCTTCAAAGTATGTCCGACTGTAGGATTTAGTATAATATGTCTCAAGTACTTATATCTTCATGTATGCTTTGTAACACTTGTAAGAACTTGAGAGCAATATACATCATTCTTGAAAACCATATTTGATTGTTCTTGTTCTTGTTCGTTTACTTGTGTTTATTGTTTCATCACTAACTGGTTCCCTATTTGATCTGCTAAGTGTTCCAACTCTCTCCACCTTATGAAAAATGTTGTATTGACCACCCTTCCCGGTCCTTCAATTGATATCAAAGCTTTTTAGGCCCTTGATTGTAAAATCTCACCATCTTAGATCACTTTAGTTTCTCAAAAAACATATCAACTCAAATGGCAGCTCTTGCTAAGGCTGATATGGAAACCGGTACTATGAAAAAGTCTCCACTGATCACTCCTGATGACGTTGATACTTGGTGCCAATGAAGAAAGGGTTTATCAAGTCTCAAGACAGTAGGATGTGGAGATTTGTTGATAAAGGACCTCAAATCCCAAGCACCTCTTCAGCCACTGCTGGAGGTAGGATGATACCAAAGGAAATGGCTGACTTCTCTGAAGAAGACCGAAAGAAGATAGATGTAGATCAGAAAGCCATGACTGCTCTGCAAACTGCTCTTCCTAACTCCATATACAGAGGATTCAAGAAGTGAAAAACTACTAAGCAACTCTGAGATGCACTAAAGCTCATGTATGAGGGGCTAAGGAAGCCAAGGAGAACAAGAAAGACATAATAAAGTAGTAGTTTGAAAACTTCACCTACAAGATAGGTAAAACCATGACTCAACAATACTTCAGGTATGTTGAGATTGTGGATACTCTAATGGATGTTGGGGTAAAACTTGAGAATAGAGACATAGTGAGGAAGTTCATGTTCTCTCTTCCCAGATAATGGACTCACTACTGTGTGGCTATTAAGAGAACTGAGAACCTCTCTACTCTTACTCTCACAGAACTGTATGGTATCCTTAGTGGTTACCAGATGGAAATGAGCTTGCAAAATCCATCAAGCAACTCTTCTAACAATCAGTAGAGTTCAGCTCTTCATGTGGTTAAATGGGGTAGCATAGAACCATAGCATCATCTCATATGCTTCCCTAAAACTCAAAAAAAGGTCCTTTCATCACCTTCCTCGAGACACCAAGAGAGAGCTACATCCAAGGAAAACCATTCCATATGGCAACTTTCCTTTAATATTAAAGACTTGGACTGTATCCATCCAGATGATCTGGACTACATGGAGATAGTCCAACAGATGGCTCTTTTCACTCACAGAGCCAAGAAGTTCTACAAGAGGACATAAACAAAGTTTCCCAGCAATATGGCCAGTGGAAAGTTTGGACCGGACAAAGAAAGTGAATTGTTACAACTG